>JBBMOC010000006.1:8520721-8815163 GCA_037975185.1 Centropyge bicolor
GGGGGGGGGGGGGGGGGGGGTGGGGGGTGGGGGGTTGAGAGTTGGTTGTGCGGCGTTCCACACAGCAAGCTGGCAGCAGCTTCAGACAAGGTAATTATACACACTCTGGCTGTCTGTCTCTGTAACACTCATACTCACTGCTATCATGCCTCACTCATCTCTCTACACCCCGACATTATATCCCTTAAACACAGTCCAAGATAATATGGGCCGACATGAGCCAAACTGTAGCTACATGTAGGGAAAATTAAGCCCTGTTGTAGGTAGTAGAGTTTTAACCCTCCCAAAACTGCTCAACGCTTTAAGAAACCCTCCACTGAGCAGCAGGTACGTGAAGAGGATTCCCAACCAGTGTTTGTCTCCACCCTCGTCATTCTGATTTATGGGGCTTGTCCGAGACCACATGCATTGTTACATTTTTGACATCATCTCCAGAGGAAAGAGGATTATTTCATCCAGTTGGGTCCAAATCTGGAAACTACAAAGTGCTGTGTCGTCTTTTTTAAAAGAGCAGACTTATACTCATGAAAAGAAGCTTACAGGCGCCTTGTTTTTTTTTTTGAAGCATCTCTCATGTACACACAAGCCGATGACTCACGCTGTAACAGTTGGATGATTATTCCATTATTTGATTAGTTGACTCGCAGAAAATTAATTGCCAGCAATTTTGACAATCCCTTAATAGTTTAAGACATTTATGAGCCACAAATGCCAAACATTTGCTGCCTCCAGCTTCTCAAATGTGAGGATTTGCGACATTTTCACATTTTTTGTAAATTGAATAACTTTGGGTTTTGAACTGTCGCTTAGACAAAGCAAAGCAATCACGACGATGCCTCGGCTCGAATCAAATGATCAAGAGATGAATCGATTCTGAAAATGATAATGAGTCGCAGGCAGCAGATGCAAGATTATATTTAACCTTCAGTAAGTGGTTGATAAAATATGGCCTGACCTTCATAGATTAATCTCGCTCATTACTGATCAGACCCTTTCAGCACAATGAGCTACATTTTGCAGAAATAACACTCTGTGAGAGAGCTGCTTAACCAAATAGCCTGAGCAGTATTTCAGCTCTATGGAGCGCACGTATTGCTGATAGAATTATAGCATTACGCATAATCCCACCCTGCATGTCTGCAGAGTCAGACAGCAAAGCATTGTGAGTGTGAGATTATATTAAAAACTTATGGTTTGGCATTCTAATATCATTCTGTTCGTCTCCACGACACCTTCTAACAAATCTCCTTTAGTGTGACCTCAGTTGTAGCTGTGTGGGAGTCAGAAGTAATTAGCCTTCTTGGACTGTAGGTCACGCATGACTGCCTAAAGCCATCCAGCAAAACCGATCCCTGAGTTGAGTGACGGCTTGCACGCAGCATCTGTACAGTAAGGAACAATGTAATGGTTGCGTATGTATGACACTGTTCTTTTCTTATGAGGACATTTAATGATCCCCCCCAGAGTAATCACTGCGAGCGTAGTAATGAGTGTGTGCTAGACGGAGATGCAGAGAGAGGGGAAACATGCGCCGATGTGTTGATTTGCACGTGTGTTTGCAATCTGGATCCTGACACAGACAGATGCTCGGGCCTGCTCTCTTGTCACTCTCCATCCTGTTGGGGCACTTGATATCTTCATTTTCCTCTGCTGTTCAAAGAGCACTACAGGGTCATTATTGTGTACATGTACTGTAACTACGACAGAGGCGGTTATCATGGTGGGACTTCTTTCAGCTACCGTGCACAGTTCTTGGATAAAATAGCAAGCTGATGTTTTGGTGTTTTGCATTTGCCGGCGCTGAGCAAGAGAGAGAAATGTGAAAAAAAACAAACATGTTGACAGCAGCGATTGAACAGCTAGTTTCTCTGTTGGCTGAATCTGCCGTCTGTGCACTGAACCATGAAATGTAGTTTAAAGACGTGCGTTCAAAAATTCAAACTTTTCTCATGTCAAACAGAATTTAGTATGAATTAACCCTTTGATGCCCGAATTTATATACAATTATATTAAAAAATAAATAATTTGTGTTTTTGCTTTCAAGCGGATGCTAAATTAAGTGGAGATTGTTAATTTTACTCTAGCACACAGAATGCATATAATGCATGTATATCTAATGTATGTATATAATATTCGGATGTAGTTGAGTAGATGAACGGTCCCCCAAGAAACAAATGCTTGCAAAAGGTTCCTAGGTGCGTAGCGAATATGCATGAACCGGCATTGGAGGAACACATAGACTTCCTTGGATGCATTCTGAATGGGCGAATTCGCAACAATAGGCGTCAAAGGGTTAAATTCATTTCTGTTATTCAACTTGAGGCCAACACCAGCCCTGTGACTAATTTCACCTTATAGCTGTAAACTCAAACTAAACATACTGAATTAACAAGATTTCATTGTGTACATACTGAACCAACTCCATGCCTGCCCAATGACTATATCATTAGAAATCAAGTTTTAAAAAAAGCATATACTTTGGTATTGATAATGCAGCCTGCAGCCACTCCTGATGCAGATTCTATATGGTCCTGTAGACAGGCTGTCTGGAAGCTGCTGAAACCTTGGACCAGAATAGCTCTGATAATGTATCTGTCATGAATGTGTGTCATCAGGACCTGTTCCCCGCACACACTGTGGAAAATGAAATAGCCTGCTTTATTTAAAGCTGTTGCCATGACTGCCAAACTTTAAGTGATACACATGTACTGTAGCACACATGTGTTACTTAAATACGACGTACCGTAAAGGCCGGAGGGAGCACGAGCGGAACATTTTTCAACATGATCTAAGTGTCTAAATGTTGAGATTATCGCGTCTTGACAGCTCCTGTTAATGAATGGAGAGAAAGCTCAGTGAAGTTTTGTTGAATTGTAAATTTGAGCTCTGTGAAATGTCATCTCTCTAACCAAGTTCACATGTCCGGGGGAATGAAAGTGGCCCAGAAGCCAGTTGATCATGTGAGAAACAGCACAGTAGGAGTGAACCCCCTCTCGCTGCTTCCTGCTGAAATGAGAGAGGCAGCTGCAAATACAGCAAAAAACGCTGCTTTCCCACATTCGCACACGCTCCCAGGAGATGGGTGGTCAAGTCTTTCTGAAGGAGAGACAGACAGAAACTCCCTCACTGCGTTACAAAAGGAGGACAGCCATCCAGTGAATGGACAGGTCTTCGATAGCACTCGGGGAAACACTTGACAAGGCTCCTTTTCCAGTTATTGTTTTTGGAGCAACAGGAGCAAAGATGTACAAATTGTCTCGTGAATTATTGCACACACTCTTTCCTCCAGATGGAAAAGCAATCACATGCACTTGAGGCAATAGACTATAAAATGTAAGGTAAATTTGACATTGATTAGCTGTGGCAGCCACTGAGAACCAGAGGAGTGTGTGGCCCGATTCATTGTCTCGAACGTGATCACATCAAAAGCTTTGTGTTTCAGCCCAGCAGGCCAAAAGCAGTGAGGTCAAAGGTCAGCACGATAGACATCAGCCCTCACCACACCCAGCTGCTCTCAATAGAGGTAAATACTGGTACTTGTAGTTTATGCTTCACAGAGATGGTTTAAAAAGGCCCTAAATACAGGTTGTTTACAGACAGAGCCACTAAGTGAGCGTATATGTCACTTTTTCCATCTGATGGGAATGTGATCTATCCCTTTTTTAGTGGCCCATGTGCCCCTGCTTTCCCTTAATGTAAACAGCAGCTCACTTTGCTAATTGACTTTCTCTGTCCTGTCAGGACAATAGAGGCTGGTCCTTGACTTCTTTATGACTTCCCCCTTTATGAGTCCTCCACTGATTATGCCTTGAAGGAGCCCTTAATAAAGACTGAGCAAACAGAGCTTTCAGCAGAACGCATGGAAAACTCGGAGGCTGTTGTGAGAGGCTTTCTCCCTCCTTATGGCAACGTGCCAGGCCTATAGCACGGGACAAAGATGAAGAGGATATTCGCCAAAAAACATAGGCTAAATGAAAAGCTCATGAAAAGCTTGAGTGTTCCACTGAGCCAATGAAACAGCTCTCAGTTTAGCCATACTGTTTATTAAGCTTAAATTAGGGCTCTCTGTTTCTTCCATTTTATCACAATATCCCATATGCATCTGCAGCTGAAAACAGACAGATTGGAATAAAAATAATGCAGCAGCTTGAATGGAAATCTCTGCTTTTACCTGAGCTTCACTGCATTTACAATGTGAATAAATAGATTTTGGTGGCTCTGCAGTGGAAAGTGATTTGAAAACGTTCATTTAAATACATTGTACTCTTTGGACCAGAAATACTTTAAAAGGTAAAAAAAAAAAAAAAGCTCAAATTATTTTCACACCGAGTCTTGGCTGTTGTCCAATCAGCCCTCGGGCCCTGAACAACCACAGTGGGCCAGCGGAGGGTCATCTTAAACAAAAAAAACTAATTTCCTGCCGGGCGAGAGTGCTGGGAAATTAATCAAGATGAAAGGACTGAAACAGGAAGTGAGGTGAGTGTTTGGCATGTAAGGCGTCGAACTTTTGCTTGAGAAAGCTAATAATACAGTGAGTTTAAAAGGTGCCTTTCACCTCCCCCTGACAGACAACACCTCTGGGTGTCTGCTGCATTTCTTACATTCTTCAGGCTTGTTAAGCTTGGAGGTCTCTCATGAATCCCACCCACCACATTTGATCAGCTGTTCTGTGGGAGTCAGTGAAAGGCCTTGAACATCTAACTTGTTAAAGAGGTGGTGGAGACCAGCTCCCCGACTCAACACCCACCAAACCTTGTTTTTCCAGCAAAAACAATGTGCCCATCTATTTCCAACCTTTTCTCTCGCTGCATGACACCCAGGTTTTTATCACCGACCCATCGGCACAATGCTGGACACTTGCCTCCGCAGCCTGTTTCAATGGACGGAAATTGGGAATACAAAAACAGGCCAGTAGTGAAAGGACATGTGGCTCCATCAGCTTCCATACAAACAATGGAGAATCTCCCAGTGTTTAGCTTCTACTTCCTCCCGAAACGAAGCACCAACAATGAGGCGCTATTATGACTGACTGCGTCTGCTGTTTCCAGGACCAGACACATCTTTAAATTGTTTGGCGCTGAGCAGAACTATTTAAAGTGAAAGAGGCATTTCTCTGATAAGATAACAAAAAAATAGAAGTTTAAAATACATAGAAATCACTGAAGCAGAACAAGTAAACGGAAGCAGAAGGGGAAATGGAATTGGATGTAAAAATAGAGTAACCATTGAGTTGTTCGCTGCACTTATCTGACACCTATAAACCTCTTCAAATTCCACTTCAACTTTAACTTTGTTGTACCCAAGGGAAGGTTTGTCGTGCAGGCAGGTGAAAAACACAACACCAGAACAGGAGAGGAAATGTAATAGATTAGATACATGATATAAAACATATCTTACAAAGATGGAAACGCCTTATAGACAAGGGCAGTTACACTTTTATTCCAGTTCCAACAACATGGAATAAAAGCAGTGAAAGACGTACAATTCGACTCTATAAACCATCAAAAAAAAACATGTCTTTGTGCTTCTTTTTGTTTTAAGATTACAACTGTGTTACCATAAGCCAGTGAGCAGACAATACAACCTGCTCCCTGGCATCATTCAAAGCAAATCACAGACAAAGAGCAGACGTGCTGACTGTACACTTGACAAATATTTAAAGAGAAAAAGCAGAACATTAACTCAGAGTATATCAGCAATTCATGAGGAAGCTTCAACCAAAAGGATTTTGAAGCACATTAACTCTACGACTGCCGCAAGTTCGACAACGAGCAAAACCGGCAGCGCCGTCTTCTCTGCTTATATTGTTCCCTGATGAGAGATCTAGAAATACGCAGCCCGTAGCACAAGTGTTTGTTTACATCATAAGAAATAATACTCTCTCTCAGACAAGGGGTCTCTGCGGCCTTGATAAGGATCATGGGTATTTATTACACACAGCAGAGTCCTTTCAGTGAATTGTTTGACAATAATAATCGAGCGCACGCTAGAGAGGACTCCTGAATCTTGGTGCTTATATTGACTATGCTTTTTTTGCATAACAACAAACAACGGAGAGAAAGCCAGCAACAAAAAAAGATGAGCTGAGGACTGTCAGTCTGTGAAAATCCCTGTGTATTGAGAGCACAGAGGACAGTTTAAATGTGGATGGAGGTCTCGGTTATCCTATACAATGAACATCCCTTGAGACTGACATTATGTGTCCTGTAATTGCCCCGAGTCTGGCTCTCTGGTCTCAGTCTCCGCTGGGGGTGACATCTCGTCTCAAAGGCAGAGAAAGGGGAGATATCTGCCAACCAATCACAGCCCAGTTAGTCAAACCTCCATCAGCTGGTCACAGCTCCATCTCTTACATTCCTCTCACTCCTCCTGGGGAGAAAAGCACTGGGCTGGAGCCAATTCCAAACTACAGGGTTACACGCACACACACACACACACACAGAGAAAGAGAGAGAGAGAGAGAGAGAGAGAGAGAGAAAGACCTTGACCTGCTCATTCCCCTCCAAAGCCTCAATGCCAGAGCTTTGGCTCTAAATAAATACAGCCTTCAAAGGGAGAGATAGTTTAACCCTCTGGAACCAACACTTTGTTTCAGCCCTGGTTTGACAGATAATCCCTCACAAATCCTAAATCTCTGTGGGATTCACAGTTAGCCAAAGTGGCAGAAATATACAGACGGACAAAAAAGAGCTTACAGAACATGCAAAAATTGGATTCAAAGCTCATGTCAGTTTGAAAAGCTAATTGTGAAGCAAGCGAGCGCTGGATGGAGTGATTGGTATCAAGGTTTGGGTTGTGCAAAATAAATGATGATGGAGAAATATAAAGGTAGATGAACATCATATTATCTGGATCCTCTTCGGTTAGAATGAAAATCCCTTACAAAAACATGAATATGCAAACACACAGATAATCTAACCGACACACATGGCCGTAACCAGGAATTTAGAAACATCCAGGCCTATTACTTTGATCCCCCACCCCCAACCCTTGTGGTGGAATAAAAAGATTTCAGCATAAATCTATGCATTTCACAGAATTACTCAAGATCATTACTTCCGCCTTCAATCCTCCGGCTCACTCAAGGACTGAAAAGAAGTTAATCAACCAGCTCGAGATCAGCTGAATTAAGTGTGCAAGTTTCTGAGAACCACAAAGAACCTAACCCTGGACCCTCACCCTGGACTTAATTTCTGAAAAACCTCTTTCAGAGGCAGCTCTCTCATGACCTTTGACCTCCTTGACAAACATATAACTTAGTCACTTCCTCCCTTAGTACTAAAACTGTGGTTATTTTAAGCCACACAAAAAATTACCATCACAGATTTTAAAACTCTTTTCTCACTATTATAATGCTGTTTCAATGCCAACAGATAAATGGATGTCAGACGCAACAATCAGACATGAATTGGCAAACATTATGGAAACAACTCAGAAATTCAATACAAGGTGCTGCACTACGTACACATCACCACTCACAACATGGGCTTCACAGATACACCTGCAAACACTATCACGCTGCAATAGGCAACCACTTCCATGCATTCTGGCTCTGCACACCAGTTGGGCCGTTTTGTTCTGAGGTCACGGGAAAGCTGTCCTCAACCTTAGCATCCCTCTCCATCTCTCTTTGAGGCGATCTCACTTACAATCCCACAGCATCACCAAACTTGCACCTTAAGTGCATTTACCATATTACTTAAGTGGACAGACAGGGCTAAATTATCAATAAACCACATCAGAACACGTAAACCTAGATACATGAACCCTAAAGGACTGAAAGTCGATCCAGAGATGATTCCTCTCTCACTCAGATCTTCCCAGCTCCAATACAACAAAATAACCCACAATATGCCTCCCCCACACTGCCCATCATGACTGGTACCTCCACCCACACACCCTGTCTTTTACGTCTTATTGTCTTTGTGTTTCTATTGTTTTGCAAACACTTCTGTTATCCACCTGCAGTAAGAATAAAAAATTAGAGGACGTCATTTCTAAGCCCTAGCATTCAAAAACAAGCATCCAATTCATATGCCGCTTTACATATAACTACTGTTTGGTCTGTTCTGCTGATCAGCTAACAAGTCTGCTTCTGCTTTGTTATTATCATTGATGATTGCACATGCAGCATCAGGTTTAATATTCACTTGGAAACAAAACTACATGTTGCTTTATGTCAGCAAAAAAAAACAGACTCCACAACCTCTGCCTCCTCAGCGGCCTACAGACACGCCAGTCAAAAGCCTCCCTGTGTGTAAACAGCAGTCATTCAGTGAAGCCCTCTCAGCTGGTCAGGCATATGATTCACACACTTCTGAAGAAAGGTCGCTATCAGTCCAGTGAAAACAAGAAGGCCTCTCAGCCCGGCTCCTCACAGGACCGCAGCCTATACCCCAGCTGGGCGCTCTTCATTTACCGCCCCTGCCATCGCCCATTTATCACAGCAAAGAGCCGGGGGTTTATGTGCTCGTGGGCCTGGTTGATCCACCCACACTGAATGCTGAGGCCAGCGGCTGGACAGGTGAGGTCGGAGTAGATTAATAATCAGGGTGTAACCCCCCCCCCGCAGGAAATCACAAACAGGATGAAAGCTCCTCAGGATCTCTCTCTCTCTTTCCGCTCTCTGCTTATTGATCTGCTCCAACTTCACTCCCATCATTCACCGTGACAGCAAGCACTCACTCACACTTGTGCAAAGCGCAGCAGGGGCATCACTCTGGCGTTTACCTATAGCTCAGCTTCCTAGCTCATTTTGATGTCGAACACATGGGTGAAATGTGCCCTTTAAGCAAGACGCCCTATATCTGACTGACTTTCAACCTAAGGATGGATGATGGGGAGCAGGTGACATATAAACACCTCAGGCTAAAACATCCACCTCTGAGAATCATACAAACCACGTTTAGTCTAAAATAACTAAAAGGTTGGTCTGACTGTTGTTTTGAAAACCATTTCATTTTCTCACCTTATAGAATCAATAATAACAAAAACATACTTGATATTACATGCAAAGTGGAATAATTTTTGCAGTGCATGATTATTAAACTTGCTGCACTGTGTTGGTCATGCATGACTTTTGGCAGGTGATGGACTGGTCACGTGACCTGTGTCTCTGCAGGTTGCTCTCACCTTATTGGAGTAGGGCTGCTTGGCGAGGTTGATGCCATCTCTGATGAGCTTATCCCTGATCATGATCTTGAGCTTCAGCTTGGGGTAGATCACCAGCTCCCTCCTGTTGCCCAGCGTCAGGTTCCTCTGCGCGCCCAGGTAGCCACCGTTGCGCCCGAGCCGCTCGCTGGTGGGCTCGGTCCAGGACTTGGATCCGCGCAGCTTGGACTCGTACTGGTCCACCATGTGAGTGGTGTAAATGTCTGCCGCTGGAGGCATGGGCTCCAGTGTGAAGTACAGCCCACTGGCCGTCTCCTGGGCTTCCTCCTTCAGCCTCCTCACCGCGTCGTGGATCCTCTGCCGGTGGTGAGGGATGTAGACCCCGATGGCATCCAGGTCGGGGTCTCCTATTTGTTTGCAAACCTCCAGGTCGTCATATCCATTATCCACAAATGACTCGACGTACTGGGCGAGCTGGAGGGTCTTGAGCCACTCGTAGACGATGACAGGTCCGTTGCTGGTCATTTTGGCTGTGGCCAGATTGGCTCCAACTACGAGAAGACACAGAAGTGATGCTTACTTTCCCATGGGGCCTTTCAGATGCATGATAAGCTTGTCAATAACAACATGTGGTAAACAAAGCAAGATAAGTGCATTAAACAGTTTTTGGAGGATCCATCCCAGAGGTTTGGTTACCATCTGTGGCACAGTCTGACTCCAACACCTGTCGGTATTTACAAATGAAGATCACTCGAGTTTCACTTGACACTAATCCCAAAGCGTCAGTTTTTCCTGCCCACGGTGACACTACCACACACAGTCAGTTCTTTAACCAAAAAAGAAGACAAGCCTCCAACTATCATGCAAACAGCCGCTCGGTCAGATTTCCTCTTTTACGCACGGAGGCTGCTGCGTCTCCAAACAAATGCACAACGTTTTCACTGATTATCCTCCTTCTTTAAAAGTCCTTTGTGTCGCCAAACACCAGCAGGTTGAAGCAATAAATCCAAATAAAGGCAAAGGGGCTTTAAAACGGGCTGAAAGTCTGCCCACGGCCGCCGCTCGGTTCCGCGTCCAGCCGCTCGCTCTGCGCGTAATCCGGTTCCTCCAGCCGGCGCATCAGCACACTGGAGCTGCAGCCGAGAGCCGACATGCTCACTGCTGCTCCTCTGCCGTCCACGCCCCCCCAGCCCACCACCAGCAACCCTAAAATCTCCCTGTGCTCATTTAAAAATAGTGATGCGGGTCCAACTTGTCACGCCGCCTCGGGGCTTTTTGCACCAGGTTCCCACCTTCTGTGCCAAAGTTGGTGCGCAACGAAGACGCGCACTAAACCTGCAGCACAGTTCAAATGAATGTCTGAGCTGCTGGGTTTGTGTCACATTATTATTCTCCCACGATGTGATTTCGACCACCTCTCTCTCTCTCTCTCTCTCTCTCCCTCGCTCTCTCTCTCTCACTCATTCAGCATTTCCACGGTTTTGGCTTCTCAGCACGCATGAGCTCCCTCTATGTGGCAACCGGGGAACTGAAGATTTCTCAGCACTAGAGCTGATGTAATAGGAGAAAGCTGAGATACTACTTATCCGTCTCTCCATCATTTATATGATCCGGCATTTCATGCAGTTTTCTGTCTGACTTTAGGGCACAAGTGGAGCCCGACTGTCTGCATCAAACTGCACCGGTGGACGCCATCATCGTTGAGCATGAGACTAGTCACACTGTGTGGGAAAACGGAGAGAGGAAGAAGCACAGAGAACTAAGGGAATAACACTTGCTTGAATAAGACCTGTCTACTCTGTCCAAACGCATGCCAAGCAGGCCGGCGCTGATGCATGCTTTATCAAATATGAGCTGACAGCTTGTTAGGGGTCAGTTTGATACAATCACCATCTCGGCTCCGGGCTGGAAGTGATTTGCCTCGGCCCATTATGACATGCGGCAGGGCTGGAGAACAAACACGCCAGTCTGGGAGGAGTGGGGAAGCATATCAAAGAGCCTTCTTTTTGCATCAGAAACATGCCAAAAATGCGTGTTAGAGTGACAGAGGAAGAGGAGCGTGCCAGTTTAGATTCTTCATCACGTTCTCAGTCCAATCACACTCCAGTTAGCTGACATTTCTTGTGATTTACCTGTCTGCGGCCGTCACTGTAACGACTCAGAAATACTCTATTGTCCCTCAGCCACTGTAAACACTCACACAAAGTGGTTTGACTGACACAAGCAATGAGGGTTAAAGATCTGCAGCGTGTGATATGATACATTAGGGTTTGTATTGGCTTTGGAATCTATGTTGAATATTCAGCTATTTTATAAACAAAAAATAACAGAAGCACCTGTTTCTATACTGTAGAAGTTTGTGTTTGCCATTATCCCATAATATGGAAACAACAATTAAATCAAAGCATGAAAATCAAATGTGTCAGATTAGGTAAAATGTCTGCAGACCAACCAGGAATAGCACAAAGGTGAAGGACGACCTTGAAGATTAACCCAAGTTCAAAAAACACAACACAACACAAACCTATTAGTTCTTTATTCCCAGCTCCCTATATAGGATTAAAACTCAGCCCTCACGATTGTTCTGGGTAAAGACGTGTCATTAGATCGCTTACAGGAGTAGGGGATTATGGGAGTAGAGTGACAGATGGAACAAGGAGACTGGTGCTCTCTGCGGTGGGTGGACTCGGAGAGCGGACTGGCAGTGCCAGGATTGCTGTATTTCCACTCTGCTGCCCCCGGGCCATGGAGTGCGACCAGCGGGTGCAGAGAGAGGCAAGGGTGGCAAGCTAACACAAGTGTCTCACTGGCTGTATGGAAACACACAGGGCTGTTTGTTTGAAAGGCAATCATCTGAATCACGTTTGTCCTGAAAAATATGCATTGTTGTTCCTGGGCTGAAGGTATGCCGGCACTTTGATGACTGACCTTCGATGAAAATGTACTGTGTATATGTTGGCTTGTCAGACAAAACAAACCATCACAAATACATTCTGCTAGACAATGGTTGAGTGCAGTGGTTCCCAATCTTTTCCGTTTGTGATCCTTTAGACAAAGCAATATCTGGTTACAGAACGAAAAAGTGAAAACATCCTGTAATTCACATGAAAACAAGAGGAAAGATTGAAGCAAAATTTGTAAAGAAGAAATATGCTTTTCGGTTTTGCTTCCCAATCAATCATCTTCAGATTCCCCTCAGATTAATCCTACAACCCCTTGTTGGGGTCTCGACCCCCATCTGGGTTTGGAGTATGTCAGAAAATAGTGAAAAATGATATCACCTCTTCTGAGAAGCAAAAGTGATGTCTTCAAATCACTTTTTTAATCCAAAAATATTCAGTGATATTAAATAAGAGGCAGAAAAGCAGCTAAATATTTCTTAGAAGTTTGAACCAAAAAATGTATTTTGTCTTGCTATAGATCAACTTCATTATTTGACTCATTGTTTCATTTCTAAAACTGCATGATGCAGCTGTTATACATATGATGGATTTTTTCATTTCAGCAGAACAATTTAATTTAAGTGCACCATCATATGAGTTGATATTGCGTAAGAGTCAGTGCTGTAGCGGTGCTTTGTACTGTCATAAAAAGGCAGTCTGTGCCCATTTCAAGCAACGGACCCATTGCTTTCCCCACTGAGTGTAGCAGCATTGCCCCGGAGCCAGAGGACTGCTGCCACATCAATAACGCCTCAATAACCAGCCCTTAATAAAATCTCAAATAGGCAGCCCAGAGCAGTAGCACTGGTAAATATGAATATGTGGCAGCGAGAGTGCACATTAGCATCGGATCTGGTAAATATGTATAGGCCACTATGACTGTGTTGATTGAAAGAGTGTGACGGCGGCAGGTTGAGGGAAGAAAAGCTCTGGCAGACACAGCTGGAAGGTGAGAGGAGATCGACACAGCCAGACAATAGCAGCTCTGCTGACAGCCAAGCTCTCTCTATGCTAATAGCTCTGTGTTCCTGCCTCTGTCTGAAAGGGAAGACTCAGGTATTAGAAGGTGGGCATTTTTTTTTTTTTTTTTTTTTTTTTGCAGGCTGAAATTTTAGGGTCTCTTTGGCTTTAGATGTCCAGGCTGCACTTTTCAAGACCTCAATTTTGAAATCCTCTGAAGCAGGGAATGGCTCCTGTCCACCTAGATGCAGAGGCAGCGTGAAGGTCATGGATGTTGGTTTGTAGGTCGAGGCTTTCGCGGGCGGCTATCTGTCAGCCCCTGATAGATATGTAGACTCCTCTCCCAGCAACACGGCCAGCGTGGATATAGAAAACACAAATCACAGTTCACGCTTTGAATTGAATGTGGTCATGTGGTTAAGCATGTCAGCTATTTCTGACCACCACTCCTGCAAATATTTATTGTAGGCTTTATTGCTGCCAAAGCACTATTAATACAAAGTTATGATTTAAAAGCGAGTGTGGATGAAACTGTGAATAGCAACTTTTTAAAATGCAAAGTGAGATGTATTATTGGTTTTGCCTTGTCAAAAGCTTCTTTTACTCCCTCTCTTTCCTGAAGGGTTGGCTGGAGAGGATACTTCAGGATCGGCCAACACTGGACGAAACAATCTGGGAGTGAGCTGATGATTGCCAGTGATTACTGCATATCACATTCTGCTTTATGAAGAATAGTAGCAGTACTCCAATGTTCCTGGATAATATGAGCTTCTCACGATGGAAAAATTTTACCCTGAAAACAAATTCTCAGAATTGTACACAAAAAAAACACAAGAACAAATTGGGGAGTAGGAGAAAAACTTTGGGGGGGGGGCAATTACGATGATGAGTAGTATTGTGGTGAACCTGACTGAAATCAGCACTAAATTCCCATTGTTTATTGTCTTGGGATGCAATTAATGGCAAAAACTGAACGACTTATTTTCGCAGCCTTTTAAATGAGTGCGCTCTCCCTGGAGGTCGGTGGTCTAGTGGATTCTTTTTCAGGCTTCTGGCATCTTCAGTGGAGAGAGAAGGAAAGAGCTTGATCTGTCTTTATGTGCTTTTAATTACAAGCGGCTGGTGGGGCTGCAACCTCCAGAGACCAGGAGGTGAAGTGAGCGTGTCAGGACCAGCTGCCAGCTCAATATCAACCTAAACATCCCCAAACCCACAGGGGAGGAGGAGGAGGGTGGCAGCTCGGATCGCATGTCTAAGCATATCATACCACAGACACCTGCCAATCACCAGACAGAATCTGTCGGTGAAGGCAACAGGTCAGTTTTCTATGTTAGTGTCCCCCCCCCAGGAGCAATAAAAGTGACGCCATCAATCAAGCTACTACTAGTTGCAGTTGGAGCTAACTTCTTGACTTCTCCTCAGGTCTGGTTCAATAAGAGCTGCAGGTGGTGATGGACGGATCTCCGATCAGACAGGATTACCTTCACTGTAACTCCAAGGCTGATGGAGTGTACACTTCTTTTAAAATCAACTCCTACAACTCGAACCACTGCATTTTCAGGACTGGAAGGAGCCTCGCAGCCATGAATATATGAAACCAAATTAAAAAAAAAAAAGGAAAATCTGCAGAGGAAGGATACAGATCTTTGTCTTTCCTTATTGACTCTGCACAGAGCAGAAAGTCTTTGGCATCCTGCGTTATCCCCTCAAAACCTGATTATAAACTGGCAGTACACATTAATAGTTGAAAGCTTTTCCCAAGGAACAAAACAAGAGGCACATAAAAGAGATGAAGTTTGTGCAGCGCAAGAGCAGAGACCCTCTACAATAAAGACATTGCTAATTAAAATCACTCGCGCTACGAACCAGCAGTTAAAATTAATTGTATTTATTGTGCCCAAGAATGAAAAACTCACACGGCAGGCTAATGAGCTGCAAACATTTAGGCAAACACAGAGAGATACTGCTTTCAGAACAGGTAATAAATTAAGTGTCTTTAAATGGGTCAGACTGTCTTCAAACATTTTGTGCTTGCAAGAGTCTTTGTGTTGAAAACAGAAGTCACAGCTAAACAGAGAAATGTCAAAAATCCCACAATTCCCACAAACTGAGTAACCTAAGAAACCAAGCTGCTGCTTTGTAGTCTTAAGCTGTTATCATGGAAACCCAGGCTTCACCAAAGAGAATTATCGGGCAATATGACTCCTGTTATTGCCTTTGGCAGTGCTTTAATAAGACCTGGCTAACCTGTGACCTGAGTCTGCTGCAGCAGAGGTAGTTGTAGGAGAGATTTGGTGGCTCAAAGGGCATCGACATGCCCACAGGAACCGCCACTTAATTCCCAGTCGGCCGCGCTGATGTGCCATCACGGTGAACCAGAGTCCATGTAATTAGTATGGACGGCCATGCGCCGACCAAGCACAGCAGTGTAAGTGGATTATGTATATATGCAAATTTTTTGACACATGGCCGCTGGCAATTTTGAGACATGCAACTGTGAGAAGTGATATAATGCAGAAATGTGTGGCGTGTTTTTTTTTCTTTTGCAATTAGGCTCTTGTGCTGAAACCTTGGCAAGCATTTCCACACAGACAGTGGAATAAAGTTGTTCACAGTTACGGCTAATTAAAAACACAAAGTGGTGTGCGCATAAAAATATTTGCATTCATAATTTTCACACCTTTCACCTCTCTCTCCCTCCCTCTCTCTTTCTCACATGCATATAGATACACAGAACCACCCCCCCCCCTTGCCCCTTACACACCTGTTGATCTAAGGTTGGAGATTTAATAATGAGTTTGTCTGTCAGTGAGTCTGCCTGCTGATGAAATATGAATGCCTCTTGCCTTTAATTACAGATTGAAGGATAATATAGAGGGGTCAGGATCTGGCTAGAGACCAGCTCGAGGATCTTTGACAGGAGATATTGATTAAAAGCAACCCCATCCAGCCACATCACCTCGTGATCGACGACTAACCTCAGGGCACGATGGCACCGAGCGGTATAAGGGTTTGACTGCCAAACAGGCGGCTGCTTTCAGGAGATCTCTTAATGATTGTTTCATTGCTGAGGACAGATGAATCGCACCAGACATGTAATCAAATCCTGAGAGACAATGAAAGACAAGGCGATAGAGAGAGATGGGGAAACGTATCCCAGACATGTGAACTGATTTCAGTGTGACAGTCCCTTGTGTGTATTTGTGTGTGTGTGTGTGTGCAGACCTGTGTGTGCACTAAAGGGAAGGTTTCCAGCTGATGATAAATGAACCGTCATGTGACTTGAGAGAATGTTTTATAACAATCCCCTCAGCAAAGCAGTGGTGCAGAAAGCCCAATTAATAAAGATTAGCTCTTTTTTTCACAGACCTCGTTTTCCTTCTTAATTAAAACAAGGTGATTGAAAATGAATGAATCATTGTGCAGATATGTGAAGCTGTGCAGTTTTTTTTTAAATGAGGTATCCATGAAATAACAAACAGCTTAAAAGAATAAGAACGTAAACCTACTAAAAATGAATGATGGCACAGAGTGGAATCTAATGTTTCTTCTTTCGAAGGATTATAGGTAACTTTATTTCGTAGCTGACAGACGAAGAACAGACTCACTCCAACAGACTCACTGTACTGGACATATTGAATGATGAGTTTTTATTTTTCAAGAAAAAAACCTGGACTCAAAACGGATTTTGGAAATGCTTTCGTCTCTTAAATACAACAGAGAAATGTAAAGTTATCACAGCGGTTCCATGTGGATTTTTTGGTGTCTGGAGCTGAGGGAAGACACCATGCATAAAGTAGAGGCTTTGTAACTAAGCTGCGGGTCCACCCATACCCTGTGTCTGTACCCCAGGAGGACTGAAGACAAAAGAGCAATTAGACACAGCGGCCACAGAGTCTCACTGCAATAAATCTAGTCTCAAATGGATGAGAAGATGATGGCTGCGAGCCCAGGTTTGTTAACATGTTATATTAATGGATAGGGCTCTGAGCGTTTGACCTATCCACCAGGTCTTCAGGGGCTATTTAATGGTATGATGTGTTGGTGAAAAAAAAACACTCCATACAGGACCTGGGAAAATTCTCTGTGTGCACAATTAAAATAATTGAATGAAATCACTACCAGCTTAGAATATATGAAGCGGACTCCGTTGCACAGGTCAATGGCATGTGAAAAAGCACAGTGAAAGACGAGGTAAAGTAAATGGGTTATCGAACACGAGGTTCGATGGCTGTATTAATCTCTGCAGAGCCTCGGAGGAGATGGATGGAAAGAACAAAGGTTCATTTTTCATTAGCGGCCATTATAGGTGACAATGATGGCTGCGGATGAGGATTCCATCACAAGCCAAATGATTTCCCAACAAGGACATGACGCATCAATCAGAGTCGATGTCTGACTATGAGCTCGGCCCCAGGACGATCACCTCATCTGTTATGGTACGCTGCTAACATTTAGTTCATATTGAAAGAGAAAAAAAAACACTCAAGGAAGAAATATGAGGTAATTTCAAAGGAAAACAATCACTTGTATGAGATTACCAGATATGTCTGAGAATGATGAGTCTCCCAATGTCACGTCCAAAGTATATTTTCCCATACAACAGTTGTCAAAAGCATGGATTTGGACTTGGCCTTTTCTGATATTTTCCTCTGCTTGTACAGGAATTTGATCTAAAAACTGATGTACAAATGAGGTTTATCATTATACATTTAAATATGCAAGTACAAATACAAGTTTTTCTTGAGATGTCAGAAAGCTGATGATTGATCACTAGTATTTGAGGCCACAGTGTTTGGTGTTGCACTGGACTGCATTAGACTGGAGGGTGTTCCTATTATTTTGTCCAGTCTGGCCTGATATTGATCGCCCATACTGATCAGTGGAGAGGACTCTCAGATGCACTGCCATGTGAGTCATTTCAAGGGGTCCACCCATGAAATTCTGTAATAACCAATCCAAGAGACTTTATCTGCAAATGACTTGCAGGTGATTTCTCGATACTTTGCTGCTTTTGTAAAAACTCCTCACTGATGAAATCCATTTCTTCTGTACATTTGTTGACCTGAAAACTTTCCCTTCTCAAGTAATTCAGCGCAGGACTTCATTGAAATTGTAGATAAGCTCTTTTGGAATATATTACTGAGGAAAAGTTCTGGCACTGTGGAGGAAAGTTTGCTTTAAGCTCCAGTGGAAGAAAATATTGAATTTGCAGGAAACTGCATCCAAGAAAAGGATGTCTGAATTCGAGATAAAGCTGCATACTGTATAGACTTTAAAGCTCTCAGTGTAATGTGAGATGTTATGATTGCACATGAAGCATTTCAGTCAGACGTAAGGAAACTCTTACGAAATGAGCACTCTGGTGTGTTTATTAGAGGCACAGCAGGGGTTAAGTGGTGCATTATTTTTCAGGGCACAAACCAGAATAATTTACCATACGCAAATATAAAACTGCCTTTGTCTGCTGAAGATAACAAAGCAACAACATCCTTCAAAGAACTTCTGCAATAATCTCCCTCTCAACTCTGCAGAAGCCACCCAGTTGCCAGCCCCCCCCCCAGCTCTCAAAAGATAATGTACCAGTCTGATGACTTGAGTGTTTTATATTCAATTTTCTGCTCAAGTGAGCGCCTTCAAACATGCTACACAATTAAGCAAAGGAAGGGCTCCGCTACATTTGGCGTACTGCACAGAACCCTCGGGACCTGCAAGTCTCACCTTGCAGCAGGAACACAGGAAAAACTCCCACGCATGCATGTACACACACACATACACACACACATCCTCAGCCTTCAACTGCAGATTTTTACACTGGTCCATCGGGGTCTGGCTTTGGTGTATATAGTCTGAAAGATGCTGTTTGATCTCAGTCAGACACTGTTCTCTGTTGGATTTCAAAAAAACCTATTTGGACAGATCAGAAGCTGAATCTGAGCTACTTTATTTTATTCAAGGGAACACAGTTTGGGCTCATAGGAAATTAGCTTGTTGGGCAGCTTTACCTGTGAAACATTGTGTAAACATTTGTTCCAGCACATAGTCCACACTATTGTCGCAATGGCTACAGTTGGGTTTGGCAATAACAGCTTCTGGTCCCCACAGGAGAGCTGAACACTCGGTGGGGAATGACATTAAATCCCACTGGAGCATCAGAGCAAAACTAACCAGACACTGACAGATCACTGGCATATCGCTGAGATATGACATACAGAATTTTAAGAGACAAGCATACAGAAAAATACCAAACCCAGTGAAATGCATTAGTTAAAGAACCAGGCCAGAGGGTGAAAAAAAGAACACAGACAGTGAACATCAGGGTCTGGCTGAGGGATGAATTGAGGAGTTGACAGAATAAACAGACGGTCTTGTCTGAACGCAATCAGTGTCTGTTTCTATCAGCTGATGCTCAGCTGCAGTGGCGTGAAAGCCTTGTTTATCCTGCCTGAACCGATGTTAGTGTTGTTGCCAGAGAGGTCGTGTTTGGTCAGGATTTTCAGGACTAAGATGAAATTTAAAATGCAAGAAAAACATTCTCCTCAGTTATGCTCTTGAAGCACTGACACATGTGTGATTTAGTGGTTTGTGTTTCCCAACATGACAGCCCTTACCAAAGTCATTAGGATTCATCAACATGAATATCTATCCATAATTTCATGGCAACCCGTCAAATAATTGCTGAGATATTTCAGTCTGGACTGAAATGATGGGCCGACCAATGATGTCCTCAAGAGAAAACATTTTTGACACCAAGGCCCAAGGGTCCCAAAACCTTTCCTCACAAGGTCATAAAATCCTGAGAAACAGCACAGCCACCTCTCCTTCTTCTGCTCAACAGCCTTCTAATTTAAAGGTTTGTATTAATACTGACATTTTGCAACATGCCCTAATGGGAAATTTCCACATCTTGACACCTGTAATGGTTTATCCGTAAAAGTGCCTCCACAAGTAGGAGATTGATAGCGGAGTCATCCAAAACTACAACAGAGAGTGAGCAGCAAGGGGTCAAATGTTTGAGCTCATTTTCTCCTCTGGGCCCTCAACACCCTCAAACCAATTACAGACTAATGTTCAATGGCATGTGGAAGAGTTAACAGACTGGCAGCATAGCAGAATCTATAAGTAGACCGTATCCATCATTATAATAATACTCCTATTTAAATGCATGAACAAATGCTTTGCTGCAGGCGTGTCACATGCATTTATATAAGGGGTCTCGAGTTTGTCTTCAGATCGCTGTGCAGATATTCTTTATGGTTACAGTCAAACACTGGCTGTTGTGCAGGTCTTTGTATAGAGGCGAGGTTGTTAATATTTCAAGGGATGGTTCCGTTAAAAATGGCTTCAACTGTAAGCACAATTTCTCCTCTCGAAAGAGCAACACAGACTTGAAGAGCTCCAAATTAATTTGCTTTAAGTCCACGCGCCGCGCTGAACATCTTAAGCATAAACAAGGTCACTTGCTGAAGGCAACACATTCCACACGCCAGATAAGAAAACTCATTTTCTTGTCGGGAGTATTAGGAAATGTTTTCATACAAACAATTTTATACTCCTCTGCCTCGCTGCATTGTGATGTTTCTCCTTTTGCATTAAGAAGCCAGAGCGCTGGTCCAAATCCAGATGCTCCGACGTCGCCTGGAGCAAGGCACGTCCCCCCCCCCAGAGTTTTGTGTCTGAGCTGTCTACCTGCCGGGGTTGTCTCTTTTGCTCCTGCAGCTGTGTTTGTGTGAAATGGCTGGCTGTGTTTTGTAAGGGCCTGTTAGCGTTTTTTTTTTTGCGAGCGTGGCATGTTGAGCACAAGCGTTGGTGGCTGGTTATGCAACGATGGGAAGCTGTGATCTTTGGTACAATTACAGCTAAGTGCGTGGAATATTTTAATGGTCAATTCAGTGTGCGTGTGGGCAGAGCGGAATGAAATGTGAGTCATGAAAAGTCGGCACTTTCAAATAGTTTTCGGAGCGAAAACAGGTGAGTCATTTACTAAACTCAAGGTGAGGGGGGAGGGGTGCCACCTCTGCTTCATGTTAATGTCATGACTCTTTTAGCATAGATCCTGCATCAAGTCTTGTTCACAGCATCACACTATTCGTAATAGATTTAAGGGACCTCCATGTAAGTTTGGTGATGGATTCGGAGGTGTGGAGATTGTCTTTCCAAACATCTGACTCATCTGTACTATTTCAATCTATGTACATTTAAAGCCCTTTCTGTAACTGATGGAATGATTACAATATAAAACATAGCGTGTGAAATTTAAGCAGTCCTCTAAATGGGGGAAAAAATCTTGCCAATTTAAATGATATCACAGACTTTTAACTGATATCATATATCATTCACTAATAATGCCGTATTCATATATTATTCATTTCATCTTTAATTATTTCTAATACAAGATAATGACTTTTTCCAGTTATTAAAAAAATGTAATGGAAGTATTGATCAATAAATTACATTAACAGGTTTTATTTAATATCTTGATTAATGCTGGAATATAATATGGCCGTTATTTTACTTTACTGGACAAGTTGCCTCAGAGCATTTCCACACATTCAATTTGAGCAAATGTGTTTAAAAAAAAAAAACATTACTTCAAATGCAGATTGATGAATGTAATATGTATTTACAGGAGCTTTAGTTTTTTATACTGACTAATGTCTTGCAATCCAATATTTTGAAAAGGGAAGCAAAGAGAAGAAAACATTTTGCAGGAAGACTGATAGATGGAAGAGCAGATTACTCGTAGGCTGTAAAGTACAACAGTCATCCCCACTGTCACATGCCATAAAGCATTCCCCGGAGAGGGCCAGCTATTTACAGAAAATAACTGGCTTAGTGTGGAGGTGGCTAAGATATGCAGAGGCACACAGGAGAAAATCCTTGTCTCTTGAGGGCAGATTAAAGAAAGAAAATGGATGTATTCTACAGATTTAGAGGAATGTGCTTAATGCCAACTGCAAATACACATATTTGTATTCTAAGAGAACTAAAACTGTCCAGGCATCGAGGAGATCTCTAAACATTTAGGTTTAAGTTTGTCAAAGGCTTCCCTAAGGTTTAATTATTATCTACTGCCTTTATATGACATGCTTTTGTGGCACAAAATAATTAGTTGCTATTTACCTCACTGTCCTTTCTGAAGATTTAGGAGAGCCTATATCTGCTGTCAAACACAAGCGTATAAGCATTTGTGCAACTCTAACATCACAGGTAACAACACAAAAACAGCAATCACGACACACGTGCCACATTACAAAGTGAACATGGCTCAACCTAAAATAACAATTAAGTCACACCCACCCAGGCTCTGCTATATTCCACACTTTGTCCATGTAATCTTTTATTTATACCGGCATTGGTATCACACAAAAAACAATCTGAAAAGAGAACATTCAGAACAGAAAGTCCACCCTATGTCTATGTCTATTTTCATAGAGCAATCATACTGTTTTGTTATATATTAACCATGTTGTGCAGTTTGTTTTTATCACTTACACACAATGAGGCAATAAAGCAGAAGGATATGGTACTTTATGAAGGAGCAACAGAAGAGGACCAACGTGTTCTGGATTCCACTTCCTTCACACTCTGATTTCCTCCTATCATCTTCTGCTTTTTTGCTTATGTGGTGAATAGCATAGTTTCTTTTATGTTGTGAAATGCATTGCCTCTGAAGGACACAATATGTATGGCCTTGTTGCCGACAGCCATTTGGTAAAACATATAGCTGTATTACAAATACATACTGTATGCTAAAGTATCATCAGCAGTTATGTACAGGTCAAATACCAGAGGTTTTGTCCATTTGTCTTGACAGGGCCCACTCAAGAGTCACAAGTCAGGTCTTCAATACACACAGACATTCGGTACCTCTATATATGAATAGTCATTCATAATGTAAAAAAAAGTGTAGATTAAGTTCCCAAACATCTTTTCATTAAAGATATGTCCTTCAAACTCATAATCCCCATTGCATTGACCCCAACTCATAATGTTGAAATGCAATACATTGCCACTTTACCGATACCAGCCAGTGTTGGGAAAAAAAAAAAAAATCAAAATGTGGAGCATATCAGTTCGTCCCACAGAGGCAGGGGCTTATAAGACAAACCAAGCACAAAATTCAGGGTTGGGGTTAGGTTAAAAACTGATACTGGATAAATAAAAAAGGCAATTTACATGCAAATGATACTGCTGGCATTTGCTGTAATTGCCGTTTGTGCCGCTCATCTGAAATGATACAATGGCAGCACCTTTAAACAGCAAGGGAGGAACAGGGAGAAAAACAGCATCGACAATGGGCTAAAATTTGAAGATCTCGAGTGCAGAATTCAATCCATTGCCTTGTCAAATCGCGTTACTCAGCCTGACAGTTTAGCAGTTTCTAAATTACTGCATTAAACTTGTTTATCTTTAAGATCTGTTGGAGAATCAGTCAGACACAGGGGATGAATAGTGTCCCATTATTTGAGCTATTTTGAGTGCACACTTCAACCTGCAGCTGCACTGATTGAAAAGGCCGTGAAAGACTCGCGTTGGCATAGCCAAACTCATTTGAATCCGAATCATTCTGATCACAGGCTAGCCCCAAAAACACGTTAAAAATAACACACTTATGCTCAATGGGTGCATTATAAATTCCAGCGAGATGAAAGATTTTGATGTGGTTTCGGGAAGAGGCAAGAGAGTCTGTTGCCTTTCATCTTTGAGATGTAAAAGCAGGGATACAACAAACACACATACACAGTACGGAGACATAAGGAAGAACTAGACGAGATCATGAACTCAAACTCCCATATGGCCAATAATTTATGAAAATAAATGTATCCTTTAGTTAGCAGCAACTGGCTTTATTGTAGAGTAAAAATGAATATTTAGCATTTAGCTTAAGTATAAGGATGAGAAGAAGAAGAAATCAGGGCTTGTATGAATTGGTATTCATCTATTTATTTTGGACAAATATATTGTTTCCAATAATTCCCTCCAGCAAGCAGATACCTATAGATAGTGAAGAGCACAGATTTATACTGTTCAGATTTTCAAATCTTATCTGTTGTGGCATGAATCCACCTTTTATATATTCTTTCATTATTTACTCAAAACTATTCTTTGTCTTGTGTTGTGTGTGTATTGCAATGACTTGAAATTGTGGGTTTGGGTGTCACAAGGTGTGTGATGTAACACAAACCAAATCGTCATTGAGTGCCAATGATATTGCAAAATGCATGCAGAAGCAGACTATTTCTTCAAAATCTCTTGTCAAATATGTAGAAATATAAGTGGACAAAACATCAAGGTACAGTTGCTCTGCAGTGAGCTCACCTGTGCCGCCGCAAAGGCCACACAATACAGCCGTGTGCTATCGATTCCTCGATCGATTTCGCTGACACGTTGTTCAACTTTCTAATTATTTCATGCGCCTGCTGCTTTTGGTGCGACTCTGCTGTGAGTGGCTCTGGCTTCCTCTCTCCCGGTCCCCAGTGGGATGGTTGGCTCTGCTTGAACAACATGGCAGCCGTGGGTTAAGAGCACTGGAGCACCAGTGGGGAAGAAAGGCCATTTCTAATGAGCAGCTCGGGGATTCTTTAGCGGTGAGGATGAACAACAAAAAGAAGAGGGACGAAAAAAAAGATGCAGAAATTGGACTCGAGGCTTCTTTGGCTGTTTCCTCTCTCCTTTGAATTTAATATTTATGGTGTAACACATTTCATTTACAGGAAACATGCGAGACAACACGGTGTGGGTAAACTAAAAGAACTCCTCTGCTCTGAAGGCGTGCGGTAAGACAGTATACCTCATCCCTTTATTACCATATCACAGTTTAGACTCCAAAGGCGTAGCTGCAGAACTGACAGCTTGAAGGAGCGGCTCCATGTTTCTTTACATCTTTGGATTCCCACTCAGGTCCCACAGCGGCTTCTTTTGGAAAGGAGCAGTTCGGCAGAGGCGGAATGTCTTATGAGCTCCATGAATAATGCATCTGCTCAGACCTTTTGTTTGCTTATTTTGTCTTAAAGGACTTGTCAGTGACAAAGACATAGTTTGTAATTTAAAAAGTTTCAGCTGCAACAAAGTGCGGCTGCCAAATGGCCAGTCTGCTGCAGATCAGTCTCTCTGAAGAGAAACTAGATTGAAAGAGCTTTAATTCAAGAAAGCCAACATATTTTTGGTTTTTGTATTGTTGCTCTTTTAATGATAGCCGATATCCAAATCTGAATAAAATCTTAAAGTAAAAGGAAAGTGGAGAGCAAAAATATGCTTTGCACCATCTGAAGAAGTGATGTAACCTAGATTCAGTTGTGGATATGGGACGAGATGGGGTTGAAGCAGGGAATGACACAAAGAAGAAAAAAGTAATCTGCAGTGGGAAATGCACCACAGTTTTTTGGAGGGATAAGCTGATTCGTTTCATCAACTGTTATTCCACATCTTCTGTACGCACCAGTTTGCCTCGGCGCTTCAAAGAACGACGGCTCAGAGACGTCTATTTGTTATTGATTGATGATGACTGCTAGATACAATCTTTTCATCCAGCTATCTGCTGCGGCTCCGGCTGGAATACCACTGCATGTTCAGAGCGGCTCAGGAAAATGAAATTTACTTGGCAACAGAACTAAAATCTATTAGTTATGACTGATTCGAGCGTCAGAGGTATCTGGAAGAGCCTGATATCTCGGTGCTGTTTATGTTCATGTGAGTTCCTTCAGGAGACCTGCAGTATCAGATCATGAGAGCTTTGTATGAGCACACACTATTCTACTGTCTGTGTAGTTTGCCAAATCATTTCAATCAGAAGAGGTTAAGAAGGGCATAAAAAGTTAATAAGAAATGTATTTATTTGATATATAGTAGTGTGCACAATAGGTTGAAGAGGCAGACCAGCAGGCCACCGTGTATAATTGATAATAATCATACATTATATAAGTAGTTCCAGTTTTGATTTTCGGGTGACGTGTATGCTAAAACTAGTGATTTATTTTGCGAACAAAGTTAAACTGAATAATTAAAAATATGTGAAATATTTTTACAGACACACAGTAAACACACACTCACATTGTCTTGAGACTGTGACTGATGATTTTCATGCTTTAGCGCCACTTGAGGAATTACATGCTCCCACACAGGTTGGGAAAATGTTGTCAACACTTGGACTTAAGAGAACATTTCAAACAGCCTCACTGAGATAAGATCACTGATACATAGCATCCAAGTGAGAGGAAGAGGAAGATCTCAATTCTTGAAACATTGTGAACATCTATGACTTTCTGGGTTCACCAAGTAAAAGACTGTCATCCTGAAACAAAACCAAAAAATAATATTTTTGAGGATGCCATTTGGAGCCATTTACAGATCCTAAACAGAGCGATAGTGCGAGGTGTTATCTTACTGAAGGTGTGTTACCGTCCTCATCAAACCATTCCTTAATAGTTTATTATTGATTAACTTGGTAGAGATAAGTCAGTCAGGGTGGGAAGATTGGCTTCATGCTGGGCAGGCTGGCTACATGCAATCTCACTGAGCCTCCCCAGTTGATGTCCATGTAATTTATCCATTAAAGCAAATCCACCAAGTCTGAAAAGAGATCTGTCTATTCAAATGTCATCTACTGCTTTTGCTTTAAAAGTTGGCAGGCATGAGTCCAAAATCACACTTGAAAAAGGCACTGGAGTGATCTGCATGAGTTATATATTATAAGATGAGTTAACCTTTGACTACAAGCAGCAGTGTGAAAGTGGCATGCTATCTTGTCAAGCCAAAAACGAGTTATTAGTCTCTGGCACAGGACCAGGTGATGCAACAGCACAGCATAGCACTGCAAGTGTCTTATGACTGCTTGAGCATGGAAAATGGTTCTAACCAACAGCTCTGATGCTAAATTCACATGAAATGTGTGAGCTGGTCTGTCAAAACAAATATAATTTGATCTAACTAGAGGAAGTGGCGAGACACCCCAGGAAACAGACCTGTTTTTGTAACTGGGACAAACTGCAGTAAAATCTGCTGCGTACACGACCTCAGAGTGAACTGAGATGGGATTTGAATGTCTAATCCTGCGAGCGCAGAGTCAAGATTTTTTGAAACTCCACAGAGGTATTGCTGAAGCTAGAAAAACAAGAACCACACATGGAGTAACTAAATAAAATAAAAGTGAATCTAATCCACATGCAACATGGAGCTCATGTTCTGCACGGTACCTTGCTGTTCTGCAAACCACTGAAGCACAGTGAGCTTTCACTCAATAGACGTCCCATAGGGCAGTATACTGCACAGAACATGGTTGTCTCAGCTGTTAACCTCCTCCTCCTCCTCTTCCTCCCTCTCCCTCTTTCCCATGCTCCATTGTGTCTGGGCTGACTGCGGCTCAGACAGGCCTCTGGGTGGGCAGTTCACCAGTCAAGTATCCCAGCTCACATCCTCTGACACCGAAGTCAAATGTCTTGTGTTTGGAATCTGCCGCCGGCTCTCTGGAGAGTCGGCCTGCCTTCCGCACATCCCAAACAATAGACCTCAGACAAACACAGGCGAGCTGAACAGGGGGGGAGAATGACAGCCGGGGGAAATGAAGAGACAGTGATACTTGGGGACAGGGATGATGGAGCGAGGACATGAGCAAAACTTGCTCAGACCATGTGATGATATTGAAGCTATATACTACAGTCATCTGTGATCACAATCTGGATCTCACACTAATCAATACAATACAGAGATACTGAGAGAAACATCACACTGTGGCTGCCCAGTCGGTTGAACAAAGGCTGGCTGATAACCTTGTATGAGATAAATCACTTAGAAATGTCAGTCTTTTTTTCTTTTTTTTTCCTGTTTGACAATTTGAGCCCAGAATAGAGCTTAGTCTCTCAAGCCCTTGAAATCTCTGGATTACCCCAGTCGTTCTAATTTAGACGTAGCCTCAAGCAGAGAACAGGGCTAATTTCCGCGTGTGTCGAAATTAATGAAGAAGATAATTTGAAACAATGGAGAGGAAAACACACACGCCATCGCACCGGCACCTACACTCGCACGACGCGCACGCAGAAATACTCACACTATCCTTTAAATGAACCCCAAATGGGGCCAGAAAGTGAAGAGAGCTTACCACAGTTGAAACCAAAACTAGGTTAGTACATCAGCACTAAAACATGTGGGATTTGGCTGTAAAGGTCTTGGATGCAGAAAGAGTGCGATAATTAGTTCATGAGAATTTCAGCAGATGACAGCTTAGCATTTCATTTTGTCACCTGCAACCTAATGTCCCTGATATTTCTGTCAAACGTCCCTGTAAGTAGTTTCAAAGTAGGTGAAACACACATCATTATATAATGTTTCATTGACGAGTTACAATCGTACCAAAGGAAATGGGATGGAAAACATCATCTGCTTCATTTCATACTGACTGACTCAAGACGATATAAAAAGGTTAACAGCAGATGCATTATGCTCATTGAAGCTGAGGGGGCACATGACCCATCAAGATTTTTGATATCCTTTATATTTTTATTTTGTTTTAGATTTTATTATTAGGTTTTATAACACGTGGTTATGGTCATTTTTATATGATGATGAAATGCATTATTCTAATTAAGTACGAATGCATGCTGGCTTGAGCTTCACAGTGTTTTGCTGAATGGGAGAGCATCAATTCTTTTGTCAAATTTGAAAATGAAATGCAACCAGTGATAGATGCTTTTGAGAAGTATATGGATTGTTTGCTTTGCAGGATAGTTGCTAGTCCCAGTGAAAGTTAGAAGCCTTTCCTCAATCCAGTTGTTTAGTCTTGTTGCTTGCTACTATAGCTGGTCGTGACTGGATGATCATTGTATTCATTCATCAAGGCAGTTTTCTGAGTCTTGCAGACAGACATTAAGGTTGATGATGTCAGCTCAGTCTCATCTGTATTCATGCTGCTTCCTATACATTGAAAATACAGCTATAACCATGTTGCCAGGTTACTTTCATCTGTGGCTTTATATGTTGTCTAAATTGATTTGCATGTAGATATAGTGAATTTATGCTACTGTAGAAGTGAATGAATGTCATTTTCAATACCCATATTAACCACAATAATTGACATGAAAATGTAAAGATATACAATACTACTATAATATAAAGCGGGGCTTTATAAGACTACTGAGCTACATTCAATAGACCTCAATAGACCCCCCCCCCCCCCAGAGTTAGACTATATAAGGTATATTGCAGAAACTTACTTTCTCTTTTTAACATTAAGGTTTGTTTTTTTGTAGGACCCCCATGCACCCCACTCTAATTGTGCCACCTCAGATTTTTTGACACCATTGCTTAAAAGGATTAGACTGAATGTTATTCACTCTTATTCTCACACATTTAAAGCACAATTTAAAGCATTCGTTTCCATTCTATTAAAAAAACAAAGGGTGATCTATAACATTCAACCTGTTTATTCGTTGTACAGCATTATTGCATTATTAGTCACTATGCAACTTTTAAGAGGCGTAGCTTGTGTGAGCCAAACAATTGATTACCTTCTGTTTCCTCCATATCCACTATTTAATCAAAACAAATCAGGCAGGCAGAGGATCTTTTACCAGCCAACTTCAATCTGTTATCCATTAGAAGCCTTAGGGAGGTAAACAAATAGAAACACAATAATTGAAAACATCTCTTACCACGAGACAGGGCTTGGACTGATCAGATTTAAAGTCATTACAGGAGCTTCCAGTTTACACAGCCAAGTTGTGGAGGACTGTAGAGCATGTATCTGACAACATGGACCAGTCAGGTGTGAAAGAAGAGAACACTGTAAATATCAGAAATTACAGCTGGTTGGGAGGCACAAAAAGAGTGTGCTTTCTCAACAGGAAAATGAAAGCTATGTGACACAGATATATACTTTATTCAGCATGAAAAAGAAGAGCAGCGGAAAGACCAAAGGAGTTGTCGGACCATCTCTACCCCCTCTGTGAATCTACATCTGTTGCAGTCTGAGAGACAGCTGTTCCTATGGGGAGAGGCAGCAGGCAGATAGAGCCCCTCCGCTCTCCCTCCACGCCTCTCTACACACTTTCTTCATCCATCCATCAACCATCCTTCTCGCTGGTATCCTTCCTTTACCCTCATCCTGTTGCCTGGTACTGATACCCACCCCCTCGACACCCGCTCCATCCATCCACAGCCTTTGTGTCCCACCTCATTACTTTCCATTTACAATGTGAATACATTCGAACAAGAACGTCTTTTCTTTTATTAGACTCCGGAAAGGTCGGATAGATGTGCTCCAGCTTTCTGTCAGTGGTGCACATGGAAACCGTGGAAGGGATATTCTTATTTTGTGAGCCTGCAGCATAACTGGATAGACAACATATATCAGTTTGCCCTGCACTTTTGAAGAAATGGACTGATCATATGACCCCAAATGAAGCATCTGGTTAACCTTACTAAACCACTTTTTAGTACAGAATAGGGGAGATGGAAATGAAACCTCAGGACAACTGAGAAACTCATTAAAGTGAAATGCAGCTCAATGTTATATCAGCAAGCTCATGCTAATGTTGCGCCCTTTTAATAGCTTGCTGAATATTAATAAATGTAAATAAACCGTGACAAAGCACACACTGCTGTCTGGGAAAGCCTTGAATATGGGCAATGACACAGACAGGACAGTGGGACGCAAGGTCAGATGATCTCACTGGTGGTCAATGTGGCTTACATGCATCATTGAGCAAAGCCAAGTCAAACTGGGTTTCGGCTTTCAGCCATCTGGAGATGACCGGTAGCATATAGCGGCGGACCTCTGCTGCATAAGACGTGATATTTCTCATCCTATACGGCAATGCTGCTGCGCATCAGATGGAACGTCTGGTGAGATGATTTCTGTCATGTTGAAAGCTGCATTCGCCCTGTTAATGTTGACAAATCACTGACGCCCACCAGCGAATGCACTCTCGCCCCCCACCTCTCCCTTTTCCTTATCTCTGACTCCCGCATTGCACATAAGATAGTGACATAAAGAGGAGGATTCTCCACAGTCCTCGGCTGATTGTGAGGTTAAACTTGACAGGGTGATATTCAGCCTCTTCCTGTCTGGCCAAGGAAATCCTGTTCATGGTTCTGTCTTTGTTGACAACCCAGCTCTGCCTCCAGACTCACTCGCCCCCAGGCTGAGATGCAACCCTAAAATGAACTCTGTATCCACCACTGGTTGAAGGACGACTGACTACACTAATACACATAACTACATTTTATACAGAAACAGCTACTAGTCTCTTTGGGACAGCCCTGAAAAGTCCAACAAGAGACATACATAGAATAGAGTAGACACAGCCTGAGAATGCATAAGAGAGTTAGTCAGAACCTGATGCTGTACAAACGTGATGATGATGACGAGTATGAGTTGAAAAGGAGCCGTGGAATAGGAAAATAAGACAACTGAGGTGATTCACAGAAAGCGAGCTGTGAATGGAGCAACACACCGCTCGTGTTTGTTTTAGCTGAGGTTGCCATAGAGGTAGAGTTGAAAGCAGCAGTTGCATACAGTCTGCTGCCACAGACAAACAGACGGGCGACGATGACATCAGGCGCAGGTGAACAGAAGAAGAGATCTGCATATTTTTTTCTGTGATGTTACACCGAATGCCATACGCGCTGCAATAAATTCCATATACCTTGTGGAGACGGCTAGTTAGGTGAGACGAGGCCTCATGCGCGTGCTGCAGAGGAGGCGGGTAATAAGCCATGTATTTATGAGGTGCAGTGGTGTCAGTGACATCTGCATAACCTATTCATGAGAGCGGTGATGGAATCTCAGTTATCCTCCACTCCAATCTTACAGGTTGACAAAAGAGGAACGCAGGGGGTGAGGGTGGGGAGAAGGATAATGAAGATGAAAATGGAGGAAGGAAGCAGCAGAGGAAGGAGACGGAGTCAGGTGAGGAAAGATGGGGAAAAATGGGGCTGGCGAAGGGAGTAACAAGGGACGCGCTAAATAGTGGGAGACGGACGAGGAAAAGGACAAGCAAACAGATGAGAGAAATTGAAAGACGCACTGCCGGGACGCAGAGAGAAAGAAGGGAGCAGAAGAGCGGAGGCAAGAGCGAGAGCAATTACCGGGAGAATGAGGAGAGTATTTCAATAAACCTGTACATGTCGATTCCGCCCGGCACATCCGCTTCTCGTGCCCTGCACTCTGCATACCAATGACTCAGACGCGCCGTAACTGGAATTCACAATCTATACAGACGGCACGGGCAACTGCATTAGATATTCCTCCAGAGCATGGAGGAGGGAGGGGGGGGACAGAGCAGCTACATAAAGCCTTGTAGAAATGAGGGACAGAGGAGAAAGAGTGTCTCATGCCTAACAAGTTGTCTGTCTTTTAATTAACTAAAAGAGGAAAAAATAAGTTTTTACATCACAGCTTTTGTCTAATTATCCATTTCATTAATTCCCTAATTAAGTGATGTAAATGATCATAATTTATAGGCCAAATTGCACAAAAAATACCTGTTGCATTACCTGACCTGTTCACTGCTGCTTTACCTGCGCTGCCCCAACATGGAGGCGAGGGACATGTTCTGGACCACGGGGGGTTTTCCTGTCTCCAACAGGAAACGACAACGACAGCAGATGGTGTTCGGCTCAGTCTGGGCAGGACATCAGGAAGACACAAGGAGGCCCATGAAGACGCCAAGAACACAGGAACTCTTGGTCGAGGTTTACCACAGGGTACGGCCAATGGTGGCGGACATCTTGAGCCTCATGCCCCGACTATGATTCTCAAGGACATAGAGCGGCAGTCACAATAATGACTGTCCTTGGTTTTGGGGGTGCAGTTGGCAGACACCCAAACACTGAAAGCTATAGTCCTCTGTGGTAGCATCAGCATCCCAGAGGACCTGAGTTCATAGATTTTAAATGTGATCAAGGGTCAACAACAGTATTAATAAAACTGCAAAGAAGTGCAAGCTTTTATAAAGGTTCTCTTTTGCTTCTCTTGCTTTTTGAAAAGCGGCACTGCTGTGATTTAGCACTGCACTTTGAGGATCTCACAGCAGACACATTTTGGAAAGAATGGTCAAAAACAAAGTAGCACAGGCAGAGATGTACTGACTTTGAGTCCTTAGTGTGGGCTCCTGAATCCTCTTTCATAAAGACAAAAGCAGCTGCATTTGCAATGGGTTCAAATACTAACACAAGTCTGGCACAAAAAAAGTGTGTTATGATACGAAAACATCCATAGAAACTTCTCAAATGTTTCCTGCAGCAAAATCAATTTCTCCACCATTTATCCGTATATTCAATATGATCCAAACAAACCCCTACTTCACCAGCGAATTGCAAAATACATCAGACCGCTGGCAAGTTTCCAAACTGTGAGACAACATGGAGGTAGTGCTATTCTGAAGAGATACTACAAAGGTATGGAATGTACAGTGAGTTTTTGTGAACTTTGATATTCACAAGGTCGATATTCAGTGGATTAACCCTTAAATATTCAGTGGACTTTCAGCTGCACTGTCATCAGTATATCTGACTTGGGGACACATATTTTATATCTTGCACAACTCAGCACCATTTGTCTCTCATGCTTTCCAGTCCCACTGTGTACCCCTGCTCTTCTGTTACCTGGCCTCACCCTCAGGCCTATAATAAGTACATTAGTGTTAATAATGGATTATTGATCATAATGAATCTACCTGTTTTACGCCAACGCCAGCACCTGACCTGCTGAGCAAGAAGGTTTGGCGGGAAAACTGGCCTTAATTCCTCTGTGCAGGAAAGGCCCAGAGCATTAGTTTGTGTCTGGATGATGAATGGCTGGTACGGGGAAAGGACTGGGGACCTCTGTGGTTGGGTTGAGAGCGGTGAGCACAAGCAAAGGCCACTGTGCATCCAAGGCGGTGATTAAAGTGAGACGTGTATGGTTAAGCAGATAAGCGCTCCAGACATAGACAGAATGAAAGAAGTGGACATAGCCTCCTGGTCTGACGAGTGAAGCAAATGTAAAAGTCCGTTAAACCTGAATATCTCTTGTGGCCAGCAGGCGGTGCTGCAACTGGTTGCAAAAAGATGCCAGATTGTATAGAATTCTATGAGAAATTGGCCCTTAATTGATTTATTACCTCATTTTCCTAATGAGTTTATGGTCTCAAGTCTTTTTTGATACTGCAGGATGTTCAGTTGGTGAATTATATTCCAATTTAGAGTAAAATGGATAAAGTAGGGTATGCTTTGGGGTGAGGCGACCTTGTGATTGATAGGTCACAACAACAGCAACCTGTCAATCAGGATAGAGGTGAACTTCGTTTCTTGGTTAGATCCACCCCTCACTTTGAAACAATAGCCCATAAACCAATGGGTGGCGTCACAGTGGTTACATTCACATGATACCTCAACTAGACTACAGATTGCTCATCAGTGGGCTTTCAAGTTGCCAAGGTTGTTTTTATTACATAATGTTGGATACACATGTGGAACTATTTGTTGGAACAATATGGTTCCACCACTCACTATCAAGCTACCAGAGTTGTCAAATGCAACCAATCAACCAGATTTTGTTTGGTTGCAATACAGACCACTGATTCCCAGCCAGAAAGAGGTTGAAAGACGAAATGTCCTCCTACATTTTCGGGTACAAGGAACCACAGGAAAACATTTTGCTACACATATTTATTTCTGTGACTCTAAGCTTTACTTTCTTTGAAGTAAATAACGTATGGTTTTACCTCTTCAGGCCACTAAAAATAATTCAAAAGGAAGAGGAGAAGGCAAAAACACTGCTCACAAATCATAGGCATGGACATGATGACGGGTCTCTAATAGACACTGGTGTGCTATGAATTTATGGATTCATGCCATAATGTGAAGCTTTCCAAGGTTGAGAGGTCTCAATCCCCAACACCATTCTGAAGAAAAAAAAAACTGAGTGATGAGAGTGGAGAGGTAATGGTCTCTCTTCTCTCAAAAACTATCATCAAGGTACACTCACCGTGCCCTTCTACCTCAATCCAAAATGTTTTTACACAGGGCAACTCAAAAGGTGTCAATGTGTGCAGCAGAGCGCGGTCCAAAGAAAGGATGTGTGCTGAAAACATCTGTGAAATATAAACTGAAAAAAAAACAACAACATAAAAGCAGCCTGTGGTCTGATGAGGAATAGACCAGAAAAATTAAACTGTCCCGGCCCATTTTCACCACAGTTCAAAAACACAATGACTGGACAGGAAATTGACAATGTAATAGCATATTTTTGAGCATATTTTGGGCAATTTGTCACTTTCTGACAGCATGTTCTGTCCCTGTGAATTGCACTACTCTCAATACAAAAAAAAAATCATTGAATTGAACTGACAAGAATGAATTTTGCTTGACCAAGCTGGAAAATGAAAGGCAAGAAAGCGGCACGCAATGTTTTCATCTGGGAATGTAACACAACTCCAACACAAGCGTTTCCTGTTTCGGTCAGACAGGAAAGGAAAATCATGCTACAATTAGGTGAATTATACACAAAAGTGAGGTCTTCCATAACATGCATGCATTTCCACCCACTTCCATGTGTGCATTATGGAAAGGTGTGACAGGGTTTGCAATTGTGTGGTGGCTCCGGGAGGGGTGATCAGATGACCTCGGAACAATGGCATGTCGTGAACACTCCCTAAATAAAGAGTTAATTTTGGGTCCCACAAGTATTCCCTCATTAATTACATCTTAGTGTTAGTGTGAACACTCTTTATAGTCACAGACATGCAGGCTATAGTCTTGGAGTTCTGTGCTGATATTGCAGCAACATGCAGAGTATCTGATCTTTTCCCTGCTGTTTTCTACTGTTATTAGAAAACAAGGACTCATTTTGTGTTGTGGTTTGGCTATTGACAGAATCCTGGAGGCAGCTGAGCCGAATCCTTGCACCATGTCTGCTTTAGTCAGCGCTGCCTCCAGAGCACGTCTCCCAGTCACGCACCGACAACCCCTGACTGAAACGACTGGTAAATAAATAGACGCAGCTCGTTGTCTTGTCTCTTCCTGCTTAACATGGAAATACACAAACCCCTGATTGCACAAGAGGGAGAAAATAGTAGGAGGGCAAATTAAAAGACTTGGCAGTCGCTTTCTGCCAAACCGGCGGTAGAATGTTTTTGCTTGCCTGGACACATTCCTCAGGCGTCCCACCCTATTATTATTAGAAGAGTGTGTAAGTGTGTGTATGTGTGAGGATCCGTGTGTGTGTGTGTGTGGTGTACAAAGCATGCGGAGTATGTAGAGGAACACTGTCTCTTGGACTTGATAACCCACTGTACTTAAGTTGTGTCCTTCAGCTGTCATGCTCGACTTGGCTTATTAGAAAATACGTCATTAGACATGTGGTGATGATTTCGAGAGGAGCAGCAATTCCGCAAAATTGTAAAATGAGAATTAGAACTTGGCTGTTCAAACTCGGTTTTCCAGGGGAATAAAGATGAACCGCTACCAGAACCAAACCTCTCAGATGATGGACATAAATGATTGAGGGTTATTTGTAGGGTTTCACAGCCATCAGTGCAGTTCCTCAAAGGGATGATTCTGAACATAAATGTTATTTATAAAGAGAGATTTGAGGAATCATTTGAGACAAATAAAATATTTATCTGAGTGAATTAATACTGAAGAAAAACAAAATCTGTTTAGTGATTTAGAAACTCTGATTATCACAACTTTTTATTTTGCTATTCTATTTTTTTCAAGCTGTAATATTAGAAAACACTGAATCTAATATTATATCCACTAAACTCTTTTCTCAACATTAAAGGAACAAGGAAATGCTTATTGACTTTCTTGCCATTCATGATATGAAAAGATTGACATACACAGATACCAGTCGTATGTCTGACTGCACTGAAGTGGTCTAATTAACACAATATATCTTGTTTGTTTAATCAGTAATAATGATAAACTTATATATATATATATATATATATATATATATATATATATATATATATATAAACAAAGTAGAAAAGGAGTTTAATGCAACAGCAGCAAAATGACATGAGTATCAATACATGTGCTTCACCGAGGAAGGAGCCATGTTTACCATATTAAACCATGTCTATGCAGAACAGTCTGCAGTCAGAAATCAATTTCACCCCCCTGGAATCTGCATTCCTCTAATTCTGGCTAATATGGACTGGGCTCCAGGTATTTGAATCTACTTTAATAGAAGCAGTGTGACCTTGGATTCAAATGAAGCACATTATTCAGCAGGGAAAAATCAGAATGTGAGAACGTGTGTGCAATGGTGTGAACACACAGGCAGACACACACACATACACACACCCCCCCCACACACACACACCTCCTGCACTGCATCCCCAGCAGAGACAGACCACACAGCTCACTCCTCTGCCTGTGCTGTGTATTTACCACTCACAGACAAATGGTCTCCCGGCTATGTAGCTCTTTGATGAGCCTTAGGGGGTTTTGCAGGAAGCATATTTATCAGCACGGTTTTATTTTAATTCGCCGCCACCCCCCAGTGTGCACATGTGCACACACAAAGAGACAGAGGGTCATAAAAACACTTTGACTTCCTAATGGAAGATTTCATCATGAGACAGGGCAGACAGTACTGTTTTCAGGCAGGGAGCATGGGGAACTAAAATCAGCACAGTTTGGTACCTGTGAAGCTAAATGGTGAATAACAGCGAGGCAAAAAATGCCCAAAAACTGAGATTAGTGTGTTGCTAAAAAGGGAAAGGATTTGAACTGTGTGCATTGTGGGATGAGCGAGCGAGCGAGCGATGGATCCACTGCATCAGGAAAATGGAGGGGGAAAACAATGAATGGATGATTATTTCCTGATCAATATTGTAACGGAACAAGCTTTGTGGAACGCCAAATCCCAGCTTGTTAGACTTGAGAAGAGAAACCCCAGAGGAGTTCTGAACCTCCAACAGAGCTTCTTGTATTGATTCCCACACATTTCCCATAAGAGGTAGTCTATAGTATCTACAATGCTAAGGCCTTTTCAATTCTTCTCAATTTGTCAGGTTAGTAGAACAGGTTTGGTTTTAAATTGCCGTTTTGTTTCAGTATTTGCTGACACTGTGCTCGTGTTAGCCGTTTTCTGTAAGGGAGGGATTTTCACTTTTCCCAGCAAAGCCAACTGTCTTATATGTCCCATTTTTTGTCAACACAGAAGCTGCAGTAGTGAGTAGTTAGCATTTTTCAAGTTGATCAAACAAATCTGGTGATTTCAGAGCTGTTGTTTCAATAAATTGACTAAAACAACCCCACTGTTCTCATTCACACCTGTCGTCATTTTCGTGGCAATTTTTCTGGCTCCAGTTCAAGGAGAAAACTCTGATTGACTCAGTTGTGCGTCCAACCTGCGAAACAGCTGCCTGAGCACAACATGAGACCTAATTGAGTGTCAGAGATGTTAGCAACAATTCTGAGTGTCTGGAACCAGGGTCCATATCACTGGGTCTGAAAGTACGTTTGCCATGCATGCCATTTTTTGGACTGAATTTCTGAACAAAATGACCAAATGACCAAAAACTACGAATGAAAACACTGATTAATTGCTCAGTCTACACAGTGTTACAAAATAGCAACGACCATTACAATTGCTTGAATTATATGAGCTACAGTCCAAAACCCAAACATACTCAATTTATAGTGCTATGAACAAGAGGAAAAGCAGTGCATTTTCACATTTGAGAAGCGAGCACGTTTGGCATTTCTGCCTAATAAATGGCTCGAGAATTGTTGCTAATTGCCTGATCAATTAGACGTCTATTTGTGCCAGCGCTTCCAACAAGATAATGTTTTCCAACAAGCATGATGCTATCCTGCATGTGTGTGTGTGTGAGTCCAAGTGTCTCTCTTGCCTCACGCCTTGGTTAAAGGTTCTTGCCCAGGGTTGACAGATGAGGCCACAGCTGCCCATTAAGGAGCCACTTACTGTAACTTTCCCTCTGACTAATCCATCCCATCAGCCATCATACCTACATTTAGACCGGCGGCTGAAAACGTGCATGGAGACGAACACGTACGCACACAGCCATGCAACACAATTCATCAGATCAATTAATTAGTCCTTGAACAGTCATTTATCCCCGTCTCATTCGGCCATCAATTCCTGCCTTGTAGTATAAGCACATCTGTAATTCCTGGGATGTGTGTGTGTGTGTGTGTGACCTCAGTCTCGGCCACAGTCGTTTCATTAGCTGAATCAATTAACCTTAACATTTGTTCCAGTTTGCCATTGGGGGGAAACACCTGACACAAATGGAAAGAAAAGAGGACTGGAGGCGGCTGAAATCTCCTCTATCTGAACTGACAGCTCCAACCTGAACATATGGCATCTTGTTCTCTTTGAGCATAATGCTGTTAGTTTAAACTGAACTGACTGGCAGGCTGTGCATGGCAATGAGATTACGTATGAAGTAATTAAGATCCCAGAGACGCTGGTTTATCTTCATTCAGATCACCTGTCGCTCTGTGTGGTTTCTCACAGTGGGTGGTTTGGCTCAAAGATGGCCACTGCTTCACCTCTATTATCTAATGGAGCTGATCAATCCGGCATCAGGGATCTCTGTCTCTGTGTGTAAACCAGTTTAGACTTTATCTATTACACTTATAATGCAATACAGTATCAAAGGCCAAATCAAGGTTTGGAGTTAAACAGTTTCTACTGAGTTTGCTGAGCAATCATAATTTCATTACATTTTTTACAACTGCTTGTTACTATTTTCTTAATCAGATTCATAACTACTAATTAAATTAACTTTTCATTTTCACTGCTTTTTAATGATAAGATGAACTTCATGAAGATGCCCAACTAATAAGTTCATATACTTCTAAAGCGAGAAGAGCCTTGTGCACATTGGGAGAAACATAAAACTAGTCTGACCACTTTCCTACTGTAAAGTCTGCAATCTTCATGATTTTTGCCAATCAGGATAAAAAATAGTGCTGAGTAGAGCAGATGTCCAAAATGTCCTAAATAGGAGTGACTGGTTTTTGACTATTTGTGATATATAGACAGACACTGTATCCAAATATAGCAGATATTATTGTTGTGGAAGATGACATTAGATTAAACTGATCTGAGAAAGTGATTTAAATTACAAAGATCAATAGTCATTGAACAGGGTAATGCCTCCACGTCTCACCCAACCTGACGAGCGCTACAGTATATGTTTAATATTTACAACAGTCCTCCCACGCAAGTGTGTTAATCAAGTATCTGTATCCTCACCACTTGTTGTTAATGAACTGGCAGTCAGTTTGGCAGCAGTTTCCTGGCTCGGCAGGCTGAGCTCCCGCCAAACAGCCTTTGGAGAGTGTTATTGCTGACCGCCAGCTGGATTAGAGGGTTAACCAATTAGCAGTAAGAGGATGGGTCAGAGTAGTGAGTCAATCCCAATCTGCAGTCAAACTGGCTGAGAAGCTGCTAATCCAGTGTGTAGTCACAACCTCCAACACTGGGGGTCAAAGAGGTTACAGGGAGGGAGGAAAGGCAGAGAGGTGAGTCAAGGGCTTTGTTTCGGCACATTGTTGAGTGTTTGTGTTATTAAATTTCACAATTAATATATCGCATTTCTAAAAATAAATGCTTTCATTATGAAGGGGCGGAGCCACAAGTTAACTCTATGCCACAAGAGACAAATAGGCAGCTGAAAAAAGGAGGAAGAAATGGAGAACATCTACTTAGCCATATTTCGATGTGTGGAACTTCCCTGAGCAAAGGAAAGGAAAAAAAATCAAGTTCATCACCTAGATACATCATATATAAAAAGACTGATTAGGCAGCTTGATTTTCATTTTAAAGCACTGTCTCTCCTTTTAAAGCAGAGGACATAATGCACAAAGCAAATGAAAGAGAGAGATGAATGTTTACAAAAAAAAAAAAAAAAAAAAGCTATCAACGTTTCTTTTCTTCACCACATTCTCTGCACTGGCATCTGAGTCGTCATCACACTTAGAAAAAAACCCAAAGCATTTAAGACCGTGGGGTTCACGCACATGCATCATCACATGGTACAGTGAAGAAGGGCAGAGATGAAAACACATATACACCAACGCACAACAAATGCCATGGACATAAAGGAGCTGGTGCTGTTAATCAGAAGGATTAGTGAATGCTATGTCACTTCTTATTTACATTTCTTATTTCATTTCACAACACAATGTGTGCTAATTTGCAGTATGTTGTAGCTCATTATAGTTTACAGCCACACTATGGCTTTGATGAGGAAAAAACACAGCTTGTTTTCTGTGCATTAGTAAAACAAGCCAGTCAGATAAGATGTTAACAGCAGGATGCAAAACTAATGTGATGGCTGCTTGAGCTCATTCTATCTACAACTATTTAAGCTTATCTTTAGAAAAGATCATTTTGGTTATGGTTTCCTGCAAGTATGAACAGATTGTCATTTTTTTTTCCATCTCGTATTGGTAAAAGGCTGAATCTCCATGGAGACCCTGACAATGTCACCTCCAGGTTCAGGAAATCCACCTTTATCTGATCAATTCACTAGTTGATTCCCCTCGACTGGAGATACTGAACGTCTGAGCTGCAGCATCTTAGAAATGCACATCTATTTTGTGCTTATGTCCCGGTATAATGTGATTGAAAAGATGAAGATTAGCACGTTTATGCAGTTTATTTTCACTGCAGCAGATCTAATAGTGAGAAGCGTCTTAGTCGAGCTGTTGCCTTGCAAACATTTTAGTTCTAATTAAAACGCCCTTTGCTCTCTACAACTTTTATGTGTAGCTTCACTTGTCTTTACAGCTTACCCTCTGTTCTCAGTCTCTCTTTCCCAGCAGCCTCTGTTTAGCTCATAGTCCCAAGTGCTGTTTTTAGCTTCTCAAGTGGAAGTGTTGTTAGGAAACAGTGAAGATGACCATTTTGGGTTGTAAGGCTTTTAGCCCAACGCAGGCAGTCATGTGGAAGGTGCAGAGACACTCAAACACGTCCTGCTGTTTGAGTGGGCACACAAATCATGCATACATGCACACACAAACACACACACACCTGAATTTGCCACTCTCATTCCCACTTCAGGAACCCACATGAATTAATGATGATATGTGAGTATTGAATATTGGTTACTATTATTATCGGTTGCATATTGGGCAAGGCATTTTTCCAGAGGTCTTTCCATTCGTCCGAGCTTTTTTCTTTCAGTGACATTTTTCAATCAAGTTCATGCAGCCACATTTCCAGACATGACAGGCTTATATTTATTATGACCTTTTCAAAATGTACTAAAAATGAAAAAAGCATTGTTTGAAAAACTTTGCCTCTTATCTTTTAATTCATGCTTGCCCTCTATCTTTTGATTTGGCTTTTTTTTCCTGCCGTGTTCCTTCGCCAGCCGACTGAGGCACGGACCCGTCTGAGGAGGGAAATATAAATTCTGGGGCTTATCAGTCAAATGGGATGTAAGTCAGAAGGGTTTCACCTCAGACGGTGCATATGAAAAAGGCAGATAAGGCGCAAACTCTGAATTGAAAATGTATTATCTGAATAAAAGTAAGAATTTGCCAGTTAGAGTGAAGCAAGCAAGGGATTTGATTTAAATTTGATGTGATAGACAATGAATTAAATTGTGTTTAATCTCAAAAACAGAACAGCACAAAGAGGCCGTTTTTCAAAATCTGAACAGCTATATGTCTCAGTAGTATATTTGAGGATGGAGCTGCACAAAAACAACTTCAAAGCACTACCCACAAGCTTATTTAAAATAGTTTAGCGTGCACTGAAAATCCCACCGGGGATCTACCCAACTTAGATGCGTGATGACTCTCTCCGACACAGCAGCGAAATACTGACAGTTCTATAAATTCTGCTTCTATCTGCATTCGCTAAATGTGCCATCCAAATGCCTAAGCCCCCGGTGCTAATGGTACGCACTCAGCTGTCAGATTAAGGCTCATTTACTCCCAGCAGGGTCTTCAATTACCAATGATTAAAACCCCCTTTGGTGTTCTGTTTTAAGAGAAACAGGATCTGTCTAGATTAAGAAGAGCCCAGAGGAAAGATGGAGCAAGACAAGAGAGGACCAAGGTGGCTGCTTTAGTTCACTCACCTTCAAGCAAGAGATGTTCAACAGAATCTGTGTATAAATAAATTAATGTCCGGACCTGCTCTACATATTATTCACAATTAATATCTTTCACTTGCTTCAAGCACCAGAGTGTCAAGAAAATAATTGCTGTCACTGGACTTAACTTCATCATCTATTGGCCCATGAATGTGGAAGAAAAGCAGTACATTCAGAGAACACACTGCATTGATATAAATGGGGGGACAAAATAATAGAAACACCCCTCTGTATAACATAATTCAACAACAACAGCCTCCAAAGTGACCATAAAGTTGACTGAATGCCTCTTCAGAAACAGGGCATTTAAAGCTTTTATGAGAGCTTTTGTATTAGATTTCAGCTGAGCATGTTGACGGATTTGAGTAGATTCGTTCAAGGTGCTGTTTTATTCAGTGCAATCGACTCTAAAATAACTTCTTGACAGCATTTTAAATCTCAGCGTCAAGCGAATTTTACAGTTCAGGACTCAGAATTTAAACAGCAGTCATCCAAATGTATTATTGTATGTGGTTCAAATTGTATGACAGTAGTTATATTAGGTTATACACATTATCCTTGTCTGCATAATAAACCCATTGCTGATGTTGCTCTTGTCAAGCAATGAGTTCATAATGATAAAAAGAACATAATGTCAGCCTTATCCCGTAATGTGGGACTTTTAATATCAAGCAGTATGATCTGAACGAGCTCAGGACGGTGCTACTAAGCATCCCTAATCTCTGCAGACGGCCCAACAGAGGCAGATAGTACGGTGGTAAATAGATAAAACGGGACAGAGCTACTCTATTAGAGCAGAGGACACCGCTCTGATTTAATTTGTCATCCAGAGAAAACACAGAGGCACCCATCATCCCAGGAGCCTGCTTCTGTTCCACTCTGTTTGCATGTGTGTCAGTCTCCATATCTCACTCTGTATCCATCTCCATTACTTAACCACACACACAGGCACACACAGCAACAATGTTATAAGGCTGTTTATTCACAGAGTGCAGAATTAAAAACCTTACATCTGTTTTAACATTGGAACTGGTGACTTGTCATGGAGCACATGTCTCTGCCGCATGTGAATTACTCAACTTTTCAGAATTATTCCTGTGCAACTTTTTTTTTCTGCAGGAGTTCTGGCTTAGTCATGAGTTCCAAAAAACATATTTGGCTTTAGTTGTGGGTGGGAAACTGGCGAGGGTTGCTGTTGCACCACCACCTTCTATCAGTTGGCCTGGGCACCTGTACAGTAATGTTACAAGATACACAGAGGGAGAACAGGTCTGTACATGGCCCTCCACAGTTAAAACAGACTACAAGGACGAGTACATACTGTATTACAGACACATAGGAACACAGCTCTGATAAACCTCTCAATCAGTTTTCACTTGTTCACTCCAAAATGGATTCATAGGATTTTGGAATGAAGCCATTTATAATTCATCTCTCTCTCCCCTCACCCCACCTCGCTCATTTTTCTTGCTCTGCTGTGTAGCAGGCAGACAGCACACACTTTGTAGAAAGTGTATCTCCCTCCACCTCCTCCTCCACTGCCTCCATGAGCTCATGTACAACTGTGAGAGGAACAAAAAAAAAAATGGAGCAACAGTTGGATAGAGACCGAGCTTCCCCCTCCGACTGGAGATAATCAGCCCTCTTTGGCTTCTCTTGATCTCTCTGTTGTCACATCGTCCAGCAGAGACAGTGCTGTGCACAGGCGCTCAACCCTGCATGCATTTGCATTAAACACGCATACACACACACAAACACAAACAGACCCTTGCTGTGCCTTTCATGTCAGCCATGCAGGAAATGTGTGTTTGCTTTTGGTCTTCACATACTGGAGGTGCTGTGTACTAGATGGGATGTGGTTTGTCATGTTTCATTTTCCTCTGCTGTTCACCTCAGTCAAGCTCCGAGGTTTGGAGAGAAGACATATAGCCAGGTGGCACATATGGTCCTCAGGTCCGTATATTATACACACACAAGCATACAAGCACAGAGATGTAGCACCAGCTTGCTGTTTATCTGTGTGTGACTCTGTCGGGGAGGATTTAAGTGAGCACGAATGATCATGTCCATGGGAGCAGTGGAGAGAAAAATAGTGTGCAAGACACACACACACACACACACACACACACACACACACACACACACACACACACACACACACACACACATACACAGTCTCGCCCATCCTCTTCCTCTCTGAAATAAGCCCACCAAGCTTGGCTGCCTGAGTTAAGCTCCTGTTAGTCTGTGCTGTAAGTCCAACACACCTACAAGTGACCCGGCTGGCCCAGGGCGCCCCCTTCAGATGTGCTGATTGCCACTCTCAGCGGGCCGTGGAGGTGTTCCCATGCCTGAATATTGCCAGGTAAATTATCTGCAATTTGACTTGTAAATAAGATGTCTCTCCCCTTTAAATGAAGATAAATGATGTGAGGTAATAAGGCGAAATCTGCACCATAAATCAACATTAAATAGTGTTTCCCATTTGCTGCTTCTCCCTCTCTGCGTTTGTGGGTCTGCCTGTACTTCTGTGGCAGTATCACAGTGTGCCAGGGGTTACATACTTCTCGCCCCACCCCCGCCTGTCACGGCATGTGATGTTTTTCTAATTACTCTGAAAAATGACGGAGCGCGTCTCCATCCGAGTGTGTCGTCGAGTATGCCACCGACGGCTGCCCGGACATACATCACTCTAATTGGCTCAAATAGCTCTAATATATGCCACCATGTTGCCTTCATGGATCAGCAGCGTCGCCTTTTGAAAATCAATACAGGAACAGCATACTGGGACAGAAGAGTGTTATGTTCAATAAGCCGCCCAATGACTTTGGCATTTTGGCGTTAATCTTTTTGCTACCCACCAGTGGTGAGGGTGGTAATTGGCGGTAATTGGAGGAACACTTAGGGCTGCAGTAGTGACAGGAAGAGCTGAAATACGTGTCAGGATGCACTGTGTTTTGTGTGTGCAGTAGGTGGGTATTCATGTATGTGTCTGGTGAAATATATTTGTAATTATAGATATCCTGTCACATAACAAGAGCCTGGAAATGCGAAAGGACAGAGGGTGGGAGGTTGGTGCTGCAGGTCACTGATGCTTAATCATTAACGTGTGGCGCAATATTCCAATGTGTGGGTGATATGGTGACACCTGTAAACTCTGGTTATTATGTAAATTGCATGTTGCGAAAAGTGGCATTTACTGCACTAGTCTGGCAAAGGCCATGTAAAAGTGACAAAATGTTATATTGCAAAAGAGCATGCACCTCAAAAACAGTTATTTCAAAGCTGAGTCAATAAAATAAGATGAACTTCAGCTCATTTATAAAGGTATTTTGGGATTTACCCTGAATAGTAAAAAATATGATTTGTAGTACAGAACAGAATTAATATTAACATGCCAGTGAATTAACAGGCATAAGAGTTTGCAGAATCAGCTGTTGCCACTACAAAATGTTGCAAAGCATCACTACAAAGTAATACAGCCCATTTTTTGGGTTCTGTAATAAACTGACACTTTTGATCATCCCACAGACGTGCAGGTGTTTCATCTGCATCTGAATGATATCTTCAAAGGGACATCAAAGTCATAATGTAATAATGGATAGTAACAGGTCCTGAAAGGTTGAAATAAACATTAAAAAAAAAAAAATCCCAGTGATCCTCACTGATTCAATCCGTTTTATGTCCAGTCAGTTTGTTTTATTGTGCTGGAGAGTAAATTTCCCATTTACATTCAGTTGATATTTTAAGTTCACTCCGCTTTAATCAAAATGCTGAGGTTTGCAGTGTACAGCATAATAAACATGCCAGTGTTCAAGGCTACACGACACATCTCAATTCCTCATCAGAGCCGGCGTGTCATGCATCCGCAAACTGCACTCATGACACCGAACATGCTTCACTGCCGTAACTGTGGTCACATGTTTCAAATCTGAAGCTGATGGATGGTTGGGATAAGCCGGACCACAACCCTGCATAAAATCGGTACAGTAATCATCTATGTCATACATTAAACTGTTGTGGAAACCTCGACATTTTCTCTTCTGAGTCTGACTCAGTGAGAGATGATTTACTGAATTCCCAGCAGAATGTCCTTGATAAAGCACGACTGAGAGGGGGGGTCTCCTCCTTGTTCCTTGAACTGATGCGTTCTCTGTCTATATCGTCTGAGATTAGACAGGGAGGAGAAAAAAAATAAACTACATTTCCCACCAGGAGACATAGATCACTCTCGCCTTGGTGGAAATTGAAGGTGGCCTTGCAGTGAGAACATTTTACAGGAAAATATTCTCCCTTCCTCTTTCTGTCTTCTCTCTTATCCAGATGTACTGTGATAAAGCAGGAGATTTCAGCTGCTGTCATTGGTCCATATTTGGGCCCGTGAAATGCTTGGAGGAACGATAATCGTGAGTTCTCAGAAGCCGTGTACCATTGTGGCGCAAAAACCTTTTGCCGCGCTGGGATTCTGACCATGCCTAAAAAATAAAGCCCAGCCTCTGGTTTTTGCTACCTTATCACACCATTACAGCTGTTGGTGCTCAAAGAGGCTCAGCTGCTTTTTTGTGTGTATGTGTGTGTGTTTGTGTGCATGGTTGGGTAAAGCGTTTCATGGAGCAAGACAGAAAGGGGGGAATGACGTTAGAGAAATAGAGGGAGAGGGATGGAAAAGACAAAGACTGATTTTCAAACTCAGAGGCTGCTCTTTGCTTGTCCACATTTTTCCCCCCATATCAATCTTTTGGTCTTTGTGATTCAGTTGATGATATCATAAAGACCTTTACGGAAGCATCTACATTCAGTCATTTAATCAGGTCTTTGCTTTAATACCTCACCCATGTGTATTTTTTTTTCATGAAACTACACTGTCTGACTACAAATACTGAGTTACTATCATTATATTTTTGAAAAGGGAAGGCATCCATAGACAGCCTATGTAAGCTCTGTGACTGTAAGTGCAGCGTGTGTCTCAGCAGAGGAGGACCCAGGTGGCAGAAAGAAACACGCAGTCAGTCTCAAAGATGCCTGTCTGACTTCTGTCTCCTGACCCAAGGCCCCCACCCCCCACCCCCCCACTATTCCTGGTTCTCAGCGTAAACACTGCTGCGTGTGTGTGACACTGGGGGTAAACAATGGGGACAGGAAAGTGCTGAGTGATCCATGAAGTGCTCCAACCATGCGACAAGAAACAAATCCAAGAGCCTATATGACAGTACAGTTCACCTCCAACCTGTGCTAAAGCAATTAAACATACAGTATGTATATGAACATATATTCGCTTACATGCATCTGTTTTTGATTATTACATCCTTGTAGTTAGTATGAGATGATGTCATAATGCAACACAGCAGTGCATAAAATGAATATACTCTTGCATTTGCCATGACAATAAATACATAAATATAAAATAAGCCACAAGGACTGTGGGCTGCATATGTGATTTTGCTCCAGTTGGCAAGAGCCTATGTAAGTTTGATTTAATACTTTGAGTCAGGAGCGGCACAGAGCTGATGACTGCTCAGTGGTGTGTGGGGAGAGCCATCCAGGCACGCTTAATAGAATGCCTATTATGGTAGCCATGTTACATTTGGGTCTTGGAGTAAACAAACCAGGACCCAGGAGAGGACAAATGGCAGGAGACATCTAAACATGCACATGCAGAGGCTGAGATTCGGAATGGCTCAAGAAATACACACAAGTGTGCACACACAAACATAAAGTATGCATGGTTTCTTACGTCAAATTCCGCCGTTCATGCATCAATGCATGTTATGCAATTGTCGCTACTACTAGTAGTACTAGTATTACTACAGTCTATGCCTCAGAAAGATATTAGCAGTGACAGTTCCCACTCCCATATGAAAAGTAAATCATCACTGACAGCTCAGGATGCCATGGTAAGGACATTTTCCCAACAGTTAATAAACTCGTGACAACAACAGTGTTACCAATTACACCAGCCATTTAACAAGGACAGATATTTATCAATGACGCTCAGTATCTGTAGAGCGTTTACTTTGATCTCCGGTCGAGCTTTCGCTGCTGGGCCCATTTTGGCAGACTAACTCAAAGGTGTGTGTGCAGAGATTAGAGGTGTTTCCTCCAGATGCTGCCACCTTTATCAGACAAAGTTTACAGATAGTCTCATTAGCGTTATCAGGTTCGCTATAGGTTTAAAGGCTAAATATACCATATAGACGCTTTTGCTTTGACACCAAATCATCCACTTTTGTCTTGTCAGTCTCCTTCCTGCCATCACATTAAAAGTGGAATCTGACTTCTGCTGCAACACTTATTAATGTGTTTTTTATCAAGTGTTGATAACAAGCTTAGTTTGTTTATTTGATTCATGTGGGGGCTGATATGCAAAGATGACCTAAATGGGTTTTATTTCCACCAAATATGGTAGCAAGCCTCCATCATCTCCCTTGAAAACAGTGAAAACACAGTCAGTCTGACTGTGTATTTGGCTCAGTCCCCGTCCTGTATTTAATATCTCTGCCGCTCATAATAACAGGCCACATACTTTGCATCTTCTTTCTCGTACAGTGAACAAATACAAACTCATTTAAGTCTTTCAGACAGCAACTGTGGGATCTAGGAAAGAATAAAACAAACTGCTGATGAAAATTTTTTTGAGCCTTTAACTGATGAAAAGTTCTGACGTTTTCTTCCCTCCAACAAGGTCCTGGTTGTTACAACAGAAGCTCAATTACCTCAGTGGCTCAGACCCTATCTGAACCCTGAAGCAATATTTCCTGCTCTGAAAACCCATCAATCAGACATCGGCTCTGCTGAACATTGAACTGATAACATTACCGACCTAACATAACCCGTCCTGTTCCCTTGGTATCGTCCCAGCCCATTTCCTAAAGGAGGTAATTCAGCATGTCTGTGCATTTATTTTACACACAATTAACTTTTCTCTCTTGACCGGCTCCATTGTTCAACCTCTGCTCAAACCCCCAGACTCCTTCATCCTTTACAACTTTCGGCCTCAAGGAAAGAATTATCCACTATTATTAGTCAGTATGAAACAGCTTTCTCACTTTCATTAAGCAGAGGTGTCATCTGTGTAATATTTCTATCCTGCAGAATAAAACTGCTGCTACATGTTTTGGATTTGTGAGAATTCTGGCCACCAAAATGTACAACTCTTACCATCATTCAGAATAAAAGTCTCTTATTGTTTGTATTTGACTGCTCAGGTGTGCAGTTCACCTGTATATGCATACATCTACCTATGCATGACCAGCAAGAACATAGTCAAAGTGGTTAATTGGTGGTGACGAATAAAAGTGATGAGACTTGTACTAGAACTTCAAGTGCATGTCTGGGAACGTCCCAACACACAAACAAGTAAACAAACACAGACCAGCAGCTCACATAAAGGGCAGAAAGAGGGAACAAAGCCTGCAGGGAGCTCTATGGGCTGCGTAATGAGTTGGCAGATGATGCCAAGGCTTCTGCTAGAGGCTAGAGGACAAATAGACTTGGTACCTATAAACAGCGTCCTAAAACTCTCCGTCTGAACTGGAGCCAGCGAAAAACGAGGTCACTTTTTTTTTCCCCCACCCGCACAAACTGTCTAAATGATCTCGCTGTGTTTACTTAGCTGCCAGATAAGAATGGAAGGGAGCTCTTTACAGGGCCACACACTGTTTTAATCCCAAATGGACAACAGAGCCATTCATGGCTTAAAAGAACGGCAGTCTAAGACATGAAACACTCACATAAACCAGGGGTTAATTGGGGGCAGAGATGGTAACTTACACTTACAGTCCTTTCACACTTCAGTCAAACACTGGATCTGACATTTGTTCTTGTTTAAGTTTCACTGATCAAAGAGGACGGCTGCTTAATGGTTTAATAATTTAAAAAGCAAACAGACAAAAAAAACCTCATCCAGATTTAATTTAAGAATGAACAAGTCGTAATATTTCATTCATTGTGACACGGCTTTACACACGCCGAGCTCAGATTTTGACCTGAACTGTCTTCATAGTCAACAGTGAATCAGGCTGGAATGTAAATCAGCTGTCTGATTCCCATGTAAACACAGAGGAGGCAAAGAAACAGAAACAACAATGAAACACTTGCTGGCCTGTGGTCAAGTTTTACTTTACTCCGTCCACAACGCTACACACAAGGAGTTTCATAAACACAGGGTCCATGTTGTATGTTAGCCGTCAGGACAGGACGGCATCACCAGACCATTTTTGGTGAGGTTATACACAGTTGCATGAAGTGGAGCTACAGGTATTTATTCTGGTTATTGTTTGGCTCTTTCCCAGACCGCAACATAAAGTTACGCTCTGCTGTAGATCCTCTAAATAATAACAGTATTGTTGACAGCTGTACCCTTAGATTTACGTCAGCTGAACTTTCCGACTTGAACATCTGTCTTGCGCTCAAACGAGCCTGTGATCCTGTTAGTTTGTGCACACCAGTAATGTTAGACGGATACGTGTTTGTGCGGAAACGACACTAAAAGCTTTGGACAAGAGGAGGTCAGGAGAAGGGGTTATCTGGGTAATGTTTTTAGGATGTGAGTGGAGGGGCCGGCCCACAGCCCTGACCCTAAACATCTCCACCGCCACACAAAACAAGCAAACGACGTCAAGTACGTCGCCCTGAGCCTTGGCAGAGTCGCTCAGAGTTCAGAGTTCTGCAGCTTCTTTCAGTCTCTGGGAAGAAATGGAGACATTTTTGAACATACAACCAGAATTTTCTTTAGAAATTTACAAAGAGTTGAAAAATCAGAGAGGTGACATAAAAGCCCTCATCTATACATGAACACAAACACTTGATGACAGGTGAGCTTCAGGCAAAATGAGAAAAATAAAAACCTCCAGTACCTAATAAAAAGAAAGCAGTCCTCAAGGAAAGTCAGTCATTTGAATGACAGCTCACAAAAACGCAAGGACAGAAAGAGCATGGATGTTGTCCTTGTGTGCTTGCCTTTATTTCTATTTACTATTAAGTGATTTTAAAAATGAGAATCATGTGGGAAAAGTGACTTTTTAAACTCAATATTCTTAATGCTCACAACATTTATATATCAGTTATAACTGACTAAACTAAATGGTATATCACATGACCACTGACATCGGTTCAGATGAGGATAAGCTTTCCAATAACCAGAACCATACTGTCAACAGAAGTTCTATTAATCACTATCAGGTTGTCATAATTAATCAAAACGCTGCGTGCCTGCTTCCAGCCAGAAACCTTTGTTGACCAAACAGAGCTCCGTCTGGCAATCAGAGCTCAGTGTCATTTCATATATTCAAAAAAACAATTTAAATTGCTGCCTCGGGAAAACCCTGCAACCCCTATTATGTGCGGTCTTGGAGATTTATGTTTATGTTTTTTTATTTATAGCTCCGAGTAAAGAGGGTGGGTTTGTAGCCCCTCTGGGCCCATGGGACCTATTCAAACCATATGCTAAAACTGGAGAAATGCATGGCTATAAATCTGGATTTACATTTGGTCTCCTCCAGTTCTTAAAGTATTTTATCCAAGAAAATCTTTCGACATCAGCAAAAGTGATGGCAGAGAGATTCGAAATGATCTGCTTAATAAACTCCAGGCCTCAGGAAGTATTAATACAGCAAATTGCTCCTCTCCTCCAGATGATCCAGTTATACAAACTGATAAGAAAAGGGCCTGCTTGTTAGTGTCCGTGCTATACAGCAGCCAGAGGAGACTAATGGCGGCTGACCTAATCCAAGGTCTGTTCTATTGTAATTAAAACCTGCAATCCATTCATTTGCTCCCATAAGGTCTCGATGGAAAGCAACAGACGGAGGCCTGATTCAAATGAATGGAGGAATTAAACAGAGAAACAAAGGCCACAGCCGTAGATAATTGCAGAGGAAAAGACGGCTCAATTGAAAGTGACATCACCAACATAAACAGTCTTCGCAGATGAAAGCACATCCTGAATCGGATGCCTCGTGCTCAGAGCGGGGAGGGGGAAGTAGCGAAAGTCAATGCGATTACAGTGGCTCAATATAATGCAAGCATGGCTTGTTAGTAATTGTTGGAGTTAACTGGAGTGGTGGGAGTAATTGCTGTTACTGCCTCATGCTATGTTGCCAGATGAGAGAAGTTGAAGCAGTTGCATCAGGCTGAGTTCAGCTTGTTTGACCTCAGCAGCGGCTGGCAACTGCAGTGTCCTCAGGCTTTGACTCGTGCTGTGTGGGTGTGTCTGTGTATGCATACGGGTGTGCGTGCACTTGATATGATTAAGGGTAAATATAGATATATAGATTATCTGGGCCACGAGTGTGTAATATAAATACACTCATCTTGCTGTTGGGTGGCGGGTTAGTAAACAGACAAAATTCAAAATTAATCATGGAGAAACAGCACATTTCTGCTTTTGCATTTTGTTGTTGACGTGTTGCCTGCTTGTCGCATTATAAGATTAGATTAAACATAATGATGCCCCCGGTGGCACTGGGTGGTTGTAGCAGTAAAAAAATAACACGTTTAAGTATATACAGATATTTCATGCTGCTTTGACTAGCACTTTCCAATCACTATCTGTTAATGTACACATTTACCAGATTTGTTTTAAACCGTTTTTTACACAAACATGGGGCTGTGAATAATGGTGGAAAAAAACACATAAGTATCCCAACACTCAGAAACAAAAACTGAAGTGAATTTATAGCCTCTACACATAAGAAAAGCACATTTGTTTTGACATCAACAGGTCAGCGGTTGGTTTTACACAGAAAGACTTCTGGCCTATAAAATCTTATTGTGTCAATGTTATCAGCTCCAGGTGGAGATAACACACCGTACAGAATTTGCCAATTTCGACAGGTGTGTCACCAGGTGTATTATTATCATAACCGATAACCACAGCTGGACTTACACATAAGTTTGACAAAAGGTAATGTCTGTTTAAAGTGTCTGTGTGTTGTGTCCGACAGTGTCTCACCATTACCAAACAATATTTTTGATACTGCTAAAACGTCAAGCAGCACATTTGGAATCAATACTTCAGCCTGCATTTAGACTGACTGAGCCTCACCACATCATCATCTTATATAAAACTGTTGCAGCGGCTTCAGAAAACAAGCTCAGACAAGCGTCATCAAACATGAAACGACAAAGCGATATGTATTCCTACAAAGTAGAGTCATCATCATTTATTATAAAGGGAATTAAAAGATTAGAGCAAATCATTTTAACTGTCAGAGAAACGCTGTCCTAATACTAAAATAATTACTACCACACCTTTAGTTTAACTTTCCCTACTTAACTACATCACTTAAGTGGCACAGAGAAGAAGTGTGAGCCTGCAAAAATGTGGAAATCTTAGTAAGATGAAACGACATAATGAATCACAGTAAAGATAAAAAAGAAGTTAATGTTACATAAACATCTGAGTTATCTGTGTTAAGTATCTCCAATCCTTCTCTCAGATGGATGAATAGTTGCTGCGGTATGGAAGCTGTTAAGCGAAGGTGTTGTTGAGATTCTGAACAGAGAGAGGAAGAGACGCCGGGTGTGTTCAGCTGTCTCTTTGTTTCTGATGCATTGTATGGATGGCTGAGCATTTTGGCTCAGGAGCCTCTAAGCGCCAACTGATACTGTCCCCCGAGTGGACGTGGCTGCCTGCATACGTATGTATAAACCAGTGAAGGGGTATGTGGCTGGTTTTAGCCGCGTGGATCGAAATGCAAAGGCAACAGCAAATGATGCGTGCATGTGGATCTACTGTAATTGTTATGACATCTGGCACCGCATTTATAGAGTTTAACAATACCATTAAACTGCGTGTGTGCGAGTGATGTGTACTATAGTTACAGGTCAGAATGTATTTATGTAGCTGTGGGGAGACATGTGTTCTTTGCACCATGTAATGCAGCTGAGGAATGGCTATGTAACAGAAGGAGAGAGGCTCAATCTGAGTGACGTTTTATTTCAGGTTTTGTCCATTGACGCATTAGTGTTGCTTCATTCTTAGCACGATCGGTTTTTTTTTTTTTTAATGTGTGCAAACTATACTGATGTTTCTGAGCCCAGAAATTCAACAGTTATTAACTGGGGCTTTTTGGGTTTTTTTTTTTTATGTATTTCTGCCAAGTTATTCATTTCCATATTACAGTATCATTTTTTACAGGGTTGCAAACTCAACTTTCACCTTCAGTCTCACGCTTGCATGCAGCCCAAACACTGCAATAGCAACAGAGGTAAACAGGAACATTTATTCTGGTCAAAGTCTTACTGATATAGCAAAGGTTAAACCAAGTGAACACTACATACCATAACCCCAGATTCTATGATTACAACCTCTATACTACCCTCTGATTGGTGTGCAATGCTAACTGTCTATTATATTCCCAGAAGCTAGTTCATTGAGTAGGAATTATCGGCAGTATCTTCACACGTCCAGGGTGGTCTTTTTGGGCCTCTTCACAGGAACACGAGCAAGGTGTCACTATTTTATCCGACACCGTCTGTCCTCTCAAGGTGACATGTGACAGCTGTCGTATTACAGCTCATCTTGTCACCCCTGAGCTCCCTGAGAGCTCTCTGGATCCCCTTTCCCCGGACACCTCGCATGACAAAATGCTCGCAAAAAGCTTTGTGTGCCCCCCTGAGTCACACCCATACTATTTGCTTTCGCTCTTCCCGCAGCTCAGACACCGAAATGCCCTTTCTCTCACCGTCTCCAGTATCTCATTTGTCCATCAGTCTCTTCTCTATTCCTTTGTCTTTCCTCTTTTTAACCTCCCTCTCTACCATCTCATCTTATTCTCAAGCTTGAGCCCTTTATCCCTCTTATCCTACCTGTCATTATTCTAACTTGCGTCCTTGAAATCCCCAAGTCAGGGAAATGTTCATCTTGAAAGCAAAAGTGCTGACTGGAGGGGATCTTGATGGCAATAGAACTGGTGCCAACTAGTTTGTTAAGGTGCGAGGATGACAGAGATGTAGAGGTGTGTCTAAGCTCAGCACTTTAAAGAAACACACAGTGACATCAAGTTTGGACAAACAGTGTGTGCGGTGCCAAGGTCATTTTTAATCAGCGGTGGCTGAGTGAGCACAGGCATTTGTTTTCTCTCATTGGAAAGACTCATTTTTGTTGCAAGGCTCAGACATGCACAGCGGAATTGGTTTTTCTGTTTTGCTACATTCGAAACAAAAGTCTTATCCTGAGTTTGGATGTCTGGTTTTTGCCTTGCCTGCTTCCCCTACTTGTCTCGACGTCAGCAGCTGCAGAGTCTGGATGAACTCTTGATCTGAGGAAGTAAAATTTCAGCCCCTTTAACTCAAAATGCCCTAGTAGCTGAGGTGAGATTTCAAAAATGGAAAGCCAATAATATCTGCGGGCGAGGTGCTTCTTGCTTCAGCGCCTTGATCCGACAATCCTGAGAATTGTATTATAAAACCTGACATGAACGAGGAAAAGCCTTTGACCTGTAATTCATTCTAAGGGTATAATGACTTCCTGTCAAATGGGATTTCCAAAAAAAGAGGGGAAAGATGAAAGTTTTTTTTTATTGTTGTTGTAACACAGTGATTCATGTGAGTATTCAAAATTACAGGCTTCATGGAAAACATTTCTAACACCTACAGTGCAAAAGGCATGTGAAAAAAAAACCTGCATTCACACTAGTTATGCAACTGTACAGAGTGAGCTGTTAGAGAAGCTCTATTATAGCATCAAATGTGCAAAAAACCGTTGCATTAGGAGGCGCTCCCTTCACACATCAGCTCTGATGTAACAAGGTGTGTGTGTGTGTGTGTGTGTGTGTGTCAGATATGTGTAAATGTGTTTCGGAAAACTAAATTGAGATTTTATCAAGCACATTTTTTTCACCCAGATATTATCAGTGCATCAGAGCAAAGTGAATGTGAACTCAGCAGTGTCAAAAGTTTTATAATTTTGCAGTCTAACCTTTGATTTTGTCACAGTGTTCCGAACTTTTCTTATAATTAGATAGCTAAATGCAGTGACTCCCTGAAGCTGTCTACAAAGCATATTCATTTATTAATTTCTTTACCAATCTATTTTTGGCCCTGCAATTCAACTTCATACATTATCAGCAGAATTTATGGTTAAGTTAGATTTAGAAGTTACTTTATTGATCCTTAACAACAAAACAACCAACAATAAGTAATTAACCAAATATATATAGTATACAATATATACAAATATTATATTTTGTAAGAAATACAATGGCATGAGTGAATGGAATTGATATTATATAGTATGTACAATATCAGTTATTGTACATACTATATATGTCTTATTATTTGAAATACTTCTTTATTTAGGTCCCACAGGCAAAACTTGTGCTATAAGCAGCTAAAACAAGCAGTAAAAAAAAAAAAAAAAGATATTGCTATCGGCCATCACAGTGACATTTCTCACAGGATATAAGCTTATCCCATCTATTGTAAATTGGGTTTGGTGTCTGCACCAGCTCTTGAACAGAATATTTATTGTCAACATAAATTTGCATCTAAATGCATACAGCTTTGGTGCGCCATGTTCCATGCATAATTTTCCCCATGACATATTTCGTCCGTCCATCCAAGAAGCATAATTGTATATTGTCTCTGTCCTAAGCCAGAAACAAAGACTCATATAAATCAGAAAACTGAGAAAAGCAAATTGGGGAGATTACACTGTAGGAATATCTGGTTGAGATCTTTTTTCTTATCCTCATTGTCCAGGAGGGATTATCACAATATGTCGCTCCTGAAACTATGGTAAGACATAAAACAAAAGCACAGAAATATAATTAAGGCTTAGCTGTATTTGACAGTACAAGCTTCCAGTGGAACGAAGAGCTGGGTGAAGAATTATTAAGTGGTGTGCAGCTATTTTCATTTTCAGGTGCTCTGTCTACAACTCCATGCTCAGGTCTCATGTTATATAACATTGCAATTAGTACCAATCAATTATTTAGAAAGAAATAAAAATGTCTCTCTCAACCATATGATTTAAACTTTACACTGCTCTGGCCTGAAAAGAGCACAGCACATAACAGATAGCTCCCAGGCTCAGAGTCTCTCCCTGCAGCCAAAACTCAATCACAACCAGATTTCGACTTCATCTCTGAGCTGTTTATTTCAGGACAGATCAATGTCAAGCTTGACTTCCTGATCGTCATAAAAAAGGTCCCGAGGACGAAACTCCCTCCGGGTCAGACTGTCAACAGAGAGATGCCAAACCAGGAACGTCAACATTCCCACCAATCCTCATCCATGTTTGAGGGGTGCAACTTTGGCAGAGTGTTTAGGTATCAGACACAAGCCTGGCGTCTCGGACAGATTCAAAAGCTATTGAAAACAAACAGCGGGTTTGGCAGTGTGGCACAAGCGAGATCTGCTGACAACAGAAACGCTGGTTTTGTGGTTGCATCCTTGGCCACGCAGTCGTACTGAGACTCGGAGTCTACATCTCAATCGCTGCCGCTAACATGGAGAGACCTGAAACGGCCCGAGGATACGTGACAATCAGTGAACTCTGGTTCAGTTCAACTATTATTGTAACTGAACGGAGCCGCAAAGAAGAGGAGTCTGAGAACATAATGGTAGTGGGGTATAGCAAGAACGCAGAGCCAATGATGTTGGAGGAGGAAGAGAGATAAGTGTTTTAGAAGAGCAAATTAGATCAACGGAGTGGTTTGAGGAGAAAAAAAAAATGAAAGGCATGGATTGACATGAGGGAAGCGGCGGGGTTCTTGCATCTTCCTTCTCCCTCGTAATTACAGCCTGCTTTTTTTACACATGGTATCAGCTTTGACCTCCTTTGAAAAAAAAAAAGCTTCAAGGGAGACGCAGTATTTGACACAGTTAACCGTGTACAACTTTATTCAAACAATGGAGAGGGTTCAGCATCAGTGTCAATGGAGAGGGGGGAAACAACTGTTGAGGCTGCCAATAATGTGGTCCTCCCGAGTCGGAAGAGAGTTAAATATACATCAGCGTGTAACTGCTCCCCTCCGGCTACCTGGCAGCTGTCTACTTTAAACAAAGCTGGGAGAAACCTGTACTCAAGTCTTAATCAGGTTTATTCCTGGTCCACTAATCCAATTAAAGTGATTTATTCAGGCTCCAAAAGCAAATATTTTAACAATTGCTGTGGCTACATTTATTCAAATCATTGCTTTATCCATAATCACCATTGTTCTGACAAATCAGTTTTGTTGACAAAATTTTAATATATCTCATCTCTGTGAACCAACTACTGCAGGTTACGTCATGTTAAACTTTGAATGACCCGACAGAAGCCGACGGGTTCTGTTGGTTCATGGTTTAGCAGCTCCTCATTAGCTAGAAAAGTCTATTATACAAACTTATAATTAACAGCCATACTGAGGAAAAGCTGAGTGTAACACTTGCGAAACCACATGCCGCCTGTTACAAACCGGCATAATGTAAATTGCATTTTTCCTTATTTCACTTAATTATTTAAATCCTCCCTGGTTCACACTGAGAATCCATCTGCACAAATTATAGCAGGTATAAACAAGCCGCAAGAAGAAAAACCCACCTCTAACTATCTATCCCACTTGCCTCCTCATCACTGACAACAGTCATTTCCCATTCTCGTAAATGCTTCCTAAATGGATCATGCAAATCAGGCTGTGAATTAGCGGGAGGGATCATGATGATGTGTTATCCATCTGTGGCATTGCACGTCCCTGATATCACGTCGCTAATTGACGATCACTGTCATTGTGCTGCATTTCAAAATGAGGCTCAGCGTTGGCCCCGGCTGCATAAATTAAGACACGTGCCGTTACTTAATTGCTCTGATTAGCATGAGCTCTGTGGCAAAAGCAGTGATGCTAATCAGAGTAGCAGATCTGTGCTGACTGGACTCACCCAGATGAGCGTCAGTGGTTAAATATCAGTCAAAGTGGGAAATTAACAGAGGTTTTGCCAAAATGTGTTTTATGTCAATATTTGTCAAAAGAATGGGTCCAATTAATGATAAATCAGTAAAATATGCCTCAACATGACATCCAAATTCCACATCTCATGATTTACACCCAATGCCAAACTTTACTTTCAATGCAAGTAAGGGTGTGGAGGTCAAGTGGTAAGTGGATAAGAACTACCCTGATTGCATGAAAGTTGGGACACTGTAAAACAAAACAGAATGTGATCATTTGCATAAAACCTTTTCGACATGTACTTGAAAACAGTACAAAGATATTATATTAGTATTTGACCTTATCAACTTTATTGGTTTTTGTAAATCTCTGCTTATTCTGAATTTGATGGCAGCAACATGTTTCAAACAAGTTGGGACATAAACAACAGAAGACTGTTTGGATCATTCCACAGATAAACTGGTTCATTGGTAACAGGTGATAGGATCATGATTGGGTATGAAAGGTTCATCCAGGAAAGACTCAGCCTCACAAGCAAGGATGGAGAGAGGTTCAACACTCTGTCAAACACATGATTGGATAAAGGAGATTAATAAACAGGCTTTGTAAAACTGTTGTCTGTAAACACAATTTGTTGGTAGATGAATGCATTCTGTTTTTATTTATATTTTACTCAGTAGTCCAACTTTTTTAGAATCAGGATTGTACCATATTTGCCTCTAATGCAGAAGGTTGGAGATTCCATCCCATCACATACCTGCAATCAGCATTTTCAGAATTTTAAAATTGTCCACATTGGAAGAAAAAAGACATTTTTGTCTGGCAATAAGGCTGGAAAAAGCATCTATCAAATGAATTTCTTTGGAATCATGTCCAAAGCCTCCTTCAACTCTCCGGTGCTTGTCATCCACAGAGGTCTGCTGTTGGTTCATGAGACCTCAGGCCAGGCTGAGAGGGGAAAAGTCACACTAGCCGGACAGACTAAGCAGCTGTCACAGCAGGCTGATGGTGAGGTATGTGCACAGCCTTCAAATCACCACAATCACTGATAAATCCATTGACAATACTGTCACACCCATCATCCAAAGAGACGACCATGATTAGCATGTAGTCGTGCCAGTGCATGGTGGTTCTCTCTAATCCTGCGTCTCAAAACTGCTCATTCTGATACCCATCAGAGATTTTGAGACAGATGAGTGATGTGCTGCGTCAGTACAAGTGAAAGCAGACAGCCAAGGGTGGCAATTATGGTTTGCACGGCTGAAGGAGCTGTGCTCTGACTCCTGAGGAATACAGGGCAGCAGGGAGAGAGGGAGGAGGAAGACGGTTTAGTAAACAGAATAACAGGCCGGCAGAAGACTGGTGGATTAAAGAATTGCATGCAAGGGTACTAAATATATTTGAAAAAGGTTCTAATTTAAAATATGCTAATTGTGGGCAGATGCAGTGATGTCTCAATTGCCATATGAGTTGCTACTATTTTCATTTTTGATTAGTCACTTGTTGTTTGTGTAGAAAACATCAAAACTGTGATGTGTGTCAATTCAAAAATATTTAGTTTATCATCATTTAAGACAAAGCCAGGTAGAAAATCTTCACATCTGAGAAGCTACAATCAGGAAATGTTCTACATTCTAAGTTGAATTTTAAAAAAATTAAAAGATACATCATTTGATGCTGCACTAATTGACTAATTGTGTCAGCGCTCAATGGAATTACTTTTTCTTTCACTCACAATTCTCTGCTGTGTGGAGTCTTTAAAAACATCAGCACTACCTGAGAGGGAATTTGGGGATTTGCAGTTGCTACTTTGTGCTGAAAACTGAAATCATAATCAGTTTTGGAAGGAGAATTATTGACATTAATAACATAATTTGCGATTCTTGAGCAATGTAATGTATTCTGTTGCCAACATGCCAATATGAGACAGGTAAGAAAGGAGCAATTCATTCATTCAAAGCAAGCTTGTAATGAGAGAAAAACCTGGGGATAGTGATGTGAAACTGATGACTTATAGACGTTACTTTAATTACACTCCATCTGTGTTATTCTAAACAAACCTTGAGATGCTCAAATACAGCAAAATGCTACAATGATTTGACTTTGATAAAAGACAGAAATTTGTTTCTACAAAGTGATAAAGCGACCTGACAACATTGATAAATTGCTTCCCATTTGCAAGAAGTTCGCATCTATGGCAAAGAAATACAGCATGAACCTACAGCCGGTGAGGAAGCTGCCTGTCAGCGAATCATTGGTCATGGGAAAAGCAGAGACAGCAATATCATGAGTGGCCTACATGTGTCTCTATCTGAGCCATTGTTAATACATGACTCTCTTATGGATGGTGTGGATTCATGCGTGCCTTCGGTAATTGATTCAGTGTCTCTCCTTTGGTGCAGAATACAGACATCAGGAAGTGCTGATAAGACGCTAAAACAGGCAGCCGTGTGAATCTGGGTGAGAGTGGCACGCAAGGGAAAGGGGAAAGGCTTCTCCATGCTGAAAGCCTCAGATTGACGGATCGCCACTTTAACCACTTAGGCGGACTGGAGCGATCCAACTAGCATAGCAGGCTAATGAAGTGCAGAAGGGAAATTAAATGACAGGGGATTGCAAAAGTGCTGATCGTGGTAAGATGAGTGGAGGAGGCCATCAGTGCCAGGCAAGTCAAAACCACTAGCACGGGTCAGGTGTTAACCAGGCAGGTAGGTGTAAAGTCAAAAAAAAAAAAAAGAGAGAAAGAGAGAGAGAGAGAAACGATTTGCATTGCGTTATGAGTCAAGATTTTAGTGGGAATGGTAATTTCGTTTTCACTGAAAAAAGGAATAGTGATATGATTTTTGCTGGTCTGTACCAAACAAACATTTTTCATTTATTATGTTGTGTTGTGACACAGTTGACCTCTTTATCAAAAACATGCAGCTCTTGTGATTTGGATATTGCACTTGGCCATACTGCCAACATATTTTGATTAAATGTCAACATTGACATCCAGCATCCACAGAGGTTAATGCAGACTAATCCTAAGCCATATTTATGGCTTGGTTTTAACAGATTACTCATGATATGACTTTTCTTTTTTCCAAAATGGAGCTGAATAACTAAATCGAGGGATTGCTCATAACTAGACTGATCACAACCGCTCATATTATTACAGAACTGATTGATGCTCAATTTGGGAAAGACTGAGCGCACCAGCAAATCAGAGCCTGGAATAGTGTCACATGGCCTTTCAAGAGGCAGGATGAGCAATCAGGTGACATGTAGTACCAACCCGGTCTACATATGTAGACTACATACTGTGGTAAGCAGCCAGTGCAGAGTATCATGTGATGGCCAGAGCCAAATAGGCTTTGGCCTGTCCTCACCGCAGCAAACATATGTCAAGGACAATATCAGAGATTTGGATAAAAAATTATCTGATTTGCTCGTAATGGGATCATTATGATACACTGCAATGTGACAATAACAGCTGGTGAAACATTTGTGCATCAAATCCACCATGAATGATTCCATTATACCATACAGTGTTATCAATGAGGAACATGCTCCAGCTTCCTCTATCACAGCAGGACACAAAACCGGCTTTTGTGCTTAGTTGAAGACAGGCACCGATCAACACCCTGCCCTATTGTGCGAAGATGTGTGTGTCGGTGTGTGTGTGTGAGCGCGTCGGTGTATGTTATTCACTCTCGATTAAATTCACCCGGAGCCGTGACAGAACGGACGGAATCCAGAGGCTGCGAACATCAGCAGCGCGGCCAAACACATTCTGCTGACAGAGACAGAAAGACAGGGCCACCACTCTGTTTGTATACACACCAAGATCAGACGTGATAAGACAACTGAAAGATAGGAAGAGAAATGGCAGATGGCACTTTTCTCTCTCTCTTAAAAAAACACTTCACTAATAGAGAATTTGTTTTGCACCAATGTGTCATGTTGGGTCTTTCTAGGGAAGCAGGGTGCCTTTGCGAGAAGGTCATGTGACATGCATCTGTATTTCCAAAAAGGAGCAGCAAGAGTGACAGGCCATACAAATCATAGCACAATCAACAGTCAACATAAAACACTGAAAAATAAAAGGCGGATAAGAAATATTTAAATAATAGACAGAGAAACAAATTGAGAGAATTTAATAACATAAAAGCATTTTTATGATCTGTAAAGAACAGAAGAGATCAAAAGAATCAATTTGGCCAAAAATAATTCACCATAGTGCCAATTTGGAAAAAAAGAGCAGAAAACAATTAGAAAGAAAGATTAATCCTTTAATCACATTTTACAGTTCCAATCATATTCAGTCGTGCCAGATTTCTGAGCATGAATATTGCTTCTAATCTGCTTTGTGCACACAAATATCCGAGCAGATATGACGTGTGTCAGTGCTTGTTTCAGACGCAGTGACTGTTTCTCCGAGTGAGAGTGATTTTCTTTTAAAAGGACTTTCTGTCGCTGCCTGATCCGTGGCTGCTCTTTTCCCCAGAGAGAAGCCTGACATGCAGGCTGTCAAACGTTCAATACGAAAAATGACAACACACACTGTACCTTGGAGCTGCTGTGTTCGTGTGTGTGAGGACATGTTTCAGGGTGTGTCCTGGATTAGTTTTTTTTTTTTTAGTTTTTTTTTTTTTATAAAGGACACTTTCTCTTTCTTTGCCAGAGATTTTCACCAGAGATTCAGCTCTGTTTGAAGCAAAGGGCTGCCAGAAGCTGCCGGCTCCACCAAAGAACTTCACAGCGATCTGACGAGCTCTTTCATTTCAGAAGGTGATTTTGCCTGACAATTTTTTAAAGGCTGAAAAAATACAGAATCTCTCTCTCACACACACACACACATAAAAAACACCTGGTTTAAATAGACTTGTCAAACATAGTTGGAGTAAGTTATCTAAGGTTTTTCTTTCTATTTTTATATTTTTAGATCACTAGCTGCTGGAAATACAGGATGAAGGTGGGAAAAAAGAAATCTATTAACATCAATCAAAATCAATAATTCAGATATAAAAAGGTCATAAAGGTCAAAATGCATTGTCAAGAATTTTTCCAGTGCATTTTTGCATTAAACTAACTAATTAAACTGCACACAATTTATTTCCAAGCATCCATTTTCATAATGAATATAAAATGATTAAGTGAACTTTAATCTGAATTTCTGGTAGCAAAGGGATGATGAAAAAAAGATTATCAACATAGCTGCTAAAACACAGACGAGTAGATGGCAGAATGTGTTGGAAGGCCTGTGGCACTAAAGAAGAAGTCTGGAAATAGTCCAGGCTGGACCATTCAGAGGTGCATTAGTGTCCTCGCATGGCTCGTCTGATGTGTGTCACTGGAGCACACATTCGGCTCACACTGTGAAATAGGCTTACAGCAACATGGTACGATACAGGCCGAGGCTTTCATGAAATACAAACCTCAGCGTGGAGTCACTACTGATTTGGCACAAAAGAGGTTTTAGCCTTTTTAATTACATAAGATGTTCATAGGATATCTTGCATCGTCGGTAGTAAGATGTGGCCATTACAGCATGATTTGAGTGCAAAGACATGCTTGGATTACAGCGAGCGAACACGACTGATTTTTGTAGAGTTGATTGAAAAAATACTGGTCAATAAACTTCATTGTGTCTGAAATGTCGACCAATATTGGATCTCTCTGATCAGCAGAGATAACTGAAAAAATTCCAGCAACAATCAAACAAGAGAGTGTGTCATTTGAAGACCGGAGAAAATTTCTGCCTGCAGGAATCTAGTGTTTGCTTATAAATAAAGGCCAGTTTTCTTGATTAAAAAAAAAAAAATCTAAGTATCACATGGTCCTGATAGAAGAGACACTGAAGAGGCCTGCTACACCTTGAACACACACACAGCCTACTTTCACAAATGTTTCACCTTTCATGAGAGTTGAAAAGGTTTCCTACAGCAAGTGGCTGTAAAAGTGTCTTTGTTCCTGTGAAAAACCTTTTCATCTTTGTCTTTCACTGAACAATTATGAAAAATGCATAAAGAAATTACAGAATTGGCACTAGGCTCCTGCAGAGTCCAAAGGATGAGCAGGGAAAGCCAACGGGTGGATGGATGAAGGAATTATGTCACTGCAGGTTAAATGCAGACAGTTCCCCGACTCTGACGAGAGCACAAGTTTTGTCATGAGTCACTTTTTAAATAAAACCTTATTTGACTTCATCATGAGGTCATTTCCCCCTGAGGCTGAAGGGATTACATTTTGAAGTATTAGCGTGATCAGTTTCTGTCAGCTCGCATTTGTGCAGCCATTTCTCACCATTTAAAGACCAGATGAGAAGCTTTTAACAAATAATTGTTGCCACATCATCCAGCCCACTGGATTCCCCAGCATCCCGCAGCGATTCGGTGTTCGCAGATTAACAGTGCGCGGCTCGTGTGCCAGAACACAACGACGGTTTTCAGCAGCTTGCAAATGTTTTCATCGCCGTCTCTAAACAGAAACGCCAGAGAAATTGTATTAATTTGCTCTTCTGTCTTTTAACAGTCTGTTCTTGTATCTACTCTACCTCTGGAATATGAGGCCATTTAATTAAAATGGGAAAAAAGTGAGAAGGAGACTATATCCAATTTCAGGCCCAAATTGAACACAGCTGCAATCACAAAGTGAGGCGTGCTCTTCCATGTCTGCGTCTCACTCCCTGCAGAGGTCGTGTCATGTTGGCGTGCGTTGAACAAGGATATGATGGTCATGCTCATGTTGCACAAGGGCCCGCGTGCATGTGTCTATACATACTGCACATGTGCATTGGAAGTAAATATCAGCCACTGCCCGCACACACACACATGCACGCCTCAGCGCACCAACGTCAAATTTCCTGAAGTGGTCCCCAAAGGTGGCGGTGGTCTGCAAGCCATTGTGGCCAGTTACACAGATGAAATCCTCCTCTGCTCGTGACCCTGGTCACCACTTCCTGTAAATCTTCTGGAGGATCCACGCTTCGTTTAAAACTACAGACATTTCGCTTAAAGAAAAATATTTATTCACCGTGTACTCATGCTTCGTTTGTCAAAAAGAGCTTTCTGAATTAAAAAGCTCTTCACCTCTGAAAAGAAAAGTCGGCATGGTCGCAAATGCAGCTAAACTAACTTTAATGATGTGACTTATGTGTGGCTGATGAAAACAATGTGAGCATGTCAGTCTTTTGATTCATGCTATAGTTTCTAATTCAAGTCCTAGAGAGTCTGACATTTTAATTGCTTTCACTTTACCAATCAACATAGTGAATAGTAACTACCATTGAGATAAAACACTTTCAGCATCTGGAAAGCAACAAGGCAATGACATGTTCTTCCTGGGTAAGAGGACACAAATGAAAGCCTGCGACCTTGTGAGTAGTTTCTCCTTCATTACTTCCATTTCCACATCCTCAACCAATTAATAATGTAGAACTGCAGTCCTCATCATTGCCATTACAGACTTTGTGTTGTTGTTTTCTGATTCATTATGACACAGAAGCCGTCTCTGAAATGTGGCGCGAGGTCATATTTCATAAGCTGCGAGCAGCTACTGGGCAAAGAGTTTGCGCACTGCAGTAGCGCACCATTGTGCAATTTGAATGATTTAATTAGACATGTAGAAGAACAGCGGCGACCGCACAGACTTATAATTACCTCGGGTTGTGAATCACACATTGGGTAAAAAGCTGTCTGTTGTGCCAAGGCTGTGAGGTTTTCAAGAAGCCAAACAGCTGTTTTGTTTTTTGTCGTGTCGGCTTTATACAGAGCCCCACAATGGCCACAAAGAGGGGGAAAAAAATTAAGTCTTTCTATATTTAGGGGTTAGCTCACAGCATTGTTGAATGAGCTGGATGCATCTTTACGAATGGTGGGCAAACTTGGATTAAGGCGTACCATAGTTGCAATGTTGATAAAACACACACACACACACACACACACACACTATATACTACTACTACTGGGAATATATACTACTCAATACTATATCAATACTAAGATAATCATTTCGAACCATTAATGGACCATACCAGATTGTGACTGTGACCCATAAAACAGCAAAATAAAAAGCATCCACTACCTCTAAAACACCCTGTCATGTGTTTTACTTAGCGGTAAATGGCTGCTGTTTGTTCAGTACTTCCAGTTGCCTACATTTGCTTTTACTCTACTTGCAGTAACTTAAAGTGACGTGTATTCTTAATGTGACTCCGGTCAAACCTACGCCTCCATGTCTTCCTCAAAGTGCTGTGAGCCAGAGGAGCACGGATGAGCAGACGCCATTTAAAGCACAAAAGGGTGAAAGTTTTTTTTTTTTTTTNAGGAACAAAAACCAATTTGATTTTTAGATTCCTTAAAAACAGATGGGATTAATTACAAAGTATCTGTCATATTCATTCCTGAACAGCTGTGATGGCCTGATGCTTTTAATTATCACGTCCAATCTGATAGTTAATAGCGAGGAAGACAAAAAAAAAAAGCAGATCAGCTTTGTAGTTTTGAAACCTTCAACCACAATACCCACAGGAGTAATATTAAATCTCATTTATCTATCCATGATACATTGATAATTACTATGTGTGGTGTCTTCATGTGATAATGCTGAACACAAACTGGCTAATAATGGCAAAGCTATAAAACATCTGGAATCATGATTTATACTCTGATATGCAGATGCTGCTCTCTGCCTTGTTGGTAACGGGCATTATAAAGCATCCATCAGGCGCTGGTTTGAAACATGCCGTTAGATATGACACTTATATAAAATATTCATAGCATCACAGGCGCATGGTGAACGTGTCATAAGGAACATTTGTAACAGATCAGCGTCGTCTTGACTTGTCTCAGATTAAAGACATTTTATTCCACTCAGATCTTAGCAGGTCAGTTCTATTAATTTGATGCAGACCATAATATTAAATGACCGAGTAAATAACATCAAGAGTAAAACTATTAGTCACTGATATATTGAATTGCATGAATCTAATTTCAATTATATTTGACCATTAAAGTAAGAGACATTAGATTCAATAACATTTAGATGCTTCCAGCCATACAAGCATTATACTAACAATGTGTTAGAGTAATGGTGACTTTAGAAGCAATGATGGCAGCCGAGATGAACGCGATCACACTGACTGAACACAAAGAAGCTGTAACGACGACATTAACGAACAACTTGGATTGAAATTCTTATTCGGATTTTAAGAAAGTGCCAGTTAATGCAAAACTGTATTTTATTACTTATTGCGATTCGTTCCCTGCACATATCAGCAAATTGCTCATTAAAAAGGAGCTGCCTGATCAAGAAACGGTGATCAAAAGCCGAGCAAAGTGCAGGATGACATCTGTCTCCATTAGCCTGCGAGCGCTGTAAGTTCTCTTTATTTACCCCTGCCTCGCACAGCCGCACATTCATTACACCGCAGCTCGAGAAATCAGGGAGCAGCCCACCACTCTTAATGGAGCACAGACAAGTCAAGCAAAATGCAAATGAATCCGCCTCACCGGGGTGAAGACTTAATAGAAGCTTATGATTGACCCACATTTAACGTAAACTCTCGGAGGGGAGAACGTATCCCTGTGGCAGCGCTCGGTTTTCCTCGCTGACAGCCACCATTCAAATCCCCTTTCCCAATCACACAGTTGCCTTGGAAACAACAGCAGCTGCCAGGCAGTCGTTTTTAAAAAAAAAAAAAAAAAAAAAAAAAAATTTCAAAATGAAGCGCCCGGATCTGTGGAAAATCCAGCAGGGGTGAGGAGAGGGAATCTCCTCAGCCAAAGACACATGGGTCCAAAAGGAGGAGGAGGCACATCACCACATACTGTTCATTCGTTATCCCGTAGCCACCTTGTTTTGTGAAACGGCGCATTAAACAATTATCTTGCGTGATCTGAAATGACACAAAGGAAAATTGACTGAGGAAGCAGGGCTAAGCTGTGTACTTAGTGGTTTGTGTTTTATGGAGTGCTTTTATGCTCCAGACCGTCTTCCCTGTTTGTGCAGGCACTGTACGCCAAGCAGCTGAGTTTGTTCATTCGAGGGTTTTTGTTTTTTCTCTTTATTTTATCACAGCTTCCAAACTGCTGTTGTGGGAGAACGGGAGCAATTTACTGGCCAGACATGTTAATTAGACCCTGCGTGCTATTCAGGCAGATAGCAGAAGTTTAAAGGTCCCACTGTGTGCAAACATGTATGATTCCCATATTAAGGGGCAGCAGTCTGTGTCTGGTAAGAAACAAATGAATGCATTGTTGAGAAAGCAATATCACCACAAAGTCCATTTAGCAGCTGTCCTGGAGCTTTCGACCATATCGCAAACTAGAGGTGTGCGATACTGCAAGATTTGGTATCGATCCGATACCAAGTAAATACAGCGCCAGTATCGCAGATACCGATACCAATACCAATACAGATACTTTTAATATTTAAGGCTGATGTACAATCACACTGCTGACCCTTAGGTGCTTTTGTGGTTTTTCCTTGGGATTTTTTTGTTATAACCCAGGACAGAATTTGGGCAAAGTTTAAAGGCGACTGCAAAATACTTTATCAAAAACAGAAGCAATAGAGCAGTAAGTAAAAAAAAAAAACATTCCCCAAACATTGTTATGTGTGCATTCTTTTTCTTAAAAACACAAAGCGAAAAAAAAATATTATTGGAGAGCGAATTAAAACAAAATCTTTTTAGAGGTAGAGTGTTGAGAAACTACAATACAAATATAAAATTACATTTCCCCCCTTCAGAGCACTTCTTTTCTGGATTTTTCTCAATTAAAAAAGTGTACAAAACTATCAGACCACAACAAATGTTATAAAAAAAATTTGCTTCAGTGTGTGTGTGTGTGTGAGAGAGAGAGAGAGAGAGAGAGAGAGAGCTGAGTGGCCTGCCGCTGCTGAGTTACGTGACGGTACAACATCAGAGCACAAGAGGGGGAGGAGGAGCAAAGTGCGCCTGCTCCGCGCTGAGAGTGAGACAGAAGAAGCGGCAAGTCCAGCGACCTTGCTGAAGCCTCTTTGACGAGACCGCACAAGCACATACAAGAGTGAAACTGACATTAAAGCATCGATCTTATCACGCTAGTATCGATCCGATAGCGATACCAACTTGGTATTGATACTATCGATATTTGGATCGATCCACCCACCTCTATCAAACATAAGGTGTACACACACAAACCACAGCCAAAGTTTTAAGAGACTTAATGCAGAGTAAAAGTTCTTTAAATCTAAATGACTTTGAAAGTGAAGCTTGAGCAAACGTCCATTAACGCCAGCTCATCACTGTGTTGCCTACAATACTTTCATCCTCTTCAAGCCTGCATTTCAGCTTGCTTGGTCCATTATCAAGTCACACTGTGGGAAACACACTGACCAGTGCTGGCTATTCACACCTACGGCTTTGCCCTCCTGTAGCCTCATATCACTTAGACTGCTGCGTGTCCTGAAGGCCAGCGAATGGCTTCTGTTAACTCCGCGGTATTGTGTGTAATAAAAGCAGAAGGTCACTCCTGAATCACAGTCCGCCTCTCTTTCAAAAATTTTATCCTGCGGAGTTTGAATCTTTAATGAACAGCCCCGGCCAGTCCATCACAGAGGGGGACGGCAGTGTCCCTAGACAACTGAGAGACTGGACCCACAGGAGAAAACCTCAATATGAGAAAATGTTAAAATGATTTTAAATTGGGACAAAATCATTTGTGGAATGTAAGATTTATGGGTAAAGGTCACCAACATTTCAATCATGCTGCCTGTCTGAAAGTCACATTGGCCATAAAGCCTCTGTGACTTAACTAAGAGAGGGGGGAAAAAGTGATACTCCCACAAATTAATGTTGAACAATTTGCCTCATAAATTACGCAGAGAGCTGCCTGGTCTTCTTCCACATCCAGACCACACCTCTAGAAAAACAGCATGTCACCGCGACACAGTGAGGGAGCAAGTCCTACTGCTCCAAATTATTGCTTACACAGTAGTACCGAAGAAATGCAAAGGCTGCGCTAATTGCAGCTCTTCCTGACCTCAAAGACCACAGGTTGCCCAAACAGCAAGTTACCATCCAGATTTGGAACAGCCCGTCCTTGGGCAGACAAATTAGGACAATGAATGGGTTCCCTCCCAGTTGGTGATTGGCTTTATGGCATTTTGATAAAAGGGCACCTCTGACAGAACAGGTCGGTGTCTATTTGGAACATTTTATTCTGCCATAATTATCCGAGAACAATTTTTTTTTTTTTGACATAAAATTGAGGATAAATGGCTACGTGCACACTCCAGGACTCGATCATCAGCCTGCACACTCCATTGTTCCCTGTTGGGAAATTACAGGCTTTTTCAGTCTGGACCGATGAGTGGTGTGTTTAAAAGAGAAATGATAACCTCTCTCCACCTCAGATGGGGGGGGGGATCTGTGTGGCCTAGATAAGGATCATGGGTATTTATTACTCCCACAAGAGCCCTCAGACTGCACCTTTGGATTATGGGTCTCCTGGGAATATTGAACAAATATTTGAGAATGGGCTTGGGTATTTGTTACTCTCCACAGCTCAGTAGATAACACACATGGTCATTCTTTATATAAAACACTGCACAATACAGTAGCAGCTGCTGTGCGGCAACAAAGAATGTCCTTCCACATGTCAACCTCAGTAATATGGACAGGCTTTTGTTGCAGTTACAGGAAATATAAACAGATGCCATACTGAGACTGTTAATTATTGATGAGGTGCAACCACTAGATTAGATCCTCTGGTATGATCAAATATTCATAATGGCAGACTAGAGTAGCGCCTTGATGAATTTGGTACGGTAACCAGGACACATGGAAGTGGTTGCCAGATGTTACAGTGCGGTTGGGATTGCACCTCTGAGTGTGTTTCACCTAAGTGTCCATCAGTTTTTGAAACAAAGAGATGAACAATATATTGCATGCACTTTGGAGAATGTGTGTTCCTCTTCCTATTAATCCACATTAAATCATCATACAACGTTAAAGCAATAATTAAAAGGAAGCAGTAAAAATTAATTGGATACATGATTGAAAAGAAACTTTGCAAACTCCCCAGAATGCAGTTACGGGTTAATGATGAAACTAATGGCGGAACTATCTCATGCAGTCAAATTATCTGGTGCTAGCCGCTGCAGCTCTGCGGCTGCTTTCAAACCAGCCATTAAAGTTTCATTTCTTTTATGCTAAAACACGGCATGCCTTGCATATTGAAACGGTCCCTCTCCAGGAAGAAGCCAAGACGCTCTTTTCCTAAACAGCATTAAATATTTCGGCAAGTGAAACGTTCAAGGATTTTTAACAGGCACAACAAAATCAAATCCTTGCACAAACAGCAGGCGTCTTTTTTGAAGTGCCCACTCTCTCTGCAGATCATTTTGCCATCAGAGTAAGCACTTGGGTCCACAGGACATCTGCATCAAAACCACACATCATGTGATCGCAAAATATGCACACAGTGAATTAAATTTTGATTCTTAAAAAAGCTGGAGTAGCAGCTAATGCACCTCTCAAATTAGGGAGAGTTAAGTCTTAAATAAGAATGATCATAAGGAGATCATTGATAATTGAGAGTGATTTGATAAAGAATGATTGAAGAATGATCTTCCTGTAGCTGTTAGACTGTATAACCAGCACTGCTCCCAATAGACCATGGACTATATACCGTTTTTCAGTACATACAGTACATTTGTACAATACTGTTCTTTATGTAGCTCCACCCGCTGTGCAATACTTGACCAAGTCAATGTGCAATATTCTGTATTTAGTATTTAATATTTAATATTCCATATTTAAGCTGTCATTTCTTACCTCAGTTTAGGCCCATTGTGTATATTTACTGGCATATATTTTTATACTGGTTGTACATTTTATACTTCATATTTTACATTTCATATCCATACTTGAAATTGTAAATAAGTCATGTAAACTTGTGTATACCTTATTTGTTCTTAATATTTTTACTGCTGCTATCCCCTGAATTTCCCCCACTGTGGGATGAATAAAGGCTTATCTTATCTCTTATCTTATGATAACATCTGGAGCATCTGCACATCATAGAGTGGTAACATATACCAGCTATAATATGACATGAACATCCACTGAAGGCAAGACACGACCGGTTATCCGCCATCTCCTCTCTCGAGGAACAAGTCTTCCATCCCTTAGTCACGGCTCACAGAACCAGACTGATTAAACTCCACTTCAGTGCCTGTTGTAATTATACACACAAGACCTCAATTTGTGTTTATTAGTGCTGTGGTATTTCAAAACCACATATTACAGCAAATTGAAATTGGTCGCGCAGGCTGAGGGTTTGGATGACGGCCATTTTGTTTTTGGTCTGCATTCCATGACGTTTTTTTTGCATTCGTGCCCGTTCCCTGTCTGCAGAAGTCTGAACGTGGGTACGTGTATTTGGTTTGTATTTTATTTTTTTACAGCAGACATCTGGGCTTGTGAGGGCGAGCGGACAACATATGAATAAAAGAGAGGCGTCATAGCCCAGTGAGAGTCTTGTCTCGAAACAAGACCCTGCAACCGGCCAGCAGGTCATGGATCCATCACTGAGCCTTCAGACTCCAGCAGAGAGAGAAGTACTGAGTTCAAGCCATGTTAAAATTACAAGGTCAGAGTTTCAACCACACCCATGTCTGCTTTAGACAATCCATCTCTCCCTTTATATATACACACACACTCTTCACCTCACTTCCACAACACAGCTGTTTCTCAGTTTGACAGATTGGAGCAAATGATCCTTTTAACACATTTCTCCCCTAAGTGCGAGTTGGATGTTAACCCGGGTATAGTTAAACCAAACAGAAACATATGTATTTAAATGAGCCTTGACTAAAAAGCTCTGCCTCTTTATCATGAGCGCAAGAGATGCTTTTTTCGAGCAGCAACTGAAAACTCGACAGATAAGTAACTACGGTGCACGTTTTTCTAACTGAACCAGAGATGAAGCAATTACCAGAGGCACCATTAAATTGTGTATTTCTTTCTCCTTATTTGCTTGGAGAAACACAGTAAACATGAAGTCATCCTTTTGGCCCTCGGTCTGTAGAAGCACAGAGCGGCAAGTCAAGATACTCATTATGTTTCCAAACTCGATCCTCCCTGCAGGATTTTATTACTGTAACTGCTGTGGAGACATGGAGAGTCATTGCATGTCAGCAAATTCACTATTTTATCTCTGGACATGTGAGACACATACTAACTCAGAGAATCTTTTTATGGACTAAAATCTGCTTTGTGTCAAAAATATAAAAGAGAATCTTAAAATCCCCCAAAATTTCACTTTTAATAAATGAAATTTCATGGGATTGTTTCAACATGTGATTTTCTGTTTAGTCATAATATGAATGTCCATATTCATACAGTCATAGTTAAGTGTTAAGTTAGTAAGTGAACTCATCTAATACTCAATTAAATTATCAGATTCATTGCTCAACCCACATGACATGGATTTACATTGTGAATATAAAGCATGTATACACTTGATATTTACCATCTGGGCTCCTCACAAATACACACATTTCCCAACTAAGCACCAGAAACCAATGCATTGAAACTATCTATTGAAATGAAAATGCATTAATCTGAAACCAGACATCCACTTGATATGCATCAGGCAAAGCAACTTCATGGAGCCAGTAATTATTAGATTGCACATTAAATTAAAAGAAAATCATGGAGCAGACAATGTTTTTTGCGATAAGCTGGCAGCGCACGCAGCCGAGCGGAAAACAGTAAAATAGGAGATTAGCCATTAGATGCAATTATGAAATAAATAGCACAGCAAGTTGACACATAAAGCTTTTGCTTAACTGAAGAGGAAACGCTTGTAGAAAACGTGAACTTGTGACAAAAGCCTTGAGTTTTCCCATGAAGCCAATATTACAAAGACATTATGTGAATGTGCGAGACAATAGTCATGTTTACATCCATACAAAGCCAATATACAATATTACCTCTACTACAGAGAGCTGACAAGAGACTCTGCAAAACAACCGAGGGAAATATGTCACAAAACCAGTTCAGCCCCCAACACTCATTACTCAAGCTAGTATTCATATATTTCAGCAGTATGTGAGCCAACACCAGCAACGACAACACATTCATTTTCAATGCCAATACACAGCAAGACAGCACAAAAGAAGCATCAAATACTGGAGTTCAATGAAATAAAACAGCTGCATCCGAAGCTTAATGTGGCCACCCAACACCAACTAGACAGTCAAACTCATCCATGTTAACACAAGCAGCTTGTTAATTCTTACCTGGGTGTTGTGTTGGCTTCTTATCTGGCATCTCAGGATACAAATCTATGTCCCATGAAACCAACAACTGAACTACTATGACTAAAAAACAACAACTTAAGAGGTACAGAGCGACTGGATGACCTTTTCCACAGCAGACATTTTGACTTAATTGTCACAGCAGGTGAAGCACAGGTGAAGCTGATTTGGTTAACGATGGCTCTGTTCCAGGAAGTGTCCCTGGAAGCTGCTCCAGTCGGCACCTACGCACCAAAGCAGAGCTCTGAAAACAGCTCGATCTTAATAGGATGAGGCCATAATTAATGTTCTTAATTAGGCTTGTGTTTTTCCTGCTATGCCCAAATGTGCATCATGAAAACGGGTTTATTCTTCAGCAAAATCCTCCTAAAGCAAAATCAATAAATGTGCCGGGAATAACATACGCCTGCCTTGTATTGTAGGTTTTAAAGATGAGGATACTTTCAAAAGCGGCATCTATATGAACAGATGCTCAACCCCATGCATTTTATCTCTGAAGTAAAAGCAAATCCAAAATAGCACTTTTATCTGCTATTTATCTTCTTCTACTCGACAGAAATGTGAATAGAATGGAAAGCATCCAATAACAAATAACACAGGATATTCCGGCTTGAAATTGAACATCTAAACGCCCCTGAAATGAAACATCTATCGACTGGAAAATGTGACATCTTCCTTAACAAAATAACTGAATCGCTTTTTTGGTCTTTTGCCCAGGAAACAGCAGCATTTTTACAAGACGGATTCAGCTGCCTTCACAATAAACATTAGGAAACAGTTTATCTTCTTAAATATTATACAGTGGGGGGGGAACACAAACCTTCTATCTCTGACTCTAGGGATGATCATAAAAATGAATTCTTCTACATTTTATTCATTAAATAAAAGCAAAGCTAAAAATAGGACTTTTGCTACTTCCTGAACAGAAATGTGAATAGAAAGAAAATCATCCAATAATAAACAACATGAGGATATATTACAGCTTAAAACTGAGTTGCTTATGCCACTAAAATGAGATATATCAACTGGAAAATGAGCTCATTTATCTTCTTAAATATTATATAATGAGGGAAAAGAAACACAAACATCTTATATTTCTGACTATAGAGATGGTTTGAAGCTAAAACCATTCTCCTCCTCAGGTGTCACACACAGCTCAGGGTCATTCGTGTTTCCAGTCACCACAGAAACGGTCACGGTGACGTGTCTCTGTGGCCTGATCCTATATCCGTGTGCCTTTGTGCATGTGCTAACAAGGTCAGCAGTTCAAACGGTATGCATCAACAAACGCTTCTCTCCAGCGACCTTCTCTTCTCTTCATGGCTTCGGTCAAATTGAACAAATCAGCATGATGTTTTTTCATCACCTACCCAGCCTCCCTCCCACTGTCTCTATCTCTCAGTCTCCCGTAACTTACCCTTCGACCTCTGGCGGCCACAGAAGCTTATCTTTGATGAGAAACACGTGCGCTCCTCATGATAAAATTATGACACCACTTTGTTTGATAGCTTTGTTTACGGAAAGAAGAGACGACGATGCGCCACAAGGCCTTAACCTCTTTTCATTATATATGGGATGAGAGAGTGCAGTGGAAGGAGGAGGGGAGTCATAACCATTTCCTGTAATTCCTGCATCCTGTAAATAGAATTTTTTCATTGCATTGTGAATTTTACGTGCAAATCTTATAAGCACACTGCAAATGTGTTTAGAAAAGGACTAAGAACGCTGCTGCTGCATTAATTTGTTGGTATTACAGGAAGGCACATCTCTGATTTGCCCAATTTGCTCTTAAATGAGATGAGCAGAGCAAGATGACATTTTTTACAGACTTGGCTAAAAAACAGTCCAACTTATGTGAATTTAGTATATCAGCTTTTTGTTAGATTGACCATAAAACAGCTCCAGAGAAGAAATTCAATTCAATCAGCAATTCGACTGCTTTAGCACACAACCAATAGTTTTATTTGCATTAGGATTTTGTGATGCTAATTCATGTATTCAGAAAGCAGAAGAAGCATTTTTCTATGTCTATATTTTATTTGTCAAATCTATTCCTTTGTCTGGCTTCACGTCTTAATTAATCTTCACAGGAGATTCCAGCTACAATGAGTCACACACGACGTCCGGAAACATTAAGTGACAGTGTGTAAATCTTGTAAGGAAGTCGTCAGCCAAGCTGGAAGCCTCTCTGGTCGTCCCAGTAATTGATCCACTACAGTTTTAAAGTACTGACCCCAGTGGGCAGCTTGACTGAGATTAGGACAATTGTATCTCTGATTCAAGAGGTCTACTCCTAATAGCCTCCTGGTGGAAGGTAATGACTATGTTTGCAGTAGCAGACACAACATTTACCAAAGATCGGGGTCACTTCAAGGTACTTCGACATTGCCTGTAATTCAAGTACAAAAAAAGCTTGGAAAACCAAAAGTTGACCTTTAAGAGCTTTGCCGACCACTTTTGTCACCTGTGTCAGAAACAAGAGAGCGCGATCGGAAGTCACTTAGCGTGATCAATACAGGATTGTGTTTCTCTAAGAAATGGGGCAATAACACACAACAGAACAACACCTGACTCAGGAAGCTATTACAGTTAAAATACACTGAAAAACTAAGCAGATCTGTTTCTCGCCTTAGAGCCAAATTCTATCACCAATCGATTCTGTATTTATAAATATATTTTTTTATGAAGATATGATGAACCTAACAATAGCTCATACACCAGTAGGACTGTAGTGTTTTAGTTGGCCACTTATCACCTTTTCCATGTTCAGTTTATGTGCATGTAAATACAACTGCATGAGTTTGCTGCCATCTAGTGTTCAGCAGCAAATATGGCAATGCCCATTTTTCCACTCATCTTTACACAGTATTGGGCTTATTATGGGTTTAAGTATCTATGCAAACACACATGCTTTTCTTTCATCTGCACAGAGTAAAATCTTTTTCAAACTCAGGATTAGATTTTTTTTTTTTTTTTAAAAAAAAGATGATTTAAGACCAAAAGAAATACATTTTCCACTTTTATTTTCCATTGCACAGTAATCTCTATCTACAGAATTTCTAAACTTTTGTGGCAGCAGATAAAGTCATAAACATCCATGTGAAAGTTGCATAAAACTGTACAAGAAAATTGGCTACAATGAGAAAATACTGCAACCCACTGATAACTGTTTGAATCCAGGACAGAAGATGGCATATGGCAGATAGACAGGACTCCCTCTTTGTTGTTTGAGTGTGTGGATTGTATCAGGTAAGAATACTGCATACTGTCGTGTATGGACAAGAAACATATCACTCAAAGATGAAGAAAGAAAAAAAAACAAGTATAACGTTTAAAAAAAAGAAAAACACAAATAACAGTTTGGAGGCAAAAACATTGAACAGATTTTCAGGGATGACCTCTAGCGAGAACTAGTTATTTTTCCTGAAGTTGTTTTTTCCCCTCGTCTTCACCTTGGGATGGGGGTGGGGGGAAGACAGAGCTACCTACCAACATCGACACTACGATGCGTACTAAACACAGAGAAGGCCATATCTGTAGCTGTGGAACCAAGAGAGTCAGAGGAAGACTCACCAGACAAAGAGAGGGTTCAGAGGATGAAGGCAGAGCCTGAAGAGTGAAGGAGAGTCAAAGCATTGTGTGCAAAGACCGAACAAGTGAAATTAACCCAGAATTCAGAGGTCATCCTCTAATGCTCCTTATCCTAATGTTATCTTTTTAATCGTCATTGGTGGCTTTAGTTAGTGTAACAGACACTCAACTGGACACGGACTGCTGACTGGTCAGACTAGGACATCGACATCAATTATTAAACAACCAAAACATATCTTCAATCATATCACTTGAACACACCCTGACACACAGACAGACACACTCCCCCAGACACACACACACACACAGATGAATACCATAAATACTGTTCGAGTTGTAGTGGAATGGTTTTGTTTTCGAGCCTTTTCAACCAACGAGTTAAGCCACTTTAAACATTAAACATTAGTCCAAATGTCACATGACATATTGTGATACAACAGTACTATAAATGGCTGAGTTCCATTGCAACTTGCTCCATTTCTTGAACCCTGAACGGCGATGAAGATGATGATGAGTATTCCTAAATGAACCTGCTAACGGTTGAAGCTGTACTGTGTGACGCATATTTCCGGATACAGTCTGGTGTCCAGACTCACGTCGTGACGAGCCAAAATGACGAATGCAATGGAAAAGCTAAAGCAACTCTTTGGCGTCAGAAAAAATATGGCCTCTCTCCTCTTGTGTTGCTTGAGCAACCTCGACATTTACTTTCCAGTTGGTCTTAGATTGTCAAACTATTTACTTATATACAAATAAAGGTTAAAAGCCTGGTAGACAGAGAGATACACCACATTTGAGCTTCACTGCAAATATGGAAACGGAAACGAGATAGAAATGAAAGTTTTCTGACACCAAACACAACTGTCTCTTACACCTCAATAAATAAAACGTTAACAAAGAAATCACACAGACAACTTTCTCATACAGACAACTGTCAGCAAAAAATGTTGGAAACGTATGTTTTAAAGGATTATACATCCATATTTCTGCAATCCTGCATATATGAATACACATAAATAGGATTTCTAGTCATGTGTTTGTACTCCATACTGATGTGTACCCAACCAATCTGGCTCGACTATTCTGGTATTTAACACTGATCCCAGCAGCCTTTGTTAGTCGCATTCACAGACTGAGCCAAACTCCACAACATTAGAGGGTGAGGGAGGCAGTTAACATCGCATCAGATAGGTCAATGAAAGAAATCCTCAGGTAAACAATAAACATGTGGTTCATACGCACTTGCTGTCAGATTTCAGAAATCTGACGCCTCCATGCCAGCGAGAACTAAATGATATATGCCTTTTGTATCCTTGCCCTCCTTTTAGATTCCAGCCCTTTTCATAAGGAGAAATTAATTTGAGTTGTTAGACAAAAGCCACAAAACGTTTTTTTTAACAAATCAAATATCATCCACTTTCACAACAATAGAAAAATAAGAGATTTTCCAATAATACAGACAGAGCAAAAAACCCAACGAATAACAAATAGAGGAATGGCAAGAAAATAGAAATTAACACACACACGCACACACACACACACACACTGTTGGTAACGATATGAAAGTCTGTAAGATACAGAGGAGAGTCTAGAGTGAAATTTCCAGTGTACATCAGAATAAGTTGCTTATATCCCTGTGACTCTCTGCATAGAGGAGGCGTCACTGTCGCAGCACTTCCTGTGGCTCTCCAGCTGTGCCTCCTTCGGCCTTCACGCCCTGCTCCCATCTCCTCGGCGAGTCATCCCTTTTCTTCAGTCACTCGGAAGTGGATACAGCATTGCACATTTATTAGATTTATGTATATATAATGATGTATTTAGATTCTTTTTCCTTCTTTTTACACTTTAAAGAATTTTTTGTAGTCTGTTTCTTCGTTTAATTTTTAGTCTTTTTTCAGTGGTGTTCATCGGTTTGAACGCCGGGCCCCCAATGAGCTCGGAGCGGAGACAACGGTAAAGGACATTTTGGCAAATGAGAATGACGAATCTCCAGGTGCGCGGGCCAATCGGCGACCTCGGAGGAGAGGCTGAACAGAGATAAACAAAGAGACAAGAACATAAAAAAAAAAAGACACCCTTTATTTGCCCCCTTTGAGGTCGTCCTTCTCCCCTGTCTACCCCTCAGTTACACCCTAAGACTGAGGTAAGAACAGTATTCAACATTGTGCTAGGGAAGAAAATCCCAGGTGTCCCGGTGAAGAAGGCTTGGAGGGATGGGTGGACGGACAGACGGATGGGTGGGGGTCACGGTGAGTCCGAATGAGCTGATGGAAGGTGACAGTTGTGTCCGTGGAGCTCTGCTCCTCCCCCGCCACAGATCAGAACTGGTACCATTTCTTGTCTTTGCACTTCAGCATCATCTGGAAACAGAAGAAGATGTTGGAGTGAGGATCAAGGTTCAAAATATGAAGAACACCTTTCCAGCTACAACAGCAGCATTTTTTGCTTTAATTATGTTTCGTCTAGTCAAATCATGAACACTGCAGGAAATAGAAGATCTATGTCTGTCTCATTTCTAAAAAGAATAGTGAGATTGTCTGTGTCTGTGAACTTTCCATGAGCATATACTGCCCTCTAGTGGGAAAACAATGTAAGTGCATAGTATTTCTGAGGGCAGAACAGCCAGTATTCAGTATTCAGGAATTCATACAGTACTCCACTGCACTGCACCATATGTGTGGCATATGGTCTTATGTTTAAGAAGGATTGATATTTCTGAGGAGATACATCATCATTATTTATTCATGTAATAAAATAAACATTTGCTGGGATGCACACTGCCTCCCCTTCTTTTTTTAATAAGTCGAGAACTCTGCTTGTCAAAGGTTGCACATATTGTAACCAGTTCTGATAATCTGATAAAACAGTAAGGCTGCAACTAATAATTTTTTTCATTGGTGAGAGTCTGCGATTAATTTTCTTTTGATCGGCTCATCAATAGACGAATCGTTGCATCTCTAGACAACAGAATCCTTATTATTACCATTATTTCCTGCCTTTAGAAGATGATTCCATAGTAATCTATTTATTTGGTATTTTTTCTTTGTTGTGACATCACATGGGATTTACTGTCTGATTTTAGTCTCGTAAACTTCCTCTGTTACCTCATGGGCATGTTTGGAAAAGGAATCCGCGCTGGCCATCATGGCAGCCGTCCTCTCCTCCAGCTCGCCCAGTTTCTGGCCTCTTTCATCCAGCGCTATCCTGGCACGCGCCAGATCTCCCACCACGCCGGAGGCCGCCCCCTTCATGCCCTCAATGCCACCGGGGCCTGGGATGTGCTGGGCCAGACTTCGGGATGCCTTTCCAGCTGCTACCTCACCAACTGAGTAAAGAGATGACAGAGAGACATATGTTAGTGAGGGGTTGCATCAAGAACTGACTGAACCGCTGCATAAATGGACATATAGGTTTGGCATACATAGCTCTTCTCGGTCCAGCGACTGAGCTCCACCCCCAAAGAGACCTTTGAAGAACCCTCTGTTGGGGGCCTCAGGTGTCTCCACTGGTGTGAAAAGTTCACCCAGCATCTCCTGAAACATTAGCACATACAGTACATTATCCTGCTGCATAGAGTTTAACTGCCTCTGTCTATTTACACAGTGTCTGTTATCCACTCAGGTGACATAAACAAAAGATTATGCAATATGATTTTTAGTTTGTGTCTTGATTATGCATGATCTTGTCAACTGTCTTAAATATAGAATGCTTTCTATGCAGTAAAATATGCAGCTCTTGTGTGCAATTTGCAAAACTTTATTCAAGATTTAAACCCCAAATCCTGAAACATGACTCATTAAATCCACACACACACTGCTCTGTACAGAGACCATGAGCTGACCTGCAGGTTTTCACAGATGTCCTGGCTGTAAGTGATCCTCTGGATCTCAGTGGGGGAGCAGAGGTACATGGCCTGACCCAGGTTGGTGAAGCAGAACGTCCTGGCTATCCTCATGTCTGTCAAAGGCAGGTAGTTTACATCCATGAGCGGTCTCAGTCCCGGAACGCTGGACAGGGGACACACAGATGATTGAAGTGAATTTTATAGCTGAGGAATGTTATAAGGATGCCAACATATGCTTTTTATTTTGTTAGCAGCACCTAAACACATGATCACTGTTGAAGTAAAAATTGCATTATAGAGCAAAGATTGAAAATGATACCACCGTGACTGACTTTTTAAACACTGTATGTTGCATATTTGAGTCTCCTGAGACACTGAAGACAATGTTAATGCACTCTGACCATGTTGAACAGGCGACACACGCTCAGACAGAAACACACACACACACACAGACAGGCAGACAGCTGGGCATCCTTGCTTTGTCAGACACCCATATGGATGAGTGTTCTGTCTCTGTCTCGCTCCTCGAGGGAAGTGGGGAAGATTAATGAGGATAGGCGACAGACTAATACACCCCTCCTCCACACGTGGCATGAAAATAGTCCCTAACCTTGTCATGTTGGTTGAAAATTAGGACAAGGCTTGGATGTTGTGTAGCACTGAAGGTTGAGGCCAGAGTTGAGGTTAATGGATGACACCCAGTGGCAGGCGCAGGTGAGGACAGAGGTCTGAGGTTGTGTGTGGGTGTGTTTGTTGTGGGTGTGTCTGACTTTGAATGACAACTTGAGCCAAAAGAAAAGTTTGTTTGAGGACATAATATCACGATCCTGCCCGCCTCAGTGGTGAAAGTAAACATTCATAAGAGAGTGACGGCTGTGGTCAGCTTGAATACACATTAATTAGAATGGATTCCAATCGTGAAAAAAACACCCAAAATAAACTCAAACGACTTCTGCAGACTGATCTATTTCTCTACGTCCATCTGTGCGCTCAGAATGTCCCAAATACTCACATTTCAGCTCCCATCTCAATCCTCATGCATGATCCTGATGAACATGCACCCATGTCCGCCTCCCGCTCCCCTATTGGTCAGAACTGATGTAATCGTGCTTATTGATTCGCTAGCTGACACCTTGACGCTGCACATCCTTATAACTGATCACTTTTATCATTTTCAAGTGAAAATTTGAATGTTTTAAAAGCACAAAATGGAGCAAGAATGCTCTCTGTTAAAGTAATAAAAACAGACAGAGCACAAGAGAGGGCAAATTGAATATACTTAAATCTAATAATATGAGCGTGATTTATTCAAACTGACTTTGATTGATACGTTTTAATAATAACCGTCTATTTCCGACTGACTTGTTTCTCACCTGAGGGTCATGATGTGGCCGTTGGCGCAGAAACACGCCACGCACGCGCCTTGGCTCATCTGCACCACATCTGCCCGCAGGATGAAGGAGGTCTCTGTGATGCTGTGTTTATAGATGCAGGTCTGGGAGGGGAGGGACATGACTTTGGCCTGTTTCTCTGAACACACCACAGCGTACTGGCTCTCATTGAGGTCCTGGGAGGTGGATGGGGACACCGAGACGGGCCTGCGTTTGCGGACCTTCTCTCGTTCTTCGCCATCTGCCGTAACATTGGGTTCGAACCAAGGCTCGTAGGCAGGGGGCAGCAGGGAACCTGTTGAGTCCAGGAAAGCCATCCGCAAGATGCTGCCCTTCAGCCGGACCAACATGCCTGACGAATGGAACAAACCAGTGTCTTTAAATCAGATTTTATAATCGACAATATTCAACGTCATCAACTATATTTCATCCCTCCCTACCTGTAGGTGAGATGATAACTGGCTGCAGTTGCCGTTGCTCCCCAGCAGGCGGCAACGTGAGAGCCAGAGCCAGCACGGTGCCCAGGGAGGTGCCCACGTACAGGCAGGGTGTCAAAGTGCTGTCTCCCTTCCGGGCGAACGTCTCGCTGAAGTGGAAGGAGCTGATGGCCTCTCGCGCTTCCTTATCGATGCTGGTGACGCTGGAGGAGCGTGAACGGCTGAAGGAATTGTCCCGGTGGTCTAATGGGTTGGCACCCCGCGGCGGGCATACAGACAGGAGGACAGTGAGGAGAAGACAGAGGGAGGTAAAGCACCCGCAAAGCAGGACGAACACAAGACAGGCAACATTGATGTGGACACTACTGTACATACAAAATCCAGTGACAAATAAAAAACAGTTTGGAGGTTGAATGCATTTGGGTTGAAATCAAACTCAAGACATACCCGTTGTGTAATAATTGTATTTGTTTATGACTGATCTCTGTGAGATATTGAGAATGTAGAAAAGAGAGAGAGGAATCCAAAAGTCATTAAACGTATGTACTGTATAAAAGGCTGGTCTAATTTATTTCTAGAAGACAGATGGATCTTATGATTTTAACTGTTATTTTGGTTCAGCAGCATCACCTGAAACCTAATTGATGGTGACATTATATTAAACATACAATATGTTAGATATTATGCGATAGAAACAAGTCTAATATTATTATACATTTGCACAGACCGATCAAGATTGTGAAAAAAGTTCCAGCCCCAATCTGCAGTTTTATTAGTATGAAATCACTCACTATTGGTCCATGTATATCAAGCATATGGGTAAATGTGTTGGCACTTGCACATTTTAATTTGACCCTTTAAAAATCCAAATGTTCTCAGTGCTTTAGAAGAATGTCGTACGTCCCTGAAGAAGAAAACATCTTCTTTTAAAATGACAATTTTTCTATTCCATCAATTTTGAACGGACCAATCAGAGACAAAGAAAGGAAAGACATGAAGAACAGAGAAGAAGCTGCAAAAAGTTACAGAAAGCTTTACGGTGAGATGGAGTGTGCATAGTTTAGCTCAGCACCACTGACCTCTAGAAAAACCCCCACCGAGGTCAAAAAGTGGGAGTGAGAGTGCTGCGGAAAATTTCACACTGAATTTCATTTTAATACTTTGATTTAGTTCCATAAAATTTCAGTTCTGGTCAGATCAGTGCTACTTTTTGTCTCATGCAAACTGAAGATAACATCTGCACAGCTTGCCCATTTCCAGGCTAATAACCAGATAAAGCTGGACTAATGGGATGTGGCGGAGTCCAGTTGGAGTGAGAAAGATAAACTGCATTTCCATACAAATTGTTTGGAGACACGAAGTCAAGGCTTACCCAAGTCTGGCTTTAGCTCAGTAGGCAAGCTTAATTTCCGTGACATCTTTGCTGGAAAAAAGAGAACATCCCTCTTTACAAACACACGTCTAAGCTAACACACGATGCCATGCAAAGCTAGGTCACTTGCATTTGGCTAGGATTGTGCACAAAAGCTAAAATACATGAAATCGACAAAATGCTGTGGAACATACGGAAGCCCTGAGAGGCCAGTGAGAACATTCTGCTGATCCATTTTCTAAGTCTGATCTGAATCTCTTCTTTCATGACTTAAGAACAGATGAAAAAAAAAGCCCTTTCTGGCAGAAAGGCTTTAGCAAGTCAGGTGGCATAGCATAAAAGGGGTTTGTGTCTCACGTGAAACCAAAAGTCAACATTGACTCATAGTTTCAGGTTTTTTTGAATTATTTTCAGTTTTCAGTCACAGTTTGGTTTGGTTAATCAAAAAAAAAACTACTTGGTTAGGTTTAGTAAAAGAACATGGTTTGGGGTGTTAAACACAGGTTAGAATAGCTTTCTGGCAGAAAGCCCTGAAGTGTCACATTCTCAGCCTCTTGTGGCCAAGTGAACAAACACTTTTATGAGAAAAGTTACTTAGAAGTATTATCCTGGCATTTTTTACCTGTTCTCAAGTCATAAACACAGGAGATAAAATAATATAGATCAGACTCAGAAAAACAAGATTTTTTTCTTTTTTTCATCACTTGCCTCTCGGGGCTTCTGTAGGAACAAGAGTCAGGGGGATTGTTTAATTGACTAGAGGAGCCAAAATGCTTTAAACAGAAGACCCTGCGTATCACAGAGGCATGCTGCGAAAGACAAAACAAAGGAGGTGATCTCTGATTGCACATTGACCTGAAAGAGAAGACTGGTAGAGTAAGACACATCAAAACTGCACAGCCATCCAGGACCGTCATGCCACAGGAGCATGCACCAAGGACAAGAAGGTAACAGGAAACAGAAAATACTGGACAGGAGATGGAAGAAGACAGTGGAAAAGATGGTCAAAAGTTACTGAAGTAGTCTACTGGTAGTGGAATTAGATTTTTTTTTCTTCTTTCATTAATAACTGTATTAAGCACACTTACCCCTCAACTAGTACAAAACACACTTGATTACTGTTTGTGTGCAAACAATCACAATCACCTCCGTCCACTTCTTCATCCTGTCTGAAACCATATGTTTCACGTATTGAAAAAATGCATTGGGTTTTAGTTGTGGATCCATCTTTTAAAAGAGAGAACTTAAAAATAGAAGCAGCAATGAATGAAGGTCTTATATTATTTCTCTGTAGGAGAAAGAAGCAAGAACAACTATATCTGATAAAAAGGGAGCATTCACCATGCATGTATTGAAATGTTGCATTCACCAATGGTAGTTGTGAAATAATGACGTTATGGCTGGCTCGCAAGTTTTTTTTCTTTGGTTAAAAAACTGACAGAAACTCACTTTAACAGATTCATACAAAGCCATCTGAAAAATATCCTCAAGCTCAAACTGTGTTAGGTTTAACTATCTTTAAATTTTTCAGTTTTTCTTAATTAGAATTTGAAAAAAATAAAGCAGCAGAGGCAGTTGGGTCATTTGAATGCCTGACTTCACTGATTATCCAGTTTACATAGCTCAGTGTTGTCCAGCTCCTGGCCATAATTCATGTCCAAAAATCTGTAATCGACATGAACACATGACTTACTCTTACCTTCGATTTACTTTAATGTGAAGGTCCTGCATATCCACACAGGTGATTTCACTCATTCCGGCTAATTAGACCTGCCCGGAGCTCGGCTGGGAATAATGTGAGGTCACTAAACTCCGTGAACCAATGAGAATAATAAAGCGGTAACGTCTCTGCCCTCACAGGCGCAACAAAGCTAATAGGAGGACCGGGAAAATGTAATTTTTAAAAATGTGTCTTGGGAAACTTAACATTTTAAAAGGGCTCAGACTAATTAAACGAGGTCAGGCTAGTTAAAAAGAATCCATGATGTTGGTTTGAGACTGACAGGTCTGGGTCAAAACTCCAGTCTCTGATGTCGCAGTCATTTTAGATCCCCACTCGTTGTCATTGTCCAAAATCACAACCTTCAACAGACTCTTGAGGCAACAAGCAGTATAAGTATCTATTTCGTCAACACACACTGAAGGTACACAAAGACACAGTTGGACAGATGAGTTGCTCTCCGCTCTGAGGCGTCATCATACCGTACTATGGACAGAGAACGCCAGTCATGTGACTCATAACGTACACAAGGAATCCACTGCAGGAGGTCAGGACAGATATCACACGCAGGCACATTTACAATATGACACTCGTGCTACATACATGTAGCATGCAAATGTGTGTCTGAGGTAATTAATTGTGTGTGTGTATAGACACTTGTATCCCTGCACTGCATCCAGGTTAGAATCTGCTCCGCGAGCTTTCAGTTCTCTGTGCCCAGCTTTCTAGCATATATTTACATTATAATTAAGTACAAATGTATAATATAATAAAATTGGTCATTTTCATTTTATAGTTTAATACAATGAGAACCAAAAGATAGTGGAACAGAAGCTAACCTCTATTTTCTGTTCTATTTCTTCCCGCTTTGGTGACCATGACACGGAGGACAGAGACATGGGGGGAGGGGACAAATCTGGACTTTTTGTCCTGCCTACACAGCCTCTCACGAAAATCTTTGGCCAATCTTACCTCCTCTACCACCTCCATTGTAGAATTGCTGTAGATTGCTGTTTGACGTCAACACTTTTGGGGGTGTAAGGGGGGGAAAGTAAAGTAGAGTAAATGTGCAGTTAGAAACTTTGGCTTGTTACTACACAAAATCTATCCCTGTTCACCCTGATGAATCACTATGTTTTTGTCCTGAGCAGCAAACTGGGCTTTTGAGTTCAATAAAGCTGGTTCAAAATTCAGATTTCAGACTCTGATCAATGAGGGTAGATGGTATAATATTACAACTGCGTGCTTAATAAAAGCAATTGACTGGGTAAATCTAGTCACAGAGAGACCTTTTAATTTACCAGATATCAAATATTGTTATTGCATTTGTGCCAAAAACCAATTAAAACAAAACTTTTCCTGTGCCATTTTGAAACTATAATGAGCAAGTATTCATCCATTCATCTTAGTACTCTAAATGTCTTAGCATTGACATATCGCAAGTGGCCATTTTTAGTTGTTTCTATTGCAAATCAAACAGTTTTTCTTGAATGGAATAACACTGTCCTTGCACTCATGGAGTCTTTATACATCATGCCGCAACTTATTTCAATGTTAAACAGGTGAAACTGCATGAAAATCTAAAGCAGTTCTCCCACTGGCTTTATCAGATACCAAAATAACGAAAAAACCAAACATTCATTCCTGGACTAAATAACTGTTAAGGTGGGCATTTCTTTGCAGGAAGGCACCTTATCTCTCTCTCTGTCCTATGAATAATGCAGAGCAGACAGATGTATCAGACCACAGTCTGGTGGCACCAGACATTTGGAGGAGGGGGGGGGGCTGGGACAGCCATCATACCTGGAAACAGCAGCAGAACGCCAGACTTTGAGATTTGTTTTCTGTCTGACCTTTTTAAAAAGCCCCTTATTTTCAGTGTGCTAATGCCAAGTTACCCCTAATGAGATGGATCTGGGCTGTTCTCTCTTCAAGCACCTTCAGCCGAAATACTAATGATGTAGATTAAGAAGGAGGCAAGTAAGGGAGAAACACAGCGTCTTACTGTTGCAGCACATAATCTAGTTCTGCACGATCATCAGTGGGTCGAATGGTGCAGTGTAGCAGTGGTGCATAATATTCTGTGACAATGAAGTTTGTTTGCATTTTGTCATATACACTGATATGAAAACTGCTTAATACGATAATGTTCAGTGCAGGTAAGCTTCAGAACAGTGCACCTAGACACATTTAAATTTAAGCTGAAAGAAAATCCCTGTGCAAAATCAAAGTCAAAAGTTAACTCACATCATCTTGCATCTGATATAATACATTTAATTATAGGACATTTTTTCATAATCATGCAGTTGCTGGTTATGTGAAAATACCTAAGGCCCTTCGGGTTGAACTTTTACTTTTAATTTCACATTCTGATTAATGTAAATTGATGGGTTTCTGTACCAGAGTGCAGAATTTTCTTTAAAAGTTTAATTCACTTTACAATTCTTAGCTGTCACACTGAATTATCTTCATAGAGACTCGACAAATTTACAGCCTGTAGCGCAGTTTTCCAGGATACCACGCGAAATTAAAATGAATTTATTCCTGTCTATTGAACTCTGCAAAGTGGTGAAAAGAATGCATGGACAAATGGCAAAATAGTCCATAAACACACGGCAATAAACTCAAACAGTGCATTTCTAAAGACTGAAGCAAAATGAAATTGACAGCTAGACAATTTAATGCTTCAACAAAAAACCATTCTGCGTAGTTCCAGTTTGATGAGCAACAATTTCAATAAAACAGTATTAAAAGTGGAAGCTCTTTTGAAACATTAATCTTCTTCCCTAAACCAATGCTCCTCTTGCATTCAGATACATGGTATTATAGGTCTGGTTTTTTTGACTGGTTCACTGTTTGGGTTTTACTTTAAGATAAGAGAAAAAGCCTCTGCTATATTTCTCCCACATTTCTTTTAAGTGAGACACTGAGGGACATGTTACCTGAAGTGGGGGACTTGCAGCGGTCCTCTGATGTGGCTGAGCCCTCGTTGATATCGCACAGACCTGCAGAGGAGATCAACTCGTGAAATACAAAATAAAGCAAAAAGATTGTTCATTCTGCAAGTGTATTAACACACAACAAGCTTTTTTTACTTTAACACACACGTCCACTTGAGAGATCCTCAAATATCAGCTGGAAATGCAGCGTGTTTAATGATCTCGTCACTTGACCAACATCGAGTGACGTTGTATCTTTTATATTTCTTCCAGTTTCAAGTCTAATTAATCCCTTTGCCGCGTGCATGTACAAATGCGTGTGTGCATGTGTGTGTGACATTGTCCTGTGAGGCAGAAAGCCAAGCAGACAGCACAGTCCCTGCTGGCGGAGAAACACAGCTGGACGCCTGATTACTGCTCGTGCTCGCCAAGCCCTGACAGGTGCCAGCCCCACTGCTCACCAGTCAGTGACACCAGATGCTCTGTGTGTATTTACATGTGTGTGTATGTGAGCATTTGCGTGTGTGTGCGTTGGTTTGCGTGTGTCTCACAATCACCGACAAATAAATCCCTCAGCATCCACATGCACAACCCTCTCACTAATTCATCCATCAAACTTTCGGGCAGTGCATTGTCATGACACTGCGGCATCCTCTGTGTGGCTGCACTGCCGTCATCTAACACAGGGTGGCAGTATGTCCATGCTGAAAGCTTCTTATTGTCTATAAGTGGTACAATGAGGCTGCAGTGGTAATGTGTGTAAAAGGGATGGGCTTTGAGAGTGTGTGTATGAATGGGAAGGAGTGAGAGAGGTAGACAAAGAGAGTGTCAGCCTTTTAAACAAGATGTATTTTAGAGTGTGTTGATGTATGACTTCATTCATTTTCACACTTGGATCAGTTTACAGTTTTTAGACCTGTGTGGTTACTGGACTCATACAATTTGTTAATAGGCTCAACTCACACAAACGCATCATCATTTTGGTTTATTATAATTCTACAGAGACTTTTACTGAAAATAAACCTTGAATGCAAAATCTGATTTTCCCCTCAGTGCATTCCAGGAGTTATTTTGTGATAAACTGATTTTTTTCTGGTGGATCCAAATTCTCTAAACCTGCTGTGTATTTGTGTACTTACGTTCACACAGGAGCTTAAAAGTAGTGTTTTAAAGTTTTTTGAAATTTTCCTCCGACTATTTCATTTGCCTTTCAGACAAGAAAAGGATTGCATTATGATTAAACTTGATCAGATACGGAGACACAATTTTAGCTTAATGGCAGAAATTCAAAAAAAAAAAAAAACTTAAGGGAAATAAACAATCATGTACAAGCTTTTCATTTAAAAGCTAAACAATCTGAGCCAGTGGGGCTGAAACAACAGATAAGCAGCGCCAGATAAAATTAATGGCTTTAGTTGCTGGACATTAACAAACAGTGGGCAATCATACAATAAGTGGAAAGTCCAGAAAAATGTTCAAATATGATATGAAATAGCCACCCAGGCGTTCGCTGGCAGCCAGACTGTACTGGCTGTACTAGAATGGCAAGAAATCACCGAAACTTCTACTGTCGTGTGTGTGTGGTCAGAAAAGTTTTAAGGTTGTTTTTTTCCCTCACTCTTCTCCTGCTTATCCCATTTCCTCATTACCTCCAGAGGGCTGTCGTGTCTTTCTTGGCGAGCGGGGCTGTCTCTGGTAGGGGTCATTGGAGCCGTAAAGCTCGACCGTCCCCAGGTTGAGCACCACCGTCTTCTGGATGTAGTCCACCACCGCCAGACCATTACTGTTGCCAAAGACCACACTGGGGGAAGGACAGGAAGAAGTGGGCAAAGTCAGAGGGAAGAAAGATGAATGAGTTGGAGGAAACACGGTAAGGAGATTGGAGTGTGTTTTTTTAAACTGAAAACGCTGTAGTCAAAGCACAAAAACAGCGAGAATGTCCAAATTTCTCTGGCAGTCTTAAATTGTGTTGACAGGCCCGGTTGTCACTGTAGCCTTGAGCAGTTGCTGATTTCACTGTAAAATCGTGTGCATGTCCATTTTGCATATTTTGTCTTCACAGATTTGACTCATTTTAAGGATAAGGGTAACATACATAATACGTATGTTTACTAGACAAAAAAAACACATTAGGAACTTTTCAGAAAAAAACTTCTACTTGCTTCTAGTCATGACTAAGACGTCTGTATACTTACAGGCCGTAGGAGGAATTGAGCGCCAGACTTGTGATCTGCTGAGGAGGCTCTCCGCTCACCCACACTAACTGGACCACCAAATCTACCTGGTAACCTGGAGACTGCTTCAGAGGAGTACTGCGCACTCTGGAGAGAAGACGATAGACAGAGAGAGAAACAGAGAGGAGCGCGGGGGGGGGGGGGGGATGAAAGAGAGAGAGACGTCGAAAAAGTGTTCAGAAAGAGAATGACAAGTGGTGCAGCTGCGGTTCTGAAACGGTTGTGCGCCGAGGGTCTGGCATGAGTGGCTGCGAGGGGGATGATGGGGAGGCTGCGGCTGAGAACGCTTCAGGCGCTGACTAAGTCTGTGCAAGAGTGCTTGAGGCAATAGGCAAGACTCTTGTGTGTATGAGTGTGTGTGAGAATGTGTGCAAGCGCTCCTGGTGCTATTGAGAGTTTATGTAAGTGCTTCTCTGTGTGTGTGTGTTTCATACTTGAGGCAGGGCATGTTGCCTCCGTCAGAGTTGTTGCTGCTGGTGGAGGGGTGTGATGGTGGGCCGCTCGTCTGAGGGGAGGCACCAGGGGTGGGAAGCGCTGATGTCTGTTCTCCCCCTCCACCTCCGCCGTCTGGAGACTCTATGTCGTTCAGCTCGTACTGCATCCGCACCTCGAGTAACTGTGTGAGACAACAGACACACACACACACAGAAGAGAGGATGTATAAAATAAGAGATCGTCAAAATTATGAAAGCACAAAACTCTGGTAAACAACAATTCTTCCTGAGCTCCTCGGAGGATGCGAAAAGTTATACGGCCATGAATGACATCCACACACACTCACATAGATAATAGAGATTTGTTTGACGTGTGTGTGTGTGTGTGTGTGTGTGTGTGTGTGTGTGTGTATGTGTGTGTGTGTGTGTGTGTGTGCGTGCATGTGTAGGCAGATTGAGAGTCAAAGAGCTTCTGAAATATTCCATTCCTTCTAAGTCCTCCTTCAGGCTACTTCTCTGCAACCTCCGCCTTCGCACAGTCACACACACACTCTCTCTCTCTCTCTTCAACACACACACACACACACACACACACACACACACACACACACACACACACACACACACACACACACACACAATGTGCATAAGCTCCTCTCTTTTGCATTCTATCAGTCCCATTAGCCCCACTGACATGTGGGAGTGTAAAGTGATCAATGCCCTTCTTCAGATTCTCACTCCCACCCGTGTGTGTCTGTCCTCTACCTTCATCTCTGCAGGTTATAGACAGGTGTCTGACCTTGCGCAAAGGGAGTCTGCTCTCCTAATTACACCTCGCTGCAACTGCATATCTCGTCCTGATCCACATCCCAATCACACGCTTGGAGTGCAGGAAAAAGTGCCTGAAATTTCTCTGACACATGCATCATGGCTGGCAGTCACCCACAGGAAAAAAAGGTTCCAACAGGAAGGTGGCTGATACAAATCAATCTCCTGCTGCAGGGAGCCCGAGCCGAGTACTTGAACTCTGCACATTCGTGAAAACTTTTTCTCTGTTAGGCCAGTTAGTTTGGAAGAGAGAATGAATTGGATACGACAAACAGTGCCGAGCGCATAAAGGGCACAAGCTAAAAAGATTAAAATTCATTTACAGACCTGCGAGGAAAAGCACATCACAGTACCGCCCACATACTTTGATTGACAGGCGATCTCTGTCTACAGCAAATACTGCTCAGCAAGACGAACGCTGCCAGGATTACGAATAACTAAAGGATGTCACTAGTTACCACTTTAGCACTTCACCGCTTCGGCGACCAACAGCCGAAACAATACATATATGCACACACGCTTACGACATATGAGCCGTGAGCATGCACACGCAAATTAAACAGCATTTCTTTTTATGCCATTAAACACTGGCTCCCATCACACCCCCATAAGCACTTATGTCGCCATCACGGCAGATTATAATGACAGTCTAGCTTTGCTTGCTCACTGCTCCGTCTGTTGGCATGGCAACTATACTGCCTTTGACGAGGCAGATCTTTGTGTGTGTGTGTGTGTGTTTCTCAGTATCTTAAAACAGTGGAGAAAGTGAGTGCTGAGGGCAAGTCTTAACAAACAAAAGCTAAATGTTGGAGAGCTGCACAGTTACATTACTGTATATTTGTGTCCATACAAACACATCTATTTTTGCCTCTCTTCTATTTTATCGTATCGAAAGCGAGCATTTAACTCACATTATAAACCGTCACCCACCTGCACCACCTCAGTAGTTACTTCCAGCTTGCTGAAGCGGTAGATGATAACATTGGCTGACACGCCGGCCACACACAGCATCCGGCTCTCAGGGCACCAGGACATGATCTGAATAGCAAAGGGGTCTTCGTCTGACACCTCGGTGCTGCCCTTGTCTTCCTTGGACCGGTTTCTGTCAAACACCTTGGCTGTTTTGAGTTTATAGAGCACCTGGAGCATTACTAAGGAAAAAAAAGGAGACAAGTGTGAGTAGCAATCCCGGGTCATCAGACAAACAGAATCTGACTCAAAATAATTTGAAATGAGAAGCAATGTGGTGCTTTGCATTTGAAAGAACCAATTATTTCTACAATATCGATTTTGTTTATATTGACTATAAAAAGGCTGGTGCCCAATTTCATTTGAAGTTCAAAATGTCCTTGTACAAACTCTAAATGTAAATCATAATTCTGTGAAGCATAAACAAAACTTGAGCATTGAGAGAACTCACTTGCAGAGGCATCCCAGAACTTCACAGTTCCATCAGCATGCCTGAGAAATCAAGATGAAGAAAAAGAAAGAGATTAAAGTAGAGGAACAAGAGAGAGAGATTTCAATTTGTTGCCTATAAGTCGGAGTCTTGACTTTGAACTAAAGTCTGAACAAAATAAATCAGATGTGCAGCATTTAAACATTTCCAGAATATCAGCTGAGGACAGTCCTTAGATTACTTTGCTGTTCTAAAGCATTCACAACTAAATCTGATAAATGAAAATCAAAATAAACCAAATATTGATTAGATCCAAATTGATGTCTTCTTCAGAAGGATTCCTCATGATTTTCACAACTTCAAAGAAGGTTGTTTAACCAGGGAGTAACCAGTAGTACTATACAGCCACCAGTCATATGGATATCCATGTCCACTCTTTTAGTACTGTTGCCTCAGTCCTTAGCTTAAATCATGGGAAATGTTAATGCTTCAGTATACAGCATGTACTCCTGTCTTCAAAATTTGAGGCATAAGTTTGGAGCACATCTTCTTGTGTCTTGTCTCCATGCACAAATTGAGAGCTGGGAAGAATAGTCTCCTCGGTATGGAGCATAAGAACTGGACTAGCCTGCACATAGCCCTGACCCCATTAAACACCTGAGCTGGAGCGCCGACTGTGAGCCCGGTGTTATCGCACACCATCAGTGGCCGACCTCGCTAAAGCTCTTGTGGTTGAGTGGGAGCAAATCTTGTTCTCAAAATCTTGTGGAAGGCCTTCCCAGAAGAGGAGATGCGGTTATAGCAACATAATAATAATAATTCCAACATACTGATAATTGCCTAAAAATTAATTGAACTCGTGCTTAATGGACGGATTAGACTCATTAGCAGGTGATAAGCGTAACAGTTTTTCATTTAGTGTCACAGAAAAACGACATTATCTTGTATTTGTACGACATGATTTTGGGTTGCCATTTTGTCCCCACTCCTCATTATTTTGTTGCCAATTCAGCTGAGTGGATTGGGAGAGCAATATTTTGCAGGCTGTGGCACTCTTAGAAAGAGACAGAAACCTGGACTGAATAGTAATAGGGCACGTTCGGGTGAGGAGAGAGGGAGGAGAGGAGAGGAGAGGAGAGTCTCCGACTGCCAAACCCATACCTCAATGTCACTTCTTCAGCGCGTGTGTTCTGTTAAAAACACCCCTTCTCTCCTTGTTGACAGCTTAGTGCGGGATAATAAACATCAAAATGGAGCAAAGTGCACATGATTGGAATATATAAAGACCTACAGTAAATGCCTTAAGACAAGCTGCTTTGCTGTGGCGACCTGGCAGCGCGGGAGAGGTGCGAGTAATTGAGTTGCACCCAGACAATAATGATAATGCTAATGAAATCAGCATTGTCTTACCCAGTGATGATGATCTCTGGGTAGCTTTGCGTGCCTTGACCCCAGTTTCCACCGCTAATAGGCCACTCCTGGATAGACAGCAGACATGCACAGTACATTAGAGCGGATGAGAGAGTACAGGGAGAAGAGCAGCCTGTCAATGGAAACATCGATTTTTAGTAATAGATGACATGATTAAAGTGCACATGTGTGAATCTCACAGCACGTCTTGCAATTACACATTATGCACCTCAATGAGTGTGTCTCCATCTGAGAGTGTGTGTGTGTGTTGGTGGAGGGGGGGGCTTGGCTTTGAACAGGATGACACATACAAAGGTCACCAGGATGACTCACGGTGATCTTTATGTGAGAATGCCCCCCCGCAGCTCAGCCAGGCCTTTTTGCTTTAACCAAAAAAAATAAATAAATAAAAAGCTCGGCAGCCAGTTTGGGTCAGTACATGCTGACATTTCCGACAGAAAGCTAGAACAAGGCGACGGCGAAAAGAACACAGGCGTACATAATGGCTGAGGGGGCAGGGGGTCTGTCTTAGATGATACAGGGGTAAGGAAAGAGAATGAGAGGAGAGAGGAAGTGCACCAAAGAGAGCGGAGGATCGTTAGGTGAGACGACACTATTATCTAGTCCATTTAGCTTCACGGAAACATTGAGAAATATCCTACAGCGCCACTAATACAAATGAACTCATGCTGCATGCAGTTTGGGAGCAACAGTATGCACAGGTGTGTGTTAATGTGTCCTTTATCCAGTAACCTTGTGCTTCTCGGAGTATGATGGTTAGAGGGCGCACTGTGAAATTTACATTTCAAATTGAGGCATTTAGTTCTTTTACGACATCCAGAACGACATGAGGGGAAAGTCTACCTTGGGGATACGCTTACGCTGATATACATCATTAATCTGTGATGGGAGGTGTGCTCAAAGAGTTATTTTGTGATGGAGTGCTGGTAATTTATTTTATTTCAGAAGTAAAACTTGTCTCGTCTGCTTCTGCTTCAGGCCGACCTTTAAACAGTTGCAATCGACAACGACATTGAATTATTTTACAATTCTTTTTTCTCTAATTTTGCAGAAATATCTACATAATTTGGTACTAATTATAGTAAAAGGATTAAACAATACTTTCTAAATGCAACATTGTCACGTTTACATACATCAGGTTCACCATCATAGAGGAGTCTGATAGTGTTACGGCCCATGAGCCGTTTGTCTCCTCCCCTCTCCCCATTACCTGCAGGTGGCGGTGGTTACATCATCAGGGCCTGCCCTTTTTAAACCCTGATGCCCATGTGTGTGCCTCTCTTTTTTGGCCCAACCAGCAGCGCGAGGCTGTGTGTGTGAGTGACCAGTTCTTTTGGTGAGGTGACCTGTGTTTTACTGTCCTCTGTGTGAGAGTGACAGGGTGTTGTTAGTTAGTTTGTGACGCTAGTGAGCGTGTCTTTTGTTTCCCTTCGGTGAATTAACCATTTGTGTTTGTTTTGCAGGCTCGGCCTTCCTTTTGAAGGAGTCCCTTTTTGTTTCACCTTTTGGTGACCTTAACGTTTTTCATTAATAAACATTTAATTTAACAACAAAGTACACTCTGTTTTCTTGTTCTTTTTTCCAAGGAACCCATACATCTAACATGTGTGTCGTCCCCCCATCCCCTAGACCTTGGGGGACGTAACAGATAGCATTTGCTAACTTGTACTAAACACAGCTGAGTTTGATGGGAAAGTCTTTCAAGTATTTTTAGTAGCGACTGGTACACTTTCTTTAAATAACGTCCATTTAATTGCCAATGTAACGTAAAACCTTTTTTAGTCCATGCACAGCAGGTCGGCTGAACATGCAAGTGTAAAACTTGCCTGCAGGAAATGATCCAGTATAATCCAATAATAAATTAATAATGCATAATAGTAGCTTTAAATGGTGCTTTTCTTTCACATTTCTATAATTGCTACTGAAATACAAACCTTCTCAGATCCAAGACACTTTTAAATACCTATTACACAAAGCATTTTCCTCCACCTTTTACTTGAAATGCACCTTAACTCAAGGCATGTCTTGAGCTACCTGGAAAGATTTTCTATCACGACAGACACATCACCACTGATAAGACAAAATGTTGTCTTCCTCTAGTACCTTTTTGCTGTAGCCCTGTCGTTTCTGCCGCGAGCCAACAGAGTAAAGTGCAGGTATGAGGTCCACAGGGCAGTCGGCAAAGTACTCGCAGCAGGTCACAGGAGACTCGTGGATGGTTAGAGGATAGGGGTTCTCGAATATAGGGTAACTGTTCACAAGAGGGACACAGTCATTTTAAATGTAATGAGTCTGTCTGGCCAGGATCAGTATTAGTCTCATTCAGTGCTGTATGAAAACTAAAGATTTATGACAGTAGTCTATATAATGATATGAAGTAGAGGCATTATAATGCAATAATACACATTATCAGCCAGACATGTATTGTGTAATCCGAAGACCCAGTGATGTCCATTACCAACTGAAATCAGCGAATGGTGACATCAGGTTTCCAGTGACAAAATGAAGTCACCATCATTTTAAACGTAATGAGTTTGTCTGGCCAGGATCAGTACATTAGTCTCATTCAGTACTGTATGAAAACTAAAGATTTATGACAGTAGGCTGTATAATCATATGAAGTAGAGGCAATATATTAAAGTTAAAAAGCACTAATAGTTCAACTGTGACATTTGAGCCTACATTTAAGAAACAAAAGAATACGATAAGATAATTCAATATAGAGTAATAGAGTCAGACTCACCCATTTTGTGCAAGGTCGATCACCACTAAATCCTTTTCTAGAAGGACCACCACAGCGTAAGGTTCCTGAAAATCTGCACAGCGAAAGAGGACGCACAAGTCATTCATCACGTCACACTTTAAAGCAGTCTCGTAATTCCTCGAGAGAGAGAACTCCCCTGGAATCTACAAACCACAGGGGAAGGATTTCTCAGACTTTATACGGCAAACGCTATTATCATATCTGTGCCCTGAAGATGTGAGGGCTGGAACGCTTAACATTTATTAATCTATGTGATTTATAACTGCCGGGGATATTGCCCCAGTTAAATACAGATAAAATATAACCACATAGAACCTAAATATGTAATACTATGATAATAAATAATAGATTTTAAACATTCGAAGTGAATGGATTGATCAAATTAATGCACCGAATCCATCAACAGATACTCATAACTTCTAACAGTGTCATCAATAGAGACACAACAGTGGAACCAGGACAGATCAACCTGCTGCTAAACAAACTACTGAGACATAGCTCTGATTCTAGTCAGTCTTATTGTGTTTTAAATGTGATGAATACTATTACGGGGATTCGCACATCCAGCAAAAACATAAAGAAAGCAATAGTGATAACAGACAAATTGTCAATACAAACAGAACATAAAAAAAATTCATGCTCATTATTAATAACATCTTTTTCCTCTAAGTAATGTTTTGCTACAGGGCATCTTGACAAAATGTATGGTAAGGAATGTATAGTCAGTGTGTGTGTGTGTGTGTGTGTGTGTGTGTGTGTGTGTGTGTGCAAACTGGTGTTTCTCAGGCTGCAAGGTTGAAACACTTTGACAACTGTTGTCACCACATCTCTCACTGTCCTTCTCATTTTACTTCCCTGGCGCTGGTCTGCCAGTGATTCACATTCTCCTGTGAGTCGTTATGCAACGTTATATCTCCGTGCAGTATCTCTCTGCTTATCAGTTTTGGCATTTGCGAGAAAAACAACTGTAATTATGGCCACTCTCGCTGCTGATTTACCTAAAGATACAAAAACTAATTACAAACAAGGCAAACAGGAAAACAAAAAATAACTTTCTGTGACGAAGACGAGCTTTGCTGTAAACAAGGATGTGAATGACAAATAAGTAATGGTGTCTTCAGCAGATGTGGCTGAAAGCTGTCGTGATAGAAGAAAACTACTGTTTCCAAGGTCCAGAATGAATCTTCAAGCCAAACTCATTGGCGTGCACATTGCATTGAGATACCGCATCATCCGCAGTCACATCATGGTGGATTATCAGCCTCCTCTCCTCTACACACTAACGCTGGTTTAAGAGTACAACGCGTACACGTTATCAGCCAGACATGTATTGTGTAATCCCAAGACCCAGTGATGTCCATTACCAATTGAAATCAGCGGGTGGTGACATCAGGTTTCCAGTGACAAAATGAAGTCACCATTGTTACATAACTCACTAATCCTTCCTGGAGCTGTATGTGTGCCAGATAACGCAGCACCAGAGTTTACATACTGGATTATGTGCATACCATTCAGCTCCACTCCAACTTGTTTTAGCTGTTGACTCCTCAATACAGGAAATAAGATAATAATTTGATTCAGACGGAAGGCTATTGCATATGAAGAGATGAAATGAAAATGTAATATTTCATGTGTCGGATAATGAAACTGAAATAGGATCCTTCCCCTTGGGAAATTTCATATTTATTACAGAAACACACTAACACAGGGGGCAAGCAATCCGACATAATTAAAAATCAGAAAGGTGTGTGTGTATGTTTGTGTCTGTGAGTTGAATGCATTGGAGGATAACACAGCTATTCTTAAACAAATGTAATGCTCAGACATGCAAACACTGTACAAGCACAACTCAAAAAAAAACAACCCTACCATTAGGGTATGGTGTCTCGCAGAGTGTGAGGAAGTCTACTATAGGATAGTCCATCTCCAGCACAGCGGTGCTCTTCCCATGCATTACCGTCAAGCAAGGCCGCCGGCCCACCGTGTCGTACGACAGACCACCAGACAGGATTATGAAGGGTTCCCTGGAACACACACACAAGCACAGGCTTAAAAAATTTAACTGTCTTTTCATACAATGTATACCATCACCACACAAAATACTGGCTTCTGATTGGCCAGATATGCATGCAACATATCAATACACAAGTTACACAAGACAAACATGGGATTACTGTATTGCTTCATGCTATATTACCAGTTAAACTCCAGTTTATCTGACTACAAATGGACAATTTACAGTTGGAAGTGGATAAAGTGATGGAGAAACACTCTAATGTGTCCTGATACGTGATGCCATAATACAAAGAGTTTGTCACATTGAAATGTTTTAAACCTTACACAGAAACAATCAAATGGTTAAAGAGAAAAAGGCTTGTCACAGAGAAACAGTTGGTTTTGCTGGATTGACGTAAGATGACGTATAACTGCATTTATACACTCGTAGCTCACGCTGCCTTGGCAACAGCTTTTAACACCTGTAAATAACCTTGATGTGTCTTTTGCCATAACTGTATTGAATTCATGCCCAAGCATGTGCGCATGTGTGTAAATGTGTTTGCATGAGAGCGAGAGAAAGAGAGAGAGAGAGAGAGAGAGAGAGAGAGAGAGAGAGAGAGAGAGAGACCCTACCCATTTCTAGTGGTTTTGTACTCCACTTTGAGAATGGGTTTACAAGGCTCTGGCTTCTTCCCGTCCTTGGGCTGTTTTCCTAAAATAGAACAAACAGAAGATACTTTAGTTTGCCAGTTCATCCCTCTTCCCCTCCTCTCGTCTTGTTTCTCCTGTCATCTCGTTTCCCCCCTCCACCCCCTCCCCCAGAAGCTGCACTTAAAATGCAGCTTTGAACAGTAGCCAGACAATAACAAAAGGCTATTCATCAGAGAGGAGAAAGACAAATGTCGAGACGGGGGGCATGCAAGGAAGGTGTGGATTTACAGAAGCATCTATTTAAACCTTAAAGGGGGTCGATGTGGAAGAACTTTCCGACATGCGTGTGCTTACCTGTGCATATTTTTGCATCAGAAAAATAAGTGAGTGTATCTGAAGTATTACTGAAGAGCCACAGTGAGCCTGAAGGCAGGTTACACAAGTCTGTATAATAAAGGACTACTTTCAATAACTAACGAAATAACAGATATCTAAAAAGACAATTAAAGGAGAACTTATAAGCTTAACTTAAACCTGTCAAAGGAATTTGCATAATTGCCCATTAAATGCCAAACTAATTATGTATGCAGCAGTGGGAGAAACAACTAATTAAAAAGCCTGTGTGGTGAAATCCTTTTCGACAATCCCCTACATGCAAAACCAGCTTGAACAACTGGTTTAGAAGTTTTTCTTTTCATTTAATTCCTGTCTTTGTTCCTCTTCCTGGCTCTCATACTGTCTCTGTCCATTTGTTGCACTCACACACTCTGTCTATTCCTTTCTGGGGCCCTTCATCTGGGCGAGTTGTCAAAGTGCTCGGTGGGGTGAGTAGGTGTCGTGGGGAGGAAGAGGAGTGTGGATTAAAATGCATCTTCAAACGAGCAGACTTGCTCTTCTGCAGGAAATAAACAAAGCGCCGGCACTGACGTGTGTGTGCACGCAGACACAAAGTAAAGCATAATTGAACTGACAGTAATCGTGAAATGAGGAGACGAAGAGGGAGCCACGTGGAGGGAGGCTCTTGAGGGCGGGATGTCATGTGACTGACAGGTGGCTTAAGGCACCTTCTATTGTAAAACTGGTGCTATACTGTAAGACCCCAAAGTAAAGGACCAGGCTGAATTAGTCACTAATAACATGGAACTGGATACTGTAGTATTGTATTTGTCAGAGGAATCAAATGGATTTTTTTTGGACCAGGGGGGTTCTATCTTCTCTGTTTGTGACTCCTCAGTACAAAGCAATGTTGACTTGCAATCCCTTCTCACAGACTGCACTTAACGATAAATGAAGGACGCTGTCTGTACGTATTTGTATCCATTCTTCGCTTTTCTCAACAACCGTTCATCCGATCGACTTCACACTTGACGGGCGTATTGCCGAGGACCCAAAGGACCCCAGTGCGAAGTAGTTTGAATGAGCAGTTCTCAGGAAACATGAGAGAAGCATCGCCCTGCATGCACAAGTTTAAATGATGGTCTGTGACTACGTTGGAGCTGGGGCAACTCATGGTAATCAACCTCATCGATTCCAACAAGATGACTGAAGATAAGGTAAAAGCAAGCTTGAAAAGATACACACCAGGCATTTTTTGTGGCTTGGGATTTATTAATATAAAATGATTTAACTGTGTATTTTTTTTATTTTTGAGTTATCTTTGCTCTTCAAATTGACCAATAGCTGTTAAAATATAGACAGGTTTTTTTCTCTTTTAAAAAAACATCGAAATATTGTTAGTACAAACAAATGTACTATTATTGTTTATAAATTAAAATGATTAATGTTGAGAAAAAGACCAAGTATGGGGTTCTTTATTATTCTTATTATTATTTACCAAAGCATACAGTTAAGTCTAAAATTACAATTAAGTTAAATTTTAGTTAAGATTAGATCCTTATAATATGTAATCTCTTCACAACCAAAATTGGTAAATGCGCTTCATGTATGTTGGAATGGAAGGTCAAATCAAGCATGTGTGAGACCATCATGCATCTGGCTTTATCTGTAATCACTCCCTTTGTACTTTATAGAGCCCAATGTTAGCACTCTGCAGAGCATCCAAACTCTGAGTGTTAAACTTACTCTCCCAGTATTCCTACACCGTACAAACCACAGAGTATCTATTATACAGTGAGCTGCAAATGAATACATTAGGGAGTGATTTTGGATGCAGCCTCCGTGTGCGAGCGTGTGTGTGTTTCCACCTCCTTACCGTGCGGGGTGATTGTCTGTATGGGCTTGCCCTGCCCTCTGACGTTCCATATGGTCAGAGTCCCATCTGAGTGACTGCAAATGAACTGCTTGCCCTCGTGATGCCAGGCAACTGAGTGGATCGCCTAGGAAACAACAGGCAGGAAGCAGGGGGTGGGGGGGGTGGGTGTCAGCGGTTCAGCAGAATGAAACATCATGTGCCACCATCTCCTTTACGCCACAAGTTTGTCGCATTGCCACAGCCATACGGCGCATTGTTCATATGTGGGTGAAAGCCCTGCGACTCTGGATTATAAACTCGGACAGATGGCGAAAGCGAGATAAAAGAGTCTGCCCCCCTGACTTCAGAGCATTTCCTGTGGCATAAATGCATATATTACAAGAAGCTTTTACATGACCCATTTGCTGAATGTGGAGAAAAAGTGGGAATGGATTGGTCATTTTATTCAGGACTGCCAGGAGGAAGGTTTTATTACCGGGGTTATGAATTTAAAAATTCTATTCCAGAAAGACACTAGAGGAAAAAAAAAACTTTCTTTAACATTTAATTTAATAGAAACGCATTCAGGTTCATCTGGAGCCATGGATTTAAAATACTTATTATGATTTAAGGTCAAATTAGTGTTGAGTTGGCCTGAGTTTCTTGGTGATGTGCATTTAAGAAGTAAGCAAGTTTAAAATGACAGGAAGTTTAAAAGAGGAAGTAAAATAGTTCTGGAATTTATTGGAAAAGTCACTGATGCCAAGGGAGGGAAGGTTAAAGAGGCTGTTTATGAGTTTGGCCTTCAAAATCAAGACAAAGGCGCAGGTTAATAAAACAAAGAACCAAATGGAGAAATTGGCAAAGACAAGGTAAAAGAAATAGAGAAGAATAAGAACAGGCAGGAGAGAGTTTGCATCTCTCATCTCCATCGTCATCCGAACAGTCTCTGACGTGAACCTGGCTCACAGTGATTTATCTACTGACAAGCAATCACAGAAAACACAAACAGATCTTGACCAAAGTATGCCAGTAAAGGGCAACCTTGCTTATTGATGCCCTTTTCATAGCTTATAATTAAACCCACGTTTTGACATTAAGCAATCAGTAACATGTCCGACCACGAGCCTGGTGCTTCGTCAGGGAAAATATCCTTTCAGAGGCAATGACTGGACATATTCTCTAACATGATAGTTAGTATTAGGTATAGCTGAAAAATGTGCTTCCACCTTGCACTTGTTTAATATTTTCCAAATCTTGCTAAAGCTGCACTTATTGTTGGAACTCGCCGCTGCTTCTCTTGTCTTTGTCTCACATCGCTCATCTGAAATGAGTGATTACCTCGCTGTCGACGCCGACGCGAGCGCACGGTCAGTTTAAGTCAATCTCTTCCAATTGAAGCTGCTATTTATTAAAGTGTGTATCAATTTTGCCTTTGGGTGCGTCGTTAATCATAAAGGGCGCCACGCGTCAGGCTCGAATGTGCTGAGACGGGAACCAAGTCGGCTCATGTGACACCGCAGTGAATGTAATTGTATCTGTCCCAAAGTGAACTGCATTATGTTCATAGGTTTGGTTTGTTATGAACTCCATCTATTGCTTGCTGGTAAACCTTTTCATAGTGGTGCATGGCGAGACCTTCAACTCAATATGAAACCAATGACGTGATGCTGTGGAGAGCTTGTCCTGAGGTGGGTGTTTTTTTCTCTTCAAGATGAACATCCTTGAGAATTTTTAAAGGTCTCATTATCCTGTTTTTTTCAATGGGATTTCCTCCAGGTCACAGAGAGCCACGGTTATGTGACATCATGCCGCATAGACACACACAGATAGACTCACATCATGTCATTACACAGCTGATGATTCACTTCCTCTCCCTCCCACAAAGACAAATGAACAGAAGACGATTCGAAAACCTACAAGTCTTCTGTGGTTTATGGAGTTTCCTGATTTCCTGTTCACGAAAATTGTTTTCTTAGAAATAATTAGAGCCGCCGACGATGAGTAATGGCTTAGGTGTCTTATCTAAGCTGATGGCGGATGTGAGTGTTGAAGTGACAGAGACGGTGGGATGCAGTTTGTCAATGATTTGTTGCCAGAAGTGATTCACCGGTGCGCGGTGCCAGGTGGCGTGGATGTAGTTACAGCAGGTGCGCTGAATGCAGTGTGAACTAATTTCCGATTCTGTAACATCCCACACTCTGGAAACGAAGCGAATGAACCTATACTGTGCAAGTTGTACGTATAATTAGACATATAGAGCGTATTTTTGGGCGTGCGGGACCTGAAGTTGGCATCGAGAGTGACTGACATTTTTATTCATGCATAGAGAAGTTTTAATAAAGAAGAGGCATTAATGACGTTGGATAAATGTGGAGGAGAGTATGAGATGTGTTGAATGCAGCTCGGAAAAAGAATATGATCTGCAGGCATTCGAGGAAATGCAAAATGCTAAAGCTTATCACACATTCATGAGAAGAACGGCCTCATTCATCCATTCAGAGACGCTTTGACAGCGACAGACCGACTTCGAGAAATCTATCAGCGCATTGTTGGCTGGTGACAGTCCCAGTAGAGAACAATGCACTGGGCTTAATTGGAAAATGAGAAGGCTAATTGAAACACATGGTACTCATCATATCAAACAATACCAATTAAAAAGGCTAATTTCATGATTTATTACATTAGGTCAGTTTTCACAGATTGGTCTTTGGGGGATGAGCGAATTCAGTCAACACGTATTAGAGTCGCACATGAGCAAGTGTGCCCCCCCCCCACACACACACACACGATAATTCACAGCAAAGACAAAAACAAATACACAAATTGAGAGTAGTGAAGGAAAATAGACGTCCCCATAAACATGCATATCACAGGCCTAATTAGAATAGCTTCTGCCAGTGTTGTGTCACACTGGGACATGAAGACAGCTTAGCCCTCAAGTGCCGCACACACACACACACAGGGGCCCCTCAGAGCCACGGTAATTCAGCTCGAGTAGAAAACATTCAACCAAAAAAAGGCTTAATCTAAAAAACAAGCATTTGAGGGCAAATATGTCAACAGTGATTTCCATAGAGCAATCCCTTCTTGTATTGGAACGTGAAATCCATTCTTTGTTTTTGTGTTGTGGTTATTACATATGCCCGGAAAGAAACAAGGCCCCGTGAGCTTCTGTTTACCAATTAGGCCTTTTTCTATAATAAAAAAAGATGATGCCCCATCATCGCTTATGATTGGAGCAAGAAAAAATATGCTACGTTATTATTATTCACAAAGTACAACAGAGACTTTGGAGTTTGGTTTTGGAGGGTGCGAGATGAAAAGTCAGGGGGATCACGAAAGTCATTAACTCTTAAATCCGCCTAAATTGCGAATAAACAATTCAAGATGTTCGACCCTCGTGATGAAGTTTTCAAGGATTTTTTAGCGATGGCTCCAGGGAAGAAAATGCTGGTCTGAATTGTAATAACTTTGGTGATCCTCTGACTTTTCATCTCACTGCGACATCAGGTCAAAACTTTAATTTGTACGACTATGGACCCTCACACGTTTAACATCAAGCTTGTCATAGTGTTTCTAGTATCCTGTTCTGTCCCAAAGTGAACTTCAGTCTGTGAGCATGACAGACTGCTTTGATTGGACGCAAACAGCATATTCTTAATGATGTATACTTTGCTGTGCATTGGACCTGGATTATTTTCTACTTTTCTACACTGGTTTTTTAATCCTCAAAATGACTAAAAAGATGAGCATAATGTATCAATACATAGAATATGTCAGATGCTCATATTCAGATTCCTTAAATTTTAAAATAACACAAATGTTCAACATAGTGCTGGCATCCTGTAATCCTATAATGGTTGAGATATTTCACTCTGGACCAAAGCATTTTTCATTAATATTTTTACTTGTTGGGAATCACATTAGGAAAATTAATTCACCAACAAATGTCTGGCAACAGCAGTGTTTTGTTTCACAGCAAGAATATTAGTATTATGAAGAGGAACATCCGGTTCATCCTGACAGATCGAGCCCCACAGAGACTGACCATCAAGTAAAGAAATTATATTCTATCCACTAATGGATATTGCGCCAGACTTGCCAAATGACCCATCAGCTTTGAATAGTAAAGTGATCTGTCTGTATTCTCAACAGGTCTTAGGGGGAAAGAAAATACTTCCTAATGAAGCCAGACTTATGTCAGATAGAGTTTGCCAATAATTTGTAGCATTTGCTTTTAATCTTTTTAGACAAGCAGATAGGCGGACGAGGAAATATCTAATAGAGTCAACTGAGCCGTCCATCAAAAAGAAGACCTCGGGCGCTTCTTTCAGGCAATGTAACATGTGTAACAACAACAATTCTGACATGTCATAAACATGTTTGAAATCTGACTGCGACTAGCTTTCAAAAATAGTTGTTTACTGTATGAATGTTGGTGTCAATATTATAATAATACAAATCGTAGCCAAAGCAGTTACGTTTTTTTTGTATTGTTTGGAAAAGAAGTAACGAATGTTTAGTGGTTTGGGGAACACGTTCACACTTTTTTTGTGTGTTATTGTTGGCCTTCAGTAAAAGCTCTGAGAATTGTAGCTTCCTTCTCGGCAAACAGAAGCAAACATTTTTGTGTTTTGTGTTATGGGTTGCGTCTGTGCACACTTTTTCGGTTATCGCAGTCACACCAGAAGAATTTCAACACAACTACTGCGCTTTTGGGCACAAACTGCTGGCCCCTTTCCATGATTTGACAAGAGAAAAAAGAAATGAGATGAATAGAAAAAGAGATAGAGAGAAAGAACAATGAGGCAAAGTACAAGAGAAACAGTCGAAATGATGAAAAGAAAAAGGGAAATTGTAAAAACTTTAGGAGGAGACATGCAGAAAATATGGCAGAAAGAAATGTAGAAAAACAAAAATGCACCAGATTGAGTTAGAAGAAAAAGTGTGGGAAGATGGACTTGTTTGTATAAGCAGACTGTAGAATAAATTAGTGAGTTTGAATAATGGGCCTTTTGAAGGTCTGACACAAAAATGAAAAAAAAAAATCATCCATGCATTCACTGAATGAGCAACAGTTACCAGGAGACAAACAGGGGGAGGAAGGAAGGAGCAGAAACTCGGATCTGGCTCTGATATCTGAGGACAGACTCGGACGGAGGTGTTGAGTCAGACGGGACAGAGAGGAGCAGGGTCAGGGTGACGGATGCTCTCTGGCCAACACTCACTGGAAACCCATACTGCTGATCCACAGCTAATAACACACAATCCAGTGAAAGACACAGAGCAAAAAAGCGTGCTCTCTCAGCTCTTTGAGAGCTTGTAAAAACAGAAGTTTTAGCACCTCTGCTGTTTGTCTCAACTCTGCCAGAAACTTTGTTGTTGTCTGGGAGCCAGGTTTACTTCCCTGACTTGCTGATATCTCCGCAGTTTGACAGCATCTATAACTAACAAAAGCTGCCTTCATTTGAGTCAAAACAATTTCATCATTATCCCCTTACGCTGCGCCCGACTTGCTGACGTCGTGTGAGAAGGTTTTTGCAAGAAATGTTAAAAATGTGCCAAGAATACAGGAGCCAACATTACTCACAAAAACCATTTATCTCAATCCTTTGAAATCCTCGACCACGGGCTGCCTTTCACTTGTTTGAACATCCGCAAATTTCCATCAAAACTGAAAAAGTCACGCTTGTTTCAAAGTCTGAATCCGTCACGGCACGGTTGGCTGGATCACTCTGCAGTTTAAAGGAAGAACAGGAAAATCCTCCTCGTTCGCTTCAATCGACAACTTTGATACTTGGCGCCGAGCTTCCAGGCAAATAGTGTTTGGAGTGGAAGCGCACAGCAGGAAGAGGAGTGCACAGCAGCAGGACACGGGATGAATATACTGAATATCTGTGAAAAGCTATTTCGCCTTACAGTATTGTTTACAGAAGCTATAAAGAGATGGATTTTCCATACATTCATCTAAACCAGGGCTTTTCTGCATCGGGACCAAACAACAAGTCAATCCAGACCCAGCATATACCTTCTGTCATGAATACAACATTATGAATTGTAAGATTTTCTATTTTGAAATAAATTTTCTCTTGATCAGTGAAATTGTTCGCGGCATTAAATCAATTCATTAAAGTGGGAGATCATTCATAATGATCCCATGGCAGATACATTTTCTCTAGTAGACAGTATGTACAACTGATAGAAATGTAGTTGTAAGATTATGACATAAACAAGGAGAGATAAATAGAGATAGATAGATAGAGAGAGAGAGAGAGAGAGAGAGAGAGAGAGAATCTCACTTGAGTAAGGAAATTTTGGCCTGTCAGAAAATACCTGGAGATGTTTATGTCAGAACAGAAGAATGCCAAAGCCAGGTAGTACTTTTCTGCTGGATGACAACAACTTGGACGCTTGTGACTTTTTTTTGGCATTGACATAACATCTCATATAAATGAGTTAATTTCAAGCTCCAAAGCCAAGAAACACAGCCCTTCAAAAGGTGGCTTCTTCAAGAGCGACATCACATATAAAACTGGAAAATCGTATTACATAGCTATAAGTTGTCAATTGTTATGTTTTCAATAAATATATTTTGCAAAAAAAAAAAAAAAAAGAGTGACATCATATAGACACATCTCCACTGAGCGAGAGCTCTGCAGACAGAACAGACTGACCTTCAGGAGAATGTGGCTTTGAGTAAAGTGAACTGTGTGACCTTTAGGACAAAGGTGGTCACAGCAGCAAGTTTTCCCAACTTCCAGAAGTTGGCCGTCTTTGTGCTCACCATATTCAGTTCTACATATCAGTGTTGAGTCTGCATTCTCCAGAAGCAAAAGTCATAAGTGAGTTCATTACTTTGGTCTGGACCTTTGACCTTGAATAAAAATTGGAAGCGGACATTTGAGCAATAAGTTTGAGACTTCCTGGCATAAGACATTCCAAAAGAGAGGAAAGTGTCATGTGTTGCAGGCTCTTTTTTGCTTCGTCAGCGGAAATAACAGTGAGCAAAATGAGGAGCGGTGGCCCCTCCCCAACATCCCCCGCACGCTCAACCCCCGGTCTCAGGAGAGGTGTAACTGTAGGGGTTTGGAGAGAAGAGATGAGCTCCCTTGGGAGATTCAATACTGGAGACTGTAATGCCCTAGGAGCAGCGGGAGGATATTAGCTTATCTGAGAGAGGGAGACAGAGTAAAGGCAAAGACAGAGGGAGAGCGAGAGAGGGAGAGGGAGAGGGAGAGAGAGAGAGATCGTCTATACTGTACATACAAAATCCACTCTCATTTCTGTGTCGACGTAGTCCTCGGTGACTCTTGTTATCTCAGCATGCTTACAGCACCACAGCGCTGCCAATGAGGTGAGCACCAGCGTGAGCATTACAATAATCTCATTATCTTAAACAGCTGCTTCGGCTCTGCGTCTAAGTACTACGGACACCGCCGCATGACCACGTACATGTTGACTGTGTGTGTGTGTGTGTGTGTGTGTGTGTGCGCATGTGGCCACAACCATTGAGTCGGCTTAAACCTCAATGACAAGTTTATGAATGAGATCTCCTATTCATAGTCATATTCAGTTCCCACTAAGACTCCAGATCGTGGACTGTGGGAGGTCATGCTGCACTCAGATCAAATGGAAATGCATAGAGAATGTAAATGGGCATGATTTTGTGAGCCAGCACCAAAAAAAAAAAAAAAAAATCACAGGCTGTCACACATTTTATCACATCTGTAATAGATCATAAAAACAACCCAAACACAGCAGCTACATGAGTGGATGAAATATTTTGCATCCGAACCAATCAGGTAACAGATACAGTCAAGAGTCCAGAGGGGATCGAAGCAGCTCTAAGCCCTTTTTTTTATCATTGTGTGTTTTTATTTATAGACACACACAATCGTCTCAAGGGAAGCCAATAAAGCCACATGACTGAGTGCTTTAAAAAGGCGGACCTTTTACAAAATGTTGCCCCTTTTTAACAGCTGTGATACGAAACCACGATCGCCGTGCGGCCTCACTCTGGAGACATGAACACATGGCACTCTACTGTATAAACAATGACACTGTTAAAACATGCATTTCACAAACTGTTCTTTGTAAATGGCACTCCTTATGTGAAAAACATCTCTAGCTGTGCTGCAGCACTGTCCAAAGACATCCAATGGTAGGGATTTAGTTTTTTAACTGTTTCCAGTTTTTGTCAATTATCCCATCTCGCTCTCTGCTCGAAAGCGTATATGTGTATTTCCCAAAACGCCTTTTCTTTTGAGGAATCGCTTTGACGAGCGTCTTCGATCTTCTTGTAGCCGAGCACAAATCACAGTTAGTGAGTCCAGCAAGAGTTGGCTGTAAAACTCTGGCAAACCAAACTCCAGCTTCATCATCATTAAACGGCACATTAGAGGTGTTATTTCCTAAGAAGACGGACCTGTCCCCTTCAATCCGAATGACATGAAAGAGGATGGAGAAAGTCTTCTTCCTCACCAGTCAGCACTCTCTTTGTCATCAGCACATCAACACTCTGAGATGTGTGTCTGTGTACATTATGTGTCTGTATGATGTACACACACACTCTCAACTCACCATCTAAACTAACTCAAAGTTTGTTCTAGGAATAAGCTCACGACTGTATACAGCTCATTCACGAATTCATGAATATGTAATTTAATTGCCAGTTTCTCTTTTAAAAGATACTCTGAAGATCAGAGGTGGGAGGAATGATTGAAGGCTGCTGGAGAAGAAAGGAAACAGGGGAGATTTGCCTACCTCATCGTAAGTGTAGCGATAGTCGGCCTTCTTTGATTTCAGATCCCACAGGACCACGATCCCAGACTCAAATCCAATTATAAGCTGGAGAGGAAGAGCGACAGGCAGTCGGTGAGATAGGTAGGAGAGATGACAGAGAGCAGATAGAATAGACCCCATGATGGGTGGAGAAAGAAGCAATACATTTGACATCCACACGCAGAATGAAAGGTAGTCGGGTGCAAGCAGGCTGCAGGGGATGAGGAAGAAAACCTGCCCACCATGGCTGGACAGGGGACGAGAACATAACATGCAAAAAGATTCTTATTACTTACTTTATTTTTTTCATTTTATTTAGTTTTGTTTTTATTGTATTTTTATTAATTTTCTTAATTAAATTTATTAATCGTTTAATTCAAATCTATTGGGTTTTTTTTTCATAATGAGCCCCATTTCTGTGCAATGGAAATTACACCATGAAGCCACTATATTATATCTGCTGGGACAATGTGGCTGCACAGTATTATTTATGATCATATACATGCAGCATGTTCTGTCTAAAAAAGGTTGGGTAAAGTGGAATATACTGTATATGAGAGGGTTCGTTGAATAATTGCTCAAGTTTAAATATAAATTTAATATAATATAAATAATAATATAAATTTTCTTTTTCTTTTATGGGCCAAACTGGTCTGAAATAAAGTTGGAATATATAATATATAAATTAAATATAAAAATATTGTTTAAAATGTTAGAGCAAATCACAGTGGTCCATGATAAATATGATTTAGATAATGATTTAGAGCAAATCAGATTTTCCCTAAATCAAGGCTTGCAAACACTTTACAAGTAGTAGTGAGTGATAAATACTGGTAAGAATAATCTTTTATTCATTGCTGTCATTCAAGCTGCTCAGACGACTTCACTCCCTTTTTTAGAGTCAAGTATTTTATGTATGTAATTGTCAGCTGGTTGGAGTCATGCATTGGAATAACATTGGAATTTCAGTCATGCAGTTTGTTTACACTGACTGGCAGAATCTGTGAATCATAAAGCGACATAACACCAAAAGAAAAACAACCAGAATCTTGGCCGTCTATTCTCATCAACGCAACCACACCTTATTGTGAGTGTGAACATGTTGTCCTTTACCTTTCCTTCATCCATGGGGTTGTCACTTATGTGGACAACTGGTCCTGGGTGAGCCTTGGAGGACCTAATGGAAGAGACACAGAGAGACACATATAGGCAGTTTATTTCTCTTAAGGTGGTGATGCAACACTCAGACATCAACCCAGCAGCACAGACAGTACTGTATAGCCCATAATGATGTATGGAGAAGGTTATGGTGGGAAGCAAAGTGCCTCTGAACCTGTGGAAGAGGTCCACCAGGGAGGGCAGAGCTGCCAATCACTCCGAAGGCTCGAAAAGGCTGTTCAAAGACATGAGCTCACTTAAGGTTGTGATGGATGGCTCTGTCAGGCCAGGAAGTCCCCACCGGCTATGTGTATGTGCGTGCGTGCGTGTCCATTTGCATGTCAGCGGAGAAGACAGCACAAAATGCTTGGCTGCCCCCCTCCCCCTCCCTCCCTCCTCCTCCTCCTGTCTGTGCTTTACCCTCCAGACAGCCTTATGTCAAATCTCCTCTGTGTATGTGTGAGCCACGCCGCTGCAGAATTCACCAAACCTGCCCTGCCTTAAAGAGATGATGTGGGCCGGCTGAGGAGTGCCAGGGAAGGTCACAGCTGAGGAAGAGTGACTGTTAAGAGCCTGAAACATAACTCCCACACCAGGGAGCAAGGGCAGGGGTGGCTGACAAGGAGAGGAAGAGGACAGGAGCCTCAACCAAATGTAAAAGGAGGCGAGGAAAAGACCTTGTTTTGACCAATGTCTTAGCGAAAAACAGTTTATTGTTTACTGATTCCAGAGGTCTGACAGGAAGGATTGGACATGTTGATGATAATACAAAGTATAAAAATATATATATTCCAATCAAAATACATGTTTCAGATTGAGCTATAAGCAGGGGATTAATCAAAACTCAATTGTTCATGTTTAGCCAAGCATGTCTGCATGTATACATGAATATAAGCAAAAGGCAAAGAAGGGAAGCATCAAAGGTAATGTGTGTGTGAGAGACTGTGTGTGTGTGTGTGTGTGTGGAATTTGGCAGAAACACCAAGCTTGTCAAGACCAGTAGTCCTCTCAAGGACCGAAGTCTGGTCCTAATGAGGCAAAAAGTCATTTCTAAGGTCCTGGTTAAGGTTTGAGTTAGGTTATCCAAAATGAATAGAAGTCAATGCAATGTCCTAATAAGGATAACTTGCCTGTGTGGGTTGTTTTTTTTTTTAATATATCCCACTTGGGACTTAACCTTATGGTCCATCAACCAACCCATGGGGACTTTTTGTCATCATGGGGACAAAATTAAGGTCCACAGAGATCCAGAGTACTGTTTGAGTGTTAAGACTTAGTGTTTGTGTTATGCATTCAGTTGTGATGGATAAGGTTAGGGTAAGGGGCTAGGGAATGTATTATGTCAATGGAGCGATATAAACAAGTGTGTGTGTGTGTGCATGTGTGTATGTGTATTAGAAGGTAGCAGTTAGTGGGCAGGCAGGCAGTCAGTCAGTTGTCTCTATATTTAGCCTGTTTGTGCTGGAGCCTTATTACCTAAGCTCTGCTGCAGCTGGAGCTGTTGATTTATCTAATCCCCCTTCACTGCCTGTCTCTCAGCTAGCAGCCGTCCACAGCAGAACGCACATGCACACACACACACATTTGCATGTCGGCACAATTAAGACACATCTTAACACCCGCCCCGTCTGTAAAACCCTACATCCATAACAAACAATTACCCTCTCCCTGAATTACAAAATGCAACTTGGAAGCGTGAAAGCTTTGCCCCTTCTTTCCCCACGTGGTTTATTTCCTCTTGTTTTCGGATTTTAATGCACAATATTCTCCGCATTCCCCCGTGAGACTCCGTAACAAATCGGTTTTGTTAAAAAAAAAACCTGTTGTTATACGGCAAATAAATCTGACATGAACACATTCACAAAGTCCACAAATACATGTTCAGGTTCGGAGATAAAGGAATCACCATGGCAACAGAGGCAGGATGGGCAGAGCGCAGACAGGCTCCCAAAAATCATCCATACTCTGCCACAAACACACAAACCCACCCTCCCACACACACACACACACACACACACACACACACGCCTGCTTAACCACTTCAGCACGCTCCTGTAACCACACATTCCTGCCTGTGTACTGCTAATGACTCTGCGTTTTGCAGACAGAGTAAAAAAGATCTTCGAGAACATTCGTGTGTGTGCGTGTGTATGTGTGTGTGCAACATAGATGCTTTAGTGTGGTTGATTCTATGCATGCCTGTTTGGCTGTAAGCATTATTCTCATGGCATCATTCGCAGTTATGAGCATCACATTCTTGTCTTTCAGCTACTGAATCAAGCTCTTTCATGTCACACACACACACACACACACACACACACACACACACACACACTGTATGACTACTAGAGTTCAACTAATTGCCCTATGGCAAAAATAACGCGTTCAGTCCAACATAAAACCTTGAAAATCCTCACCCCCTTGGCACCTTCAACCAGTCATCTGCTAAAAACCTTTAGTGCACCAAATCTTTCTTTGTATATCAGATATTCATCCCACCCTGTGATGCCTTCAGTGCATTAAGGAAAGTGAACACACATGCACCATAAAGCAACTGACTCTGTGTGCGTGGATGACGCAGGGAGGATGTTTAAGCAACAGGAAGGGTAACACCTCATTCAATTTGGAAACATCTATTCAGTGCAGACACATACACACACACACACACACACACACACACACACACACACACACACACACACACACACACACATGCGAAACATATGTAACAATATGTGAATTTAAAAAAGGATTTCTGGCATTGCAAATGTATGAATAACAGCACACACCTATTTGAAGGCTTAACGACATGCACAGACACACATGTAGACTGACTCACACATGCACAGTGAAGCCCTGAACATCTGGTGTCACCACGGGTGACACTCTGAGGCAGCACAGACGCAGTCACCATGACAGTGTCTCTGCAGCAATATGGCTCCAGCAGCCCGTTTGCAGCGCGTCGCATGTGCCCTCATGTCACCTCAGAAGACTGTGAGTGTGTCTGTATGTTAATGCATATGAGCTTATGTAAAGCTCATACAGGGCTAATTGGTTATTGTTACATGATTGCTATGCATGCTTGTTCCAGCATAAAATAAACACGTTCCTGCTGACAGTTCTGGCCCAGCTGACCTGATCCTCCTGACCTCAGTGAGGACATGAAGAGGTTTTCAGTACATGAATGGACAAAAGAAAAATTTAAAAAAAAAAAAAACTTAGAATTTAGAATCTAAGACTGAAGTGAAGATTGTCAGAAGCAGCACCTCATGAAGAGTCACATGATCGCTTTTTGATATGCACTATATAGTAAGTGACTAAGCTTTGTACTCTACTGAACAAAATTATTTTAATCAGCAAAGTGATTCTATATTATCTACCATCTACCTGTATAATGCATTATTGAAATAATACATTCCCCAGCCCCTTACCCTAACCTTAACCATCACAACTGAATGCCTAAAACAAACCCTAAAACCAATCTACCATCTCTAAGTACATGGGGTGTTGGATGACAGTGACCCCAGGAAAAGGTCACTATATGAGGCTTATACTTTGACCCAGGGCTCTTGGAACCAATGTAAATGGTTTTGAGGATACTGGAGGCTGCGGTGCCTCCCCAGTAGTGCACTATGGTAACAGCTGAAAACCTCATACATGCATAAAAACCCGCCACTGAGGAACATACACAGAGGCATGAAAAATTCAAGCAAGCGTTTACAATACTGTAGCTTCAGGGTCTTGAGTGGGAGAGTGGAAGAAAAAGAAAGAGGACGGAACAGAAGAGGCCTCAGGCCAATATGTTCACGTGAACTATGTGTCATAGTAAGCTGTTAACATTTTACCACTCCTAGTCCCACTTCTCCCCGGCTCTCTGCGCCCAGCGACCATCTAGCTGAATCAAATCAAACACACACACACACACAGACACTGCCAGGTACAAATACATAAACATCTTTGTACATGCAGTACATACATGCAGAGAAATTATGCATGTGAGCAAACAAGGATTCAAATGTGGCCTTACTGCAGTGTCCTAAATGCCTATAGCACTGCCTGAACTATAGTGGCCATGCAGTTGGTCATGTACTGTAGGATACGTGTTTGTCTAATAGTGTTTCCAGTACAGTAGCTTGGGAACAGCAGTGTGAGTCATACAAACACACAGAGCACTTGGCCAGGCCAGGCCAGGCCCGGGGCCACTTTGACAGCGACTGCAGCTCCAAATAGCAGGGCCCAAGGGAAGATGACCCCAGTACACAAAATATCCCAGCCTCATTACAGCAATCACAATAGAACAGAGGTGTAGTGGGCAGGGCTAAAGTCTTATTATAGCATTAACGTTGCTTTCAATAGCACAATATGTAGGTGAGGTGTGCTTCATCTGCTGGAGCATGTGTGCTAGAGCTGCAACGATGTAAACTATCAAATTAATCATCATTTTTTTGATAATCAATGAGGAATCTTTTAAGAAAAAGAAAAGAAGATTTTCTGATTCAAAACACTGACTGACATTTTTCACCAGTTTCTGATATTTTATAAACTAAACAACTATTCAATTAATCAAGAAAATAACTTACAGATTACTTAACAATCTCAGTCAAACTATCTGTGTGTGTGTATTACCGTATTTACCTATACTACGTTGTCTTAAGATTGTTTCCAGTGACCACCCAGATATGGAGCATCCTCTCTGTGCACCATTGGGTATTAAAGCTCCAGCTTCAAGCTTTAGCCCTCAGTTTATCTTCTTTACTATAATAAATAACCTAAATTTGTCTGCATGTTCATGTCTGTTTCCACACAGCCCACAAGGATGGATAATGACAGAGACTACTAATCCACTAATGATACTGTCCTATGACCTAGTTTGAAATTCAGGTCCACAAATCCAACAACATTTTGTTTAGACCGTAAATTGTCTCCAAAATGGTGAAAAAAAAGTTTCCCAGAGCTCAAGGTCTGTTTGTCAAAATGCTTATTTTGTCCAACAATCAGTTTAAAACCTAAAGATAATAAAGTCAGAAGCAGTAAATCTGTTAATTTGACAAACTGCTACCAGCAATCGTTTGGCTTGATAAATGATTTTAATCAATTCCAAACATGTCTGTCGATACATTTCCCGTCACTCGACTCATCGTCACAGCGCTAATTCCCCTTCATTTAGATCAAGTGCTATCTTCGTCTGATGACAGCATCTGAAGAGAACAATGGGAGACGAACGGAGGCTTTTGTATGTGGACCCCACCTCCGCCGACCTCGCAGCTGGCAGCGAGGCACAAGGAGAGAGAACAAGAGAATCTCACCTCGAACCTCTCTGATCCGCATCAAAGCAAACCACAGGCGCGAGCTCACACGCCTGAACAGACACGCAAACTGCAACGGCAACAAATTTGAGAATCGATTCCTGGCACCGCCGCCGTCCTCGAGACACCCACAGAAACAGGCGTGTGAGCAATTGAGGCTCGAACCAAAACATATGGAAACCGCATTTCCTCGACTAACTGTGCAGCTTGGGTGGAAACAACAACACGTCAGAGAAAGTTTTGCGGCTTAACAAAGCTGGCACAGAGCAGAATGTTAAGTCAGATGATGTATGATGATGAGTGTAATTAATCTTCGGGTTGCTTGAGGGAACTGAAGATGATAGCAGATGTTGAGATATATATACCTGTGGGAACATGAGAGAGAGAGGAGTGCAGATGCAGGTCAATATGGTTGAAGAATATTACAACTTGTAATTTGCGAGTAAGTGTTGTTGTACTGTGGCCAATATAAATGGAAATGGACGAGCAACATGGAGAATTTGCTCTAAGGTTTACTGCTTCTGCAATATGTGATGTTGAGAAGTGGCTATTAAGGCAGTTTAAATTTCCACTTACAGCCTGTTTGACCTTTTGTCTGATGTTGAAAGTGGCATTCATTCAACATTCTATTTCTAATTCCAACACAAACTCTAGTGTTTTGGAAAGAACTAATCTGCCTTTTAGCAACATCCTGCCAGACATTACGGTTGATGTAAAAAAAAAACAAAAAGGCTTTGACATCATGTCAAATCATCAACAATTTTTCTTTTACTTCCAAATTTGTACATTTGAAGTAATAACTAACTCTAAATTTAAGCAACAAGAATTTTGTTTTTGCATCTGCTTTAGACAACAAAGCTTTGCATATAAAGTAATTTTCCTTTAGGGGATGATTGTGGCTCCATAATTGGGCTTTGATTCCCGGCTCCTGCTATGAACAGGACTGTTAACCCCTAACAGTTCCCAATGGTTATGACCCTGCGCCTTGCACATTTAAATGCTGTGTGTGTCAGAATGGGTGACTGAATTATGACGTCTCGACTCCTCATAGAAAGCACTTTTTCACCGTGGGAACCGACTCTGAAATGTAGGTGAAATGTTGAAACACTGTGTGGATAGCCGGGGGGGCACTGACATATAGATGAAACCAGGCAAAGAGGAGTGAGGGGTACTGTAAAGGTGAAGGATAATAAGAGAAGAACAGACTTAAGCAAAGAAAAGTGGAAGTTATTGCCTGTCCTTTAGTCAAGAAGAACCCCAGTATCTACCTCTGTATCTTATCACCCACATCTCCCCTCGGTGTCATCATTATCACTCCTTACCTTCCTCTTCTGCCCTTTTCTCTTTAATTGGAAACCTTTACCATCTTTCCTGTCTATCCTCCCTTATCTGGACGACTCCTCTCTTCTGGACCGTCTTCAGCTCTGCCCTCTGTTACCTGCATTTATCCCTCTGTCGCCACTCCGCTCCTCTCCTCCATCACTCTTCCTCTCTGCATGTCCTTTTCCCCAGGCAAAAGCCCTGTCTCATCCATTCCTCTCCCGTCTCCTCTCTGTCACACGCCCTCCCTCCCTCCCCTCCTCCCGCTCTCTCCCACCACTCGCTCTGCCTCGCCTCTTCTTCCCTGCAGCCCTGTCGACGAGACGAGACGTCTGTGTGTACCATACACTGATCTCGGCAGACACCTGTTCCACCCTCCTTCCTCCTCTCTTGCCTCTCTCTCTCCGCACACACACACACACACACACATGCACAGAAGGGGATGAGGGGAAAGCGTGAAGCAAAACGCTCCAGTGAATAATTTAAATCTCTACAGCAGGGAAACAAAATGGAGCCTGTCAAGCAGACAGATCCATTGAAACAGCAAAGAGACAGGTCGCTCACTATACCTGGAGTCCGATGCAGTGCCTGAAAATGATAGACTGACTAATGATCCTTTCTTACCTCATTAAATTTAAACGACAATAACCTTTCGAACGGCAAAATGCTGATTACACAGCATCCCGCACCTGACTTAAGTGCTGCAAGGTGAGTCGATAGACCCTGAGATCAGTGTTGCAGTGCTGGCAATATGATTCCTGCAGAGATCAAATATTGATCTACGTATCAGTGACTCCCTTTGGATGACAACCCCCACCATATGGCAGAAAACCTATACAGAGTGCTGTATTACGCAGCATTTTTAAGATGAAGAGAGCAAATGTGAGGAAGAGCATTAAGAGAGAGGCGGGATCAGGAGGGCGACACACGGGCAGAAACACTCACAGTTCAATGGCTTTGTTCCACATGATGACGTAGCCTGAGAGCGTAAAGGACTCCACGTTGACGATGTGGATGTTCCCTCGTTCTGTGCCGATGTACAACCATTTACTCTGGAAGGGCAGGTGGCAGAAAGTTATCCTGCGAAAGAGAAGGAGAGGAGAGTTTTAGTTGCCAGTAATGCATTACTCTAATCTGACCCCTTTTGTCAGGAACGAGTAATCTCATTTAAAAAAAAAAAAGTAAAAATTTATATTTTTGCTTTCTTCTTGCGACTCGGGGAGTGACATCACGCACGCGACAAGTCACATTTTCAGCATGAGGACAACTCACGTGTAATCAGAAGCAGCGACACAAATGCAAACAACAATGGAGGGAGGAGAGAGATGTGCCTTTTCTACCTGGAAATACAGCCATTATTTTGAGTTCGTGTCAGCTAAAGACAATGATATTAAGGTTCGTTGTACACTCTGTGCTTGCAAACAATATACTATCAAGCTTCAAAAACACAACGTCTAATTTAAAGGAACATTTAGAGTCGCAGCACATCACAGTCAAATGTCAGGGGATACATTGTTTACTTGACGTTACTGTTAAAAATGCACTTCCAATAAAGTGAGTATTGACAAAACTGGTTGTCATTTTTATATTGAGGCAGGGGGGGGGGGTGTTGGCAGCTGTAACTTATAAAGTTACTAATAATCTAACTTAGTTACTTTTAAAATCAAGTAATCAGTAAAGTTACTAAGTTACTTTCTCAAGGTGTAATCAGTAGTCAATAATCAGATTACTTTTTCAAGGTAACTGTGACAACACTGGGGACGAGGAAGAGAAAGGGGAGGACGAACCAGGAAGAGAAACACAAACAGCCAAGAAACAGAAGCTTCTCAAAAAAATCACACCCTATTACAGCGAGAGACAAATTATGCAAAACTGCGAGAGGATTATTTACCACTCCACCAGGTCGAAGCCGAGGAGATGAGAGTGGCAAAGCAAAAAGATTTTTGAGTCATTCAATCAGTCCCGTCTCTCCAGACCTACAAGATACACGAGGGCAAAGAGGCACCCATAATTCTCCTGTTTTCATCGTACACTCCCCCCATCTCCTCTTTTCATCCATCCATCAGACTTAAGTTTAATGAGAGGTTATAAACCCTTCCCTCCTTAGCCGTGGCTATCCATTCATCTTCTCATCCCTTTTTCATCATTTTTGTTCTTTCATCCATCCGCCGATTCACCCTCCAATCCGTCGAAGGAATAATAATGTGCAACCTTGGTAATCCGGCTGGCTAATACTTCAAGGTCGTCCAGTGATCCTTTTGATTTCGCACCGTGGTTCGAGCTACACCTGTGGACTTTATTGGCCCTTATCTCTATGATAAAGCACAGAGTTCATCAGCTGGGCTGCAGCATGTAGAGAAACAAAGTTGAACCCATTTCTTTTGACAGCCCCATCGTCTTTGTCCATTATTTCCAAGAGGAAGGACACACTGGCCTATTTCCCATGCTGTCGTGATGAGGTCATGTTTTGCAATGGATTCCATCTGCATAATAAGCTGATCAGTCGAACATAGTATCTGCTGTCATAGACCGATTAAGTAGAAATAAGTTTTTCTTCAAATCAAATTTTATCTTGTCAGAGATGAATTAATAACTGCGGCATTAACTCTAAGACCAGAGAAACCCACCAGAGATATACCCATTACCCTCTGATTGACTTTTTCCAAATGAGAAGTACATATTATTACAACACTGTCTCCTAAAAATTGGGTTGAATTCAGAAATATTTAAAGATTAAATATTTCAAATCGGCATAAATGTTGTAAATATCAACACAAAAAGGACACGTTTTAATTGCATCTATTTGCAAGACATTCATATTTAACTTCTTTTCCCTCGCAACTAAAGCATGGTTAACATTTTTATGGTTAATGGCAAGTCAAATTCAAAGTATTGACCTTAGCTGTTTCAGCCAACCAATAAAATGTGGGATGCAGGTCTCACGCTCTGGTCTCAGAGTCTCTGGTGCTTTGAAATGTAAAATATAATAATGAGGCACAAAGAATGTTGCAGGTACATGTTGTCCTGCCGCAATCATGCTTCCGCCTGAAAATATTTGGCAAAGGACATTAGTCATATATAAATGCATTAGTTGGAGGAAGCACAAAAATGTCACGTCTGTTCATCCTGAATAGACACGTTTAACATACAGTAAAACACAATTCCGTGTCCTTGCACAGGCTTTGTGTGTCTCTCCTGTGTGTTATACTGCTCAGAAAGCTTGTAAAGCCCCCTCCACCCCTCCACACTCCCTCTCACTCTCTGTGAGTCTATCTCATACTGTTGCTCCAGGGCTGTATTGAGAGTAGCAGCTCCTACAATAACACACACACATACACACACACACCTTCCCTCTCTGCCCCAGTGCTCTGCTCTAAAACATGAATATATTCATTTTTTGGAGGAGAGGCATCGGGCTACTTGACATAAATCTCATCCACGCGGTCCAAAATGAGCACGGATACACACATAACAACACTTATGCACACTAACCTACATTTACATAGAGCAGGAAAATTAGCTTAATCAAATACAGAGTTGTACATCCTAAATCTCATCTGACCGGGCAGGTTGAATAAGAGCAATATGATTTTTCTTGTAAATCCTTCTTGCATTCACTGGTGTTGTTTTTCCAAACCGACACCAGAGAAGTCAAAAGGAAGAGTTTGGTGGAAGGTGGATGTCCACAGCACAGGACTCGAACACAAGAGACTGCATTCACGTTTTACCCACTGTTGTGAGTGTCAGTGTATCAAAACACTTTGGTTACTGAAATACTTAGTTAAGGTTATGAAAATGTCCCCGTTTTTGTTAAATTCTAGATGTATCATGTCTTCAAGTCGGTGATTGCTTTTTCATTTATGTACCCAAATGCATAAATTTTCTCAAACCTAAATGAAGAGCTTAGTAGGCGGAAGATTACCATAAAACATTAATAATGCATCAGTTTCCAAAAACAATATTGTGGGAATGAAGTATGTTGGCAGATGTTTAATTCAGGCAAAAAAAAAAAAAAAAAATTGCTGGTGCAAATTGGCTGTAAATGATTTTGAGGAGACGGGGTTGCGAGAGTACAAGCTGCATTCCTAACATGGACAGCTGACCATTGAGACACACACACTCGTACAGACTCACTTAACCAGGCAAGATGACTAAGAGCGACATGACTTTTCATGACAACTTGTGGTGTCCTTATATCCAGTAGGCAGCCTGTCTGCTGGATTTAATGTCCTTTTCCATCTGCACAAACAGATGTGTCTCATCTACACGTCTGAGGCCTGGATGTGTTGGTTTTGTAAAATCCAAACACCGTCCGGTTGCCGCTGTATTTATGTGCCTGTGCACGCTCGTGTTGATGCGAGTATACATCCTTCTCAGCAACAAATATGAATTAAAGTAATTACATATGTACTGCATATAAATGTATGTTGTATATGAATATGTTTGCACACACAAGCTCACTGATGAAGTGTTCTGGGAGCCAGCAGGAGAGGGCCAACCGAGAGGCAGTGTCAGGAGCATAATTATACAAATTTGCTCGCAGTTTAGAAGTCTGTGTGTGTGTGTGTGTGTGTGTCTTCGTGCACGTAAATATGCCCCCAATTGTGCGAGAGCGTGCGGCATTGTGTTCACACTTGTTGTGCACGCACGTGTCTCCCGGTGAAATCTCCAGCTTCAAGTGGTCACGACACACAAAGGCAGCTGCCAGCTCGCAGGCTCAGGGCCAAACACAAAGCCTCAGAAATGACAGACGCCTGCCACACACAACTCTGAGGCCGACTGCACTGTGGGCTAGACATATGAGAGCACGGTTCACTGCAAATGAATTGCGGGCGGGGGGGGGTTACTTTAGAAAATCATCGTTTGTGATGCGTGGCTCTATGTGATGTTCCTATCAAAGAGGATCACTGCCGCAGATGGAGTAATCTGTCCCTGCATGTCATTAAAAAGACACCAGTTTGATCTGAGCCCCCTTGATCTAGCGATACTTCATTTTTCAGAGCAACTTTTATCATAATGCCCTTGAGCAAAGCGCTGACCACTAACTTCTGCATGGCTGACTCGACAATAATGTGGTACAAAAATATGATTCGGTTCTTGTAATGAGTGTGTCATGGCTGCAGTATAACATTAATAGGACACATGGTATAACACTGACTAGGTTCTAATGTTATGTATAAATATAATGTATCCAAACACTTTAATTAACGAACTATGCTGCTGTGCACAATAATGGCAGAGTAAAGAATGAAGGATGATGTTTTTCAAAATATATTTACTCTACATTAATCAGCTGTATCTGTTAATCCTCTGTTAGAATCATCAGGCCAATATTCTTGTCTGAAAGGATCAGAACACAATTTTAGATATATTTTAGATTTAGTTACAGATATTCCTTTCGGCACTGTTTGCAATTGGTGATTCAGGCAAACACAATTCTGGCAATAACTTTTTTTTTAAAAAAGTTGATTAAGTGAAAAAAAAAAAGTTGATTAATAGCCGTGAGATGTAGGAAAAATTGCCTATCGCTGTTGAAATAAGAAAACACTAATCAAATAGTAGTCAGTGACATACTGTGTCCATTTGGCAAAGCTCCAGACTGGATGGAGGAGTCGGTTCTAATCTGGGAGGCCAGAGACCCCAATCTTCCCACAGGGTCTCAATTAAGAAGAATCTAATCTGATAACACACTGCGTACACACACACACACACACACACACACAGATTGTCTTTATGACACATCTCTCTTTCACACTCTCTCTCTCCACTATACACACACAACATGGGCAAAAATTAGTCCAAGCCTGTGCCTTTATTAAAATTAAAGTAATGCAGGATTTAATTCACCCTCAGAGTTTTTTTTTAATATATGCATTTGCAAAGTCTGAAGGTTAAGTTGGAGAGAAAAAACTTTGTGGAGGGAAAAATCCTCAACAGGCAGGCAGCACCTTTAATCAAGCCAGTATGTCTGAGCAAAGTCTCGTCAGCTAAATTATTCAATTTCAGGCATTTTAAATAATGAATTAATGCACTACCGATGTGGACCAACCACTAGGTAGATCTTTAAAGCTTTAGTTTTCTTTTCCAAAAAAAATACTTGACTTGACAAGCTGTAACTCCTGCTGGGATCAAACCTGAAATTCGGGCTATTGAAATGTTCAATATTAAGTGACTCTGAGCTTCGAGACTCAAGCAGCTGAAGTCAAATATATTATATCGTTGTGATGGCAACAAAATCTACAAACCTCACAGATGAGCACATAAAAACGATCAGGTCTCATTTGTGTTGCATGTGTACTGGTGTGTGTACACGTATGTGTGGTGACCCCCCCCCTCTCTTATTATCTCCCATCATATCACCCTACACTGACGACAGCAAACCACATCTGCAATGCATTCCTGCAAGGCCAGGAGGTGACGAGAGCATCCTACGCCAGAATGACTCTGCAGGATTTCTTCTGCGCTCCCTCCATCCGCACACTCCTGCCCACAGACTGACTCACTGCTCTCTGGCTGAGGCCCAGTCTGTCTCAACTCCTCCTCTCCTCCCTTCTCTCCTCTCTCCTAGCGCCTGTGATCTGATGTGAATGGATGCGGATGCTGGAGGGCTTTCTGCAACACTGCTTTCACCCATCAACTTGAATTGTGATCAGGGAAAGGAAAGGAAGGAAGGAAGGAAGGAAGGAAGGAAGGAAGGAAGGAAGGAAGGAAGGTGGGAGAGGAAGGATGTGTTTGCAGTAGTGGAACAGGACCTCGGATTATAAGAAGCCTGTAGATCTCAAAAGGTGAATTAGGGCTATGCAGAAAATAAATGTGTAAAAAAAAAAAAAAAAAAGTCACAAAAGAAACATGCAGCTTAGATTTTTAGATCAGCAGTGAACCAAATTTCATGTTTTTCTTCTTCATTTCATTTTAACTTTTTAGTGCCCAGACATGAATTGCTTTTCATCAAGCTCACAGCGAGAAAACAATTTGGCAAATTTCCCAAAATTAACAGAAGAAAGAGGTGAATACCAATACAATAAACCATTCTCATAAATCCCCGTGGTTAATAACACACCTAGATGCATTCGGCGTAGTTCAAACCCGATGTGTTTCATTTGGCTTGTCGCGGGCTGTTGTTTCGTTTTGTTGTTGCTCCCTGTTAGGCGGCTGTCGTGGCGGTTCTGGTTGGGTGACTGTCCTTTTTGTTGACAGAGGAAATGGCTGCCTTGTCCTCTACACCCTGACAAGCTGAAGTCAAGCTTTGAACAAACCAGTCAGTGAGGAGAAAAACAAAGGAGCAAAGGTAAAAAAAAAAAAAAAAAAAGTGGGAGACGCGACGGAGTGGCAGTGGGTGACTCAGACTTTTATAGGTTTTAGAGATCTGTCTGATTCAATTCAGCAATGTGGCCGTCTTAAAAAAAACACCTACGCTCTTTCCTGGCTTCTCTTCGACGGCCGTTGTCACCTCAAGACCTAACAGCCATTCGGAAATGATGTAACAAAGGTGTGTACATCTTTTATAAGCGTAAACAAATCACAGAGATATTTGTAGCCTTTGGAGCCAGAGGGGATGTTAAAAGCTTATCAGAGCGCGAGACACTTGACTAAACTGTGTGATAGGAAAGCTGAGATAAGGCGGGTCCGACAAAACCCTGACGGTCCCATTAACTTTGGAGGCCGCTCCTTTGGGGCAGCTATTATTATAATAGCTATGGAGGATTGCAGAGTTTTGCATCAGTTCACAGAGAGAAAGTGGAGTGCTGATCTGCAAACACTTGAGCGTAATTCAATACTAATGTGAGACACAATTACCTTTCATTTAAAGCATTTCATGTGCATTGCCTGAATAAAGAGGTACTGGAGTCAAGTAGGATGTATTCATATTGAATTATCACTTGTTGTAACACATTTGAAACATTGGCATTAACCCATAAGAACCCATAGTGACATGGGTGTAACAAACACTTTGAATGCCCTGAGCTTTTTCTTATACAGCCTGCAGTCTCATTAAGTCCTTAAGCAATGTATACTAAACATCCTGGTGTGACGGTGGTGTCACATGACTCCCCCAAGAATGGTGGCGTGACCTGTAGCAAAAGTAAAAGAAGTAGGAAGGAAAACGGAAAGTAGCTAATTTCATAAATTTTGTTTTTTGATACTAAAGGTAATTTTAAACCATTTTAACAGTTCCAATGTTTCATACGTGTCCTGTATTATATTTAACTGTTCTGACCATATTTCTTGAACAAATTAATATAATGAATGAATGAAACAATACCCTTTGATCCTTGCAACAAAAATCAGTTAGCAAGGGACCAGCAATCATGAAGTATTATAATACCTGACCTTATAAGCCATTATAAAATGCTCTATAATGTGTTATGCTCATTGTTATAAAGCCTTATGATGATTTATGAGTGTTTATAATGATAGTTATTCACGTTTAGTATTTCAAGTGAAGTATTTCATAAATATATGTATAATGCATGAACTATGTGGGAATTGTCAGTGAGTTGCCAACAGTTATAATGTATTATAATAGCTGACCTTATTAGTGATGATAAAATGCTTTATAGTGTGTTATGATCATTGCTATAAAGCATTATGATCATTTATGAGTGTTTATAGCTATAGTTATACAGTGCTATAATGTCATTATAGAGATAGGCGTCAAATAAAGTGTTACCCAAATATGATATATCTAAAATATTATAAATTATAACATAAATATATATTTTCTATGTGCTCCACTTGGTCTGTGGTATATCTCTCATCATTTTCCAGAAAGTTATGAAATGGCTCTAGGCTCTTATATATATTCTATGACTTCTTCTAAGCTAATGAGCAGGTGAATAGTCTAAATTAAATTACATCTGTCACATGCATTGTCAAGAGGTGCATCACAGGTTGATGCAAAATATTATTTGAATGCATTTACTTCCCTGCATCTATCTATAGTTGCTTACTCTATTCAGGTTCCTGAGACACAAGAACACCCTCGACAGGTTGCCAGCATGCTAGGGCTAAAGGCCAACACACAGGACGATGTATGACATGCATCAACTCCCCTCTCGTACCCATTATTTCCTATGTAAGGCCGTGTCTTGGTAGGCACAGGTGGATACCCGTCAACATGTCAGGATAATGATTTCCCAGCGTCAACATGCATCTACGTCCAAGCAGCAATGTTATCACATTTACGACCAGGATTAGCACTTCCCTACTGCTTTAGTTTGACTGCTTCTTTTGTCTATATGTAGCAATGGCCCTTAAATAGCGCTTTGGGACACAGCTGGTAAATGTTGCACTTAACATATACAGATGAAAAGCACATTTATACTTATAGCCAAATTTTCAGATGACCTGAGCTCTAAGTCTTTTGTATATGGGAAGAAACCAGAAAATAGATTGAAAAGATTGAAACATACTATTACAGGGGAAACCACTTATTTTAATCATGTCTATCAGCACCAAATTGATCATTATGATTATTATTATTACTAATATTTCTTTCTTTATTTGTAATGTAATTGACATTTGCATGTTTACGACACGAATATCAGGTGCAAAAAAACAGCTTAACTATTTACTGATATTTATTGACTGTTTCCTAAAGCTATTCATCCATCACCGTGTCAGGCTCAGCAGCCTCCCGTGCAGTTTCCTCCAACACAATCTTCTCTCTCTTTTTCAGTTGCTCGAACCAGCCTATGGGAACTTTGAAAGTGTCCTGTCCCAGGCTCGCTGTCAATTCTTCTGTCTGTTCCCTCACCAAGGGTCTGCTCAAGGGGGCCTTACATGACCACTGGATTTCTGTTTCCATCACTTGCAGCCGTGACTGTTTCTTGTGGTTTACGGTGCGATTTAAGGACACCTGAGGAACACCAAGGTTTGCTGCGTCATCTCGTTGGCTCGTTGTTGGCAGTTTGTCATAAGCATCGAGGAGATGACGTCTTTCATGTAAAGAAAATGCATTTCTGCTTCCCCTCATGATTTCAGTGTGCACACAGCACAGCGAGACGCAGACAGGTAAAAATAGGGGAAAAAAGTAGTTTTAAAGTTTTTCTTCCATACGTATGAAAAACCCCCAAATGAACACTGTAAGCTGATGAGTTGACAACTATATGTATATTTACCTCCGCCAAGGAGGTTATGTTTTTGCCGGTGTTGGTTTGTTTGTTTGTTTGTTTGTTTGTTTGTTTGTTTGTTTGCAACATAAGTCAAAAAGTTATGGACAGATTTTGATGAAATTTTCAGGAAATGTCCTTTCTGGGACAAGGAACAAATGATTAAATTTTGGAGGTGATCCGGAAAACCGCCATTACGGAAATGTCGATTGTCGGGTATAACTATTAAACTAAAAATGATATCGATGCGATTCCAATTGCTAAGGGTCTGTTTTTATGGTCCAGGAATCCATTGAAATAGATAAATCAAAGGTTGGACTAATATTTTGGGGTGTAAGTCACAATAAGCTGGGGGAACTGTGCTGCTCCGAGTGCTTTTCTAGTTTTTAAAGGAATGATTCTTTCCCAAGTTTTTTGATCCATATAGGATCATTCACTGTCATCACTGATTACTATTAACATTTTCTACTGTGTCAAGTCATTTCAAGCTGTCTCGTGTAGATACAGAGCAGAGTGACTGGTATTCTGTGAGACTGAGATCTAATGCATGGATCAACTAGTCTCGCTCATGAGGCTCGAGTACTGTATTTGCATTTTTTCCATCCATATCTTGAACATTATGTATGGATGAGGGCCAGCATTCGTTCTCTTGAATTTCAATGGGATGCAAACAGGGAATGAGGAACTGGACGTATGGCCCTCCTCCTCGTCGTCTCATTTGTTCCTCCTTCTCATTCAATTCTTTTACTCTCACTTTCTCAAATTCTTTAACAACTGCTCCCAAGCCTCATCATCTGCTTCTTCCACTTCTGGCCTCTGCTTCAGTTCAACTTTTCCAGTTCCAACTGTGTCAAGTGACTTTGCAGCTCCTCCTTCCCATCTTGACATCTCTCGAGTCGCAGTCACTCTCCGCTCCTCTCTCTGGCTGTGTCTCCAGGTCGTTGCGTCGGACGGCGGTGCTTACTAAATGTCAGAGGCGGTCAAGCGCCTCCGCAAGAACACAACGCGCCCTAAAAGCTGCTGCCGGCCACCTGTCCATCACATCAGCTGCGTCTCAGATCATTGGCTCTGACGTTTAACCCATTCACCACTTTTCACGGTGACAGATCACCGGCCAGTGATATGATTGGCTCTGATGTGTAATCACTGCATGTGTGATTGGAGGAGACAGCGGACACACAGTTCCTTGAGGTGAGGTGATTCTGCACACCGCTCGTATCTCAGAACTGAGGCATTTGAAGAAAAACTGATTTTGAATGGATGAATTCATGCACGTTTATCGAAGAGTTCTGTATAGTTTTAGCTTCAGGTAGCTACTTTTTTCAGTTCATTGCATCACGATAACCATTATGCAATCTTTGAGTATCTATTCCTTCATTGCAAAATTATATTTTCCTCATGTAGCACTGAGGCTATGAGCAGGAGCGGGTTTGAACTCTCAGTTTTGGTGCATTCAGGGACAGTGTGAAATTGGCAATTTGAAAATTGGCTGCTGAACTTTTATATGAAAGACTAAAAATATTCATCACAATATTCGTTTTCACATCATAAATGAGCGCTAGTTAGTTTTCTGATTTTCAAGTACTTTAAAAAGTGCGATGCTCTTTTGCAAGCTTGTCAGCTCTTGAATACTGGTTCGTCCTTGATGTTCCTCCAAGGAGAGTTTTGAAAATGGTACCTGGTGCCAACTGCATAAGCACATGTAATGAGACTTTCTTTGATAGTGGATAGTGAAGGGATGACATGCAACAAAAGTTCCCTATTGTAGCTTGTGTGTTCACTGTGTATTAAGTAAGTATCATGTGTCTGCTATATGTCCATAGTCTTCCGGAATAAATGGGAAGACCTGACCGCCTTGAAAGCTATCAAAGAAGTTATGGTATACTTTAAAACTGGCTGACACCCACAATTTATAGATAATAGACTAAAAATGCTAATGCACCATTCTGGTTCCTAAAGGACCTCATATCTAAGGATTCATCATACTTCCACTGATGAACTGTACTCTTCAGAATGATTATCAAATTAATGTAAATCTCTTTTTTAATTCCACACACCATCCACCATCGCAAACTGGGTGCACATATAAGTGTGTGCTGCTGTGTGTGTTTGTGTTTATGTTCCTATTCGTGTGTGTGTGTGTGTGTGTGTGTGTGTGTAACAACCTGCTGGTGTAAACCTTCAGGTGTTGGATAGCTTCACACCTGTGCCCCAGTGATGGGAAAGCCTCAAAGGCAGAATAAGTGACCCAAATAATAAGTGTTCAGCTAGAGACCAACAGAGAGAGATACATGGAAAGAGAGAGAGAGAGCATCAGCCTCTCTGTCACCTCCTTTGCCCCGAGCACAGTTTTGCAGGCACGCCGACACATTTGCCAAATGAAATGGCGTCTGTTTGCATACAGTATGACAGTCAGCGAAAACCAACAGTTCGCACAGGCAGCAAAGTGTGACACTGCCCCTGCTCTGATGGATGCGGTTCATGTGGCACCACAGCGAGTGTGAGGGCCTAATTGAGGAGAAGCAGAGAGAAAAAGGGAAGGAGGAGGAGGAAGAGTGCGGCGGCGGCGGGACGGACATGTGGACTTGGCAGCCGCTCAGTCTCATGTGCACCTCTTACCTCTCTCTATTGAACTTGAGGGAGTGGAGGATGGCGGGTCTCTTCTGCCTCAGGTTCCACAGGTGAACGCTGTCGTCGGCCAGAGCACTCACCAGCGCTCCCTGTCATAACAGAGGGGCATTTCGTTTTATGCTCAAAGATTAACAACACGTCAAAGAAAACGTATCATCGCATAGGTTTTCGCTATTGAAATGTCCACAACCATATTTACAGACTGTGAGCATGACATGCATGAGTCAGACCGAACTCCCTGGAAACTTTAAATCAGGCAGCTTTCTCCCAGGTAAAGGTAGTGATTCATAAGATGTATATGAGTGTGTGTGTGTGTGTGTGTGTAGGAGGCACCAGAAACGTCTCCATCTCCCCTGAGGGTTAGTTTGCGCTGCTGAGTCACCGTCACACAAACACACATGAAAGCATGAAATATATAAATGCATTTCTCATAAACATGACGTAATTAAAACTCATGTTCCGCTCCACATGAATCAGAAAGTGCTGTAGGTGTTCAGTGGTCATAGCATGTTTCCAGCATGTCATTGCACACTTGACCAAATGCTGAAGAATCATCACTGTGGCTTGTAGGTTTGTTGCCTCAGGTTAACATGACATACAGAACCTATTTTAGCTGAGCAATGGTCGAATAACGTCTGGTTGAGCTGTGGGTTGATTCATATCTGTGATTTTAAAAGAAGGCAAATGCACAAGTCAATGCAATGTCATTTGACAGAGGTTGCTTCAATACTGCTGCCAATAGGTAACAAAGTGGACAAAGCTCTCGTGCACCATTTACTGGGAGTTGTCTGCTGCTTGCATGATCAGAGTTACTAAGTCCAATATTGTTTGTAGATGTCGGCAGCTGAAAAACTGAAGGCGTTAATCTTGCCATCTTGACGTTCTAGGGTTTTTTTGGCTGTTAATTATTAATTGTCTTTTTACAAATTTTGATTAAATACTTGATCCAAAAAAAAGTTCTTGCGCACCAGAAAGTCTTACTGACATGTGCATTGGATCAAAACTGAGTATTTGTTTCTATCTTTTGTTGCAATGTAAACATGTTTTTTTTCTCTTTTACCATTTTTTTTTTACTTAATTATGTATATGTAATCACACTGCAAAAAATAGCAAACAAATAAGACTAAAGAAGAATGTGACTCAGCGTTTAGTGCCAACCTTTCACAGCTGACAATTACAATACTCAAAGCTGTGAACAAAGAGCACTGAAGATTGTCACCCGGCCCTAATCGACACCAGGAGAATTAGGTCACATGACTCTGATTCCACTCTTAGTACAGTAGCATATATGGGAAAAAACATCTCACTGTGATACAGCATGTAAAAAAAGAGTGGAGGGAGGTAAGCAGATCATAGTGTTGAGTTAGTTTCACACTACCAACACGATCATCCATACACCCTTCTCTACAACAGCACACAGTAGGAACGACTTTTTGAATGTTTTAAGGCGTGAAATGCGATTACTAGGGATGAGCATTCATGAATCAGCCCCTAAGTCTTATTAAATGACATACAGCACAGTGGACTTTTTTTTACAGACTAAAGTCGAACACAGTGCTGGATAATAACATTTTTTTTCCAATAACACTTCGTCTTCCACTTTGTAAAACATTACTGGTCCTACTGGTGGATACTGATGCCTCACTGGGGTAATAAAGCAATGTGCTGACTCGTGCTTTTTTCGACCCACCTCGTTGATGAGAAACTGTAGCTGGATGACGGCTGCTCCGCTCTCGTGCTGACAGTAACACTCCACACCTGGACGACCGAACCTGGAAGTTTCTCAGTCAAGGAAAATACACTACGAGCAATAGAGATATTTTTTGTGTCGGCAATATGCACTGTATATGCATGAGGTTTTTTTCACCGCAGCCCAGAACAAGCGCCTCAGTGTTTGAAGGTCATTTGCTGCTTGCTACACCTGATTCAAAGGTCATGACATCTGTTAGCTGGTTACCTGCGAGGAGGGAAAATGGAAAATACACAGTGACATTTTTATGGTCTACCGACAGAGCTGGAACATATTCATCACCTACAACGAGGAGAGATGTTCACATTGCAGGACCCCCTTGAGACCCCCAATGTGCCCGCGAATCACATGTCTTTCCTGAAAATGCTGCAATTCTTCAACTCCTCTCTATGTGTCCTACAACCACACACCACAGGGCTGAGTTTTACCAGGATACCAGGACAAGATGTTCTCAGAATAGAAGCACATTGGAGCCAATTACCAAACATTGGAGATATGTAATTAGGGGTCCATAGTGGGAAAATGGAACCACATAGGTGACTGCAGTCATATAGAAATAGTATAATTATATGAGATGCAGCATATAAGGGAGCACTGGCAGCGCTGCAGCAAAGCAAGAAAATTGCAACACAATCGAGGGGGAGAAAGCGTAAAGGGAGGGGGGGGGGTTCAGATATTCAAATAATATATAAAAAATGAATCAGCAGAGAAGAGGTGGATATGTGAGCAGATGAGAAAATAATAGCAGGGAGGGAGAGAGAGAGAGAGAGAGAGAGAGAGAGAGAGAGCGAGGGTACAGTCAAACAGAGATCGACAACTCCGATAAAAGATGCAGCGGAGAGAGAAAACAGGCAGAGAGGGGCGGAAGGATGGAGGATGGGAAAAGAGAGAGAGAGAGAGAGGGGAAGGAGAAGGGACTGATAGAGAATAACAAAATTCTCTTCCTGGGAAGAGTGAATGGGTGAGCTTACTGATTATATCCATTCATTCTTCCCGTGGCTCTCGGGACTAAGGTGGGGGTGTCAATTTTTCATACAGGGGCGCGTAGAGGTGTAACACCCTGGGGAACACACTATGGCTCATCATTAGCATGTGTGTGTGTGTGTGTGTGTGTGTGTGTGTGTGTGTGTGTATACGTAAGGGTGGGGGTTCTGACCAGCTACTGGAAATAGCCTGCAGAGGCATCCATCCGAAAAACAGTTTGAACCACGTAGTGACTTATGAATACAGATCTGTCAATTATAAGAGGATCGTTCGTGCGTAGAAAACAGGGAGAACGGCAGAGAAAGACTGAGGGGAATGAGATATTCTTTTAATTAAGCAATAAGCCGAAAAAACATCACTTGTTGGTAATGGCAGTGGTAGCAACAGCAACAACAGAGCAAGCATAGCCCACATAAAAAATCTTATTCAAACACCAATAATCAAGACGTCCTCTCCCACAGCGCAAACTGTGCCTTCAGCACCCAGACAGGCACCGGTGTCATTTATTAGGGTGTAATGCATGTAATCATTCCTGAGGTGTGTTGTGATCATCCCAATGAATAACGCCACCACAACAACGGGGCCGGGACCAGACAGCTTGTTTATCCTCGGTCGAAAGCTTCATCCTGTGCACAACGTTTTCCTTTGAAATGAATGCACAACAAGGAGTTTTTAAGTAATCAGATAAACCTGTGTGTGTGTGTGTGTGTGTGTGTGTGTGTGTGTGTGTGTGTGTGTGTGTGTGTTAGAGGTGCCACAATTAGTTTTTTATTAGTCGATAAAAAGAAAATTAATCCACAACTATTTTGCTGATTGATTAATCATTTCAGTCATTTTTCAAGCCAAAAAATATGAAACATTTGCTTGTTCCAGTTTCCTAATGATAAGAATTTGCTGATTTTCTTTGTCATTCATGATAGTAAATGAAAGTTTTGGACTGTTGTTTGGACAGAATAAGCAATTTAAAAATGTTACTTTGGTTGTGCTTTAAGCTGCTATAATCAATATTTTTATATCAGCAATGGATCTAATCACTATGGAGGGATTAAATATTGGATTCGCACAACTCCATATGTATGTACCTTGTTTCTTTTTTAACAAGTTCTATAACCATGAATTCGCAATAATGAGGATCCGGTCAGTGCTGTAAATCACTCGGGAAGTTCTAAATGATGAAAAACCTGGATCTTGAGAGAAACACAGAAAAGTCTGAGTGTCTCATTGTCCTCAATCCGACCAGATTTATCAGAGAGAGCCGACGGTCTCTCAACTCTTCAGGATTAAGCTCTGCTTTCCCTCTCCTGGACAAGCAATTAAAGGACTACGGCTCTGAGCCAGTGATTCCCTGACCAGGAGAAATCTACCAGCTTCACTGGATCTCAGCCAGTAAGCTCCAGGGAAGATTGAGCAGACCTAAACTATGACGCCTGGAGGGCACCAACAAATCAATGCTGATCAGAATCTCTGTCTATTTGACATCTGAGTCAGGAGCCACCGTCATCTGGATGGCTTAGCCTCAAAAGCTGGAAACTTCTTATGTTCACCAGCCACCTCTCTGACCTCAGTAAACCCGAAGACCTGAAGTTCTGCCTCACTCCGCTTTATATCCCCTGAAAATAATGGAGGTGAATCAATCACAGACACAAACGCTGCATAGGATCTACAGGAAGCAGAGATGGCCCTTTCATCTCCATCTTCACCTTCATTCACTCATTGGTCTCAAAAGCCATATGAAAAGGAAAGCAACTGTTCAGCATAATACTCAAGCCTCTCACTGTTAAATCTCAAATTCTACTATTGGACTTTTATTTTAAGGCCACTTTAAGTGCGAAATGAAGCTGTGTCCTGGATGACAATAGAGGAGAATTTAGATCATTCCTCAATTTAAGTTCATTAACATCTTTCATTTCTGATGCTGTCAGTTTGATTGAAGACAATTTCTATAGTGTGAATATTATTCACCTAGAATGCAACTTGCTGTTTTGGGTCCATTCAGCCAAAACACCACAGCAATGTTTCCAAAGCAGATGGGTCAATGATGCCTGAACACATAAACTCGAAATATGTGAATAGTCAGTCATCATGAAATCAAATAGATTCATCTTGGTGGAGATAAGGGGCATTCAAAACAAGTGCAACTTCACCGACTGTCAAAAAGAGACTTTAAAGAGGAAGTTCAAAAAAGAAGAGCCTCAAACAAAATCAAATACGTGGCAGGACAGAGGGTCACTGCCGCAGTGAACATGCAAACTTCAGAGCTTCACACACTGCAACAAATTAAACACAAAGTACACTGACTGAGGCAAAAAAGCTCATCAGCACTCACTAAATCAGTGTCACAGCCGGTGGACGAGGACAGAGGACCCCAACGCTCTCTCCACTTGACCTAGTAACGCCGCGAGGATCCTGCTGCTGGCTAAACTGTCAGACTTGGAGAGGGACGCTGACGTCCATGTAGGTCAAAACACGCAAGTGAGAGAGAACAAGCTTAGATCAGCTCATTTAATGAGGACCATAATGTACCATTTGCCTAAAAGCTTTAATTATGTTGTTTTTTTTATTGTCCCCCAGCTCAGAAGGGGAAAAGTGATGAGAGAGGAAAGAGGCGCCTGTGCCACTGCTGTTTGCCAAAACATAAGAAATAGTCTACCACCTTGAAGTGTCAATTGAATTAGTGCTTGTGCATAAAGGTAATCACTGGAGCTGGCCATTTGTCTTCATGAACTGTGGAGAAATTGAGCTGCAGCAAGTTAATGAATGCTCCGTAAATTGAGGAAAGAGTCGAACTTAAACAACAAAATGCAGTGAACAGTGTGTGCTTCATCCCTGTACAGAGAGCTGTTGAGTGTAACCTTCATACATGGTTTGAACCCGGCGACAGTCCATCGAACTCAAAATGAATTAATTGAAAACTCAACTTTCCAAGTGTTGCCTGGTAACAAAATCTTCCAGGGCCTCAGAAAGAGAGAGAGGGAAAGACTTAAGGTTGTGCTTTTTCAAACTGCTCGTCTTGCCTTCTCTCTGAAGAGAGGCGGCCATCCCATGAGCACATTATCATGAAGCGCACATACACAGTGACACAGACGCGATCGTGAAAACATCCTGCGAAATGAATGCAAACCATCAAAGAGGGGAAAACTGGCTTTTGTTCATGCTTCAAGTGTTGCCATAATAATTACCATAAAAATGCAGAAGGCCACAACAAGACATCGAAGCCAATGGGAGAAGACCTCAATGCATAAAAAGGTGTGCAAAGACTTAAGTAAAGTAAGTAAATACCGGCTCTCTATTACTCTTACATTTACATGAGTTGAACTGAGAGACAGGAAACCTTGTTTACACTTTAAATAAAAAAGACAAAATTAATTACATGATCACATTGCGGCCTCTTCTTCTGCACCAGGTTAACACCACCCACTGTTTATCTCAGTGTAATGAAGCAATCTCCAAATATTCACATGAAAACAGAAACATAAAAAATTGTGTTGAATTTGAACAAAAAAATTCAAACATTCAATGCATAGGCCTTTGCAGCTTTTACTGCATCTTTAACTATTTAGGATAACAAATGTCTCTTAAAGGTTTAATCTATTTGTGGACAATGTTTACGAAAAGGTTTCACACAGATGAGAAGTAGCCAGTAGGAAGGATTATCTAAATAGTTAACACTGCTTGAGATAAGTTAATATATAGAAGAAATTTACAATAATCATTTGTAAATCACATCTAATTAATGACCAATTAATTTACAACTATTTTCAAATGGTTTGTCAATTAAAATTTAAAAAGGTTGTTTAATGATAAACCAGAAAATTACTTATTAATAGTTTACAAATGATTAGCTCATCATTGACTAAGGACTCCAAAATAATAAAACATTAATACATAGCGTGACCAGAGTATCCTCCCTCACTCACTCCATCTTCAAAGTAATATTCGGCCTGTATTATTTATCTGAATGCCCTTTCTGCTGCTCTCAATATTTGACGGTAATTCAATCTTTACCCAGGGCATGAAAGCTTTTACATTTGTTGTTTTAAACCTCCGGCAGCGGCCAGCGTCTGTATTTACCACTGTTGTGTCAAAACGTGTTTCCTATAAAATACATGTCTCCTCTGGCGTTGTTGCCTCGATTTCATGCCAGGGTGGGAAAAACATAACTTCAATTTCTGTGGGTTGTTTTCGCATCGTTGGCTTTTGACATGGCACAACAACATTTACAAAATATTCCACAGGATTTGAGAATGATTCAGAGAGAGCCTGTGATGAAGATCATACATTTTTATGCACCTTCAACCAAATGCGCATGAGTCTGAGTGTGAATATTTCCTGAGGGGGAAGCATCCTGTTACACCTGGAAAATTATGCAGAGTCAACACTGTTTGGAATAAAAACAGAAAAATGTCCCATTCCTGGTGATTGACAAGTGATATCGAGCTGCTGAATACAAACATTCCTTCCCAGACTTCTCAGCACTACAAATGCCAGAATGCCAAAATAAACCTCGGAAAAAAATATCCGTACATGACCTTTCCTGAATCTTAAAAATGACACGCATCACTTTACAAGAAAAGTTCCTCGACGTCTCAGTTGCCACAGTCACATCTCTTCCAGCATTTTAACAGACGTGACCCGAAGTTACTCCGCAGCTCCTCGGCTCCATCCGCATGGGACAGGCTCAGTAGGAGATGTGTCACAGTTGCTGACAAGAGCATTCCTCATTCCGTTTCAACCGAGCGAGGTCTCTATCCCGGGTCTGCGGCCCCTCTTCTCCCACGCCACGCCGACGCTAAAAGCGGACAGACTGACTGCAGGCAGCGACGGGAGCGAGACAAGAAGACGGGGGAGAAGAGAGGAAGAGGAGCAGAAAGTGGGTCAGCTCCACGTCTTGTCAAGTCCGATGAAATTTTTTTCCCGAGCTATTCTGGAAGTCAAAGTTGACTGATAATTCATTTTCGTAGGCTCCGCTCATATTTATTTTTGTCAAAGCCACGGGCCACTTTCCTCACAAATAAAGGTGAGTCACCGGGCATCTGGCAAAGCGAAGTTGTCATAGAGCGAATTGGCCGGGTACAGCGGGAAACAGACTGCAGGTTTTATGAAACCAAGTTACCCAAGAATAGAGTTGATCTTGATAAGCGCAATTGAATAGAGATGAGCCTGTATTTCACATGAGAGAACGGCTGGCTCGCCACTCGTCCGCTCACCTCAAACATGTCATGCCTCTGTGTGTTTGCGCGTCTGCGAGAGGAATAAATAGAAAAATGGATGAGAGGAAGCAGCTTTGGACGACAAAAAGGAAGCTCCAGAAGGATGAGAGCGAGGCAGAGGGTGGACAAAGAAGAAAGGCGAGAGCGTGTCTTAGCATGAGGCAGAGCGATGAAAAATGATAGGCGAGATAAAGAAATGGATGTGGAGAAAAAGGGGGAAACAGCAAATAGGAGGAGATATCACAGAGGAAGAGATGCTGAAAGGGAAAAATGAAAGCAAGAGAGAGGTGATTAATGCAGGATACAGAGGAGAAGGAATAAGGGAGAGGCAGTGAGAGAAAGCACCAGAAAGCACAAGCACTGGGAGCACTGAGTCGGTGTGACGTCGGGCCTGAAGTGACGTCAAAGCTAGCCACTCATACATCACTCTGCCAGGGGAGGGAGGCGGGACCTCGGGGAACAGGCTGCACCGCACTGGACCCGGAGACGGCAACGAGGCGATGGAAGTTGGGAGGCAGAAAACAGAGGGGAGAGAAGGGAGGCGATGCAAAAACAGGAGAGAGAAAAAAAAGAAATGAAAGGGGGAAAAAATTTTATTCAGAAACAACAATCCTGCAAAGACCCCCCCCACCACCACCACAGACCACAAAGGACTCGGCTCAGCTGCTTGTCCACACGTTACTCAGCTCCCATTTGGAGGCGATATTCTACAAATCATCCATAACGCTGCAGCCCACCTTGACCTCAACCTGCCTGAACGCTCCCTCGTCACCCACCTCCTGCCCCCCCTCTCCCAGTCGCCTGCGGCTGTTTGCATCAAATTTAAACGGCTGCTGAGGGAGCTGCATCTCTTCAGGCCGCGATCCAGCCCCGCACTCGGCTATTACCAGGCACTTAGCTCCTGCCTTCCTTAAGTAAGCCTTTTTGTCGCTTTACCCTGACTTGGCACGTTTGATGATTTTTTTATTTTTTTTTAATAGTAGCTTTTTGAAGTGCATCATTTAAAAGGGACCAGTGTGATTTAAATGCTTTTAAATGCATCAGTTAATTAAGGTTCCTCTCGTGGCATCGATTAAACCCCTAAAAGCTCATCTCTGATCATCAAAATTACATATTTAGATGTTTTCTTCCTTGGAAAAAAAAAATCGCTTCAAGCTTGAGAACAGCTTAGATGTAACTCTACACCTTTGCCTTCATTTACTATGCGTGCATCTATGAATATACAAACAGCTCCCATCTCTATCTCCACCCACTCCACCACCAATCGCCTGCAGCTCGAACGTACCTGCTCACGTACACACCAGCCTCTGCAGGAAGAAGAAGAAGAGCGCACTGTACGGGGTCACCTACACGGCGATGTATCAGAATGGTATTTTATGTATCACTCTATACAATATTAGAAGCGTAACAGTAATAAATAACATGAGCCTTCAGCTTGACTTTCGCCGGCAGTTGACAGGCTCCTGAAGTGCGTGACGCATGAAACCCCGGCTGTCTGAATCTGTGTTTCTGAGACTGTCATTGCTCCATTGCAGCCATGGCGTGATATGTCCTGTAGCATATAAACTTGATTTTTGATCTTAACAAACTTGATTTTCATTAATAACCTCCATAATTTCTTATATATTTTGCCACAAAACATATGTTCAGTAATGCACTTTCTGTCTTTGCAGGACTGTAGAAACAGAAACATGCCCTGTGAATCCACCGGGGACCTCTCTTCACAATGCTGACATGGTTTTATTGGTTTAGATGGGAAAAAAAAAAGGATCATGCTCCGGACAGAGAGGGTCAGAGGAGGGCAGGGTTTTCTTTTTTTTCCGCTGAGCCGCACAACGAGCCATCAGTGAAATCTGAAAACATCTCAACTTGAGCAAAAAAATGTGCTTTAAACAGGTTTTCAGCCGTCGCTTAGCAACAGCAGGAACAATGACTAGCATCCTACCAAAGGTGCTGCTGCACGCTGCGGGCTTAAAACGCTCTCTGGACGCAGGCATGGCTTCACCCTCCGACTTCAAAGATTTACACACTGTAGCTCTAAAGGGATCCGAAGACTCATCTGTGTTAATTTGTTTTCCTTTCCCCTCCCTCTGCCGGAGCATTCAGAGAGCAACAAATACATCAATGACAGAGAGCGCGAGGAAGGCCACGAGATCCACGCTCCCTCATGAATATCAGAGTCACACATGGAAAAAAAAAAAAGAGGCACGAGCGTTGTCAAGCAATCACGCCGAGACGCGAGCGAGCGACGCGCCAATGCACGGCGACACACACCGAGAAAAACCCTGGAGTTGAGCAAACTGCGGTGATTCATTTGTTTAACACAGTCCTTGTATAAATAATCTCCCTTGACACATTTGATTTATTATGAAGGCAAACAATTAAACCAAGATGAGGCCGCTGAGTATTTGTCGCTGCCTCAGCTTTCACACGCTCACCTTGCGACACACACACACACACACACATCCATTATAGCCCCTGCCCCCAAGATTCATCTCGGTGACATTCTTGACAATGGCCATTTGCTGAGGTGCACAGTTCAACGTTGCAGTAATCCAAATTCACATGAAAAATGAGGCCTGTTCTCGGAGTTTGCAGGTAGACGGCTGATGGCGAGGGCGGAGAGATGCTGCAAAAACGAGGATCGCTCTGGCAGGTTCCATGTGTCGACAAAAGGGCAGGCATGATCATAACGACTCTGCAGTACAACATAAGAATATTACATACATGACTTTTAACCTGATTTGGATTAGCTTACTGCAGAGAAATTCCACCATCATCAAAATTTCCACTATTGGCTCTAACAGTCTGACTCACCTGAGAAGATTACAGTGAAACACTAATGCTGAAACACAAAAGGCCGTGTGGCTCCTTGCACAGGAATCACGGCTCTATTAAGAAATACTGTCAATGAATTAGCCTGGGCCTGAGCCAGCACAGGCAAGGCGGGCACAGCGATGATACACAGTGAAAATTGTAACCTCCCCATGCTGTAGGGATAATGTGGATTGTTGGTTTCTGGAGCATGGCCAGTTCTGCCCAGTAGTAGGGTGTTAATAACCCAGGACATGGTCTAATTTTAGCAGGATAACTTAGCGCTGAGCTACTGTACGGCCTTATGTGAAGCAAATATCTGAAAAAAAGATGGGAGGGAGGGGGGGGGGGGGGGGTAAAAAAGCGGGGAAAAGAGGTTTGGAAATTCACTGGCTGGAGGGATCGAAGGCGGAGAAGAGGAAGGGAGGGTGTGAGCGGAGCGAGGATGAGATAGAAGGGAAGCAAAATGGGGGTGGGGGGGGCAAAGGGGTAAACTATGAGGGAGCAAATGTTGAGTCAGCAGAACAGCTCGTGGCCAAACCCTCCAGCAGGAGCATGCGTAGCATAGGAAGGAAAATGAGAAATGTAGAAATAGAGGAAAAAAGAGGAGGCGAATGAACTCAAGAGATACTGTATGAATCGAAAAGAGAATGTTCAGGTTTTATGGTAAATCTGTACATTTCTCCACCCTGATCATCTCGAACAGGACGGACGTGCGATTTTTAGCTTTGCTCCGACGACTGTCAAACGGCTTAATGGTCTCATTTAATGTGACAGACAGCGGCTTAACAGAAATCATAAGTTCGGCTGTTGTGATAGCACTGCAAAGCCAGTTAAAGGATTATGTTCCAACAGGCGACGGAGCTGAACGCAACAGGGAGGCGCAACAACGTTTCTGCAAATGACAAGAGGCTACAGATCGTGTTCATGAGGTGGCGTTAGTGTCGTGGCCTGACAAGAATTAAGATTTTAGGTAGTGGAGTCTACCACTAAATCAAACTAAATTACCTGTTTGGACTTGAGTACAATTCACTCTGGTTTTGTGTGCTGTGTTCATTGTTACATGCATATCACGGATAGCACATCTAATCAGCTGGGGACAAGGTGAATATGTATTAAACATGAGTCCCGGCCCGTAGACGAGTGCAAGGACACCAACTCCATCTGCCGCTAACACGGCGCCGCTCTAAACCCCACTTGGCCAATTACAGCGTGAACTGTGATAGAGGCAGAAACTCTCAACTCACTCGACAGTCGACATCAAATCTGCCCTCGCTGGTTTCCAACTTCATTGTACTTTTAAGCTTCAGCTACTACGCCCAGTGACACTTTCAGCTATGACCCGCCAAGCACAAAAGTAGAAACTGAAAATTCACTTGTGTTTAGTCAGTCTGATTTAATCCTAATTTAGCCTCAATTGGATGTCGTCCACAATTCAACTGTATCTGTCTATAGTGTATATATTGTTCTCTGTTTTTTTTTTAATTTTCATTTTATTTCTCTCTCTCTAATTTGTTAATACATTCTAGCCTGGTTTGAACTGTTCATATTTTCTTATAGTTAAATTGTCAATACTTTTATTATAGCTAAATTGTGAATAAGTTTATTCTAGTTAAATTGTTAACACTTTTTATACTTGTCTTGTTTATATTATTTAGCTACTATTCGTCTTGCTGCTGTAACAATGTAAATTTCCTAGTTGTGGATGAATACCTTGTCTTATCTTATCTTAATATAGCCAACAATATAAATTTAATCAACACTAAAGTTGCCTGTGACTACATTATGTGTCTGATCTGTGTTGACTTTTTATTGAAATTCAAATTCTGAAAATTTAAATATGATTCTGTTGTTTCAAAGTAACAAAGAAAAAAGTTTTATATGTGAAGCAGCAGGAATGGTTCACTTTGCCTCAGCAGCAGCAGATCTAGTTCAGCTAAAAGTAATCAGTGAAATAAGGTTGATATGTGAAAGCACAAACAGGAGCACTGGAGTGAAGCTAAATTCCAAACCAGGATCCAGGCAGAAGCTACAAAGGCAACACAGACAGAGCCTCCAGACTCTCTTGTCTTCAGCACATACACATAAGTTTAGACATTGAAGACACAGCTGAAAGGAGGAGGTCAGCTACCGAGCATCCACCAACCCAGTGGATGAACCCAGGCTAATGGAAAAACCCTATACACGTCTGCGAATGTGAGGAAAGACCTTCACAAGTCGGCAGCACAACCAAACACGCTGGCACTGTGCTAACAGATATCATCTGTCATGCAGCGAAGGAGAGTCGGTCGGTTCAATCTGTCTCCTCTGGAGCCGCATGTTCACCTGCTGGCCTCAGATTAAATCCCAGCTGAACTCCTTCCCCTCTCTCTGTCCTTCTCTCCTTTCCAGTGTTCATCTGTCATGAATAAGAATGGAAACGTCGAAGAAGAGGGGAGTCACAGCTAAGTGTCTCATGTGTTCCAATGTAAAGTTACTTGGACATTAAACAAAGCTCATCTCACTATTATAACATTGGCAATTAGGTATCTCATGTGGAGCTGTTTAATTTAAAGTCTGGATTAACTGATTTCTTTGGCAACTTGGGGGCAGAGACACAAACAGGTTTTAAGTTGATTAAACTTGTTCATAAACAGTGGCTTATTACGCATTTAGTGTAATTTAATGTAAAAACAAGTAATGGATTTTGGTATCTGGTTACATATTCTAAAAGAGCAGAGAAGATCCAATTAATTTAATCTAATTCTCATAATCTTTCGCCAGCTAACAATAAAGAACTATCTGAATCTTAACACTTGAAATAAAAAGGCTGCTCTTATTTTTAGGCAAGGCATCATGTCAAGGCAAATTGAACACGGAAAATCTATTATGTACAGTAGATGAAACATGAACCACGGCCCCTCCAGGTCTCTAAAGGGATGCCTATAAGTCCTTTGCACACATTGCTCGTTCAGCACATTCAGCCCGCTGTTGTCATGGATTGCACATATTGAACATGCTCACTATGAAAACAGATCCATAAACACACCAGCAGATAGTCCAAACAATGGGGTGTGTATTGCCAGCAAGGCCCGAGCAGAGGAGCAGGTGCAAAACTCTGCCGGACACCTGATCAATTGTACCATGCAAACATAATGTTATATAGTGATATATGCTCGTTAGTGGACATGGTGGATGGGTGGTGAAGAGGCATTTAAAGGACACGTTCAGATGAAATGCTTCCACTACACCGATAAAATGTAAACGCAATAATTGTCTCTGACTTGAAAGGCTTTCATCCTCCATCCAATTACGAACAATGTTTGCCTTACACGACGGAGAGATTGGAGGATCGAGACGAGAGGAGGAGGAGATGAAGACAAAACCCAAGAGGACATTTAAAAAATGACAAGGTTTAAGGTGAAACATGGTTTGGCTGTATACAGAGAGAAGAGAGAGAAGGAAGACATAAGCCGGACTTAAAGTGTTCGACTGGCTTTCCTCCTGCCTATGAATAATGGATGTGGCGAACGGGAGCCAGCGTATGCATTTAGATGGCTTTATGTATTACCCTCTCAAAGTGGTGGGGAGGAAAATGTTTGATTAGAAGGTAACTTAACGCCAAATTAACCTTTAACACATTCACAGTGTAAGACCAAGAGTCTGTGTTTTAGTACAGGCTCCAAAGGCAATGAAAGCTCGTCTGGTCTGAGGAGCTTTCTCATAAACACGTCTGTTAGTCTACTGTACGCTCTAATGCCGTGTACTGTACTGTGCATGTGTAGTTAGTCAGAAAAAGAAGCATTAAAATGAACATTACATCATTTACAAAGCTGAAAACGTTCTACAAACCAACACAGCCATTAAGCCTGTTCTTGGAGCTATCCTCACCATATTCCCAACACTATCTCAAAGCAATCAGTGTGAGCTCTCCTGTGTGTGCGTCTGTGTGTGTATGTGTGTGTGTGTGTGTTCCCTCCTCCCTTCTCCCTCCTGACACAAACTCACACACACACATCCACTCTCTGGCACTGATATCAAACAAATCTTTTCAAAAGGTAGGACCATGGGAGATTAGCCACTGTTGGCCTCTAATATGTTTCAGTGTGCCAACCAATGCAGAGCCAGGTCCTACTTTCAAGGACAGGTGCCCGTAAGCTGCCAGCGCAGCAAGAGTCAGTATATTGCCAGTCGTGCAGTAACACTTGACTGACTGTATACTCGCACCTCGGAAATTGGTGTGTGTGTGTGTGAGAGAGAGAGAAATCGACTGTTAAACAAAAAATCGTTTCACAGAAATGCCACGACAGAGATATTAGGATAGACCCTGTCTGTCCAGAACAGGTCAGGGCAGACTTAGAACGATTTTGTGCCATCGATGTCACCGACAAACACAAAGTCGGATGAAATGTTAGTACAGTCATGGTGGTGAAATGAAATCGAAAAGAGTCCAAAAAAATACCAGACTGCAGATTTCTGGATGAATATTCTTAATGAAATAAAAGAAGAAACAACACCATCACATTAATATTGCCTGTAGAGACCGACAACACCAGCATCTATAGATTTGTCCTGACTGATGGATTGAGTTATCTACACAGCACTCCCTGCTGGCAGGAATTCTGTTGTGTCTGCTTTAGGACTAATTAGACACACCGTTGGTACATTGTATGGTTGTCACTTTGCCAATAGCACACTGGAGAAGGGCATCTTGCCAAAAGTGTCATGCAGCATATAAAATATAAATCGGAGCACTGTCCTCTGCTCTTTGATTAATGCGAGACAGAAGGCCAAGTATCCCCGGCACTGAACTGGAGGCAGCCAGTGAACGAGCATGCACACACAGACACACACACACACACACAGAAGCACTGCTGTGTTGCAGTTTGTGAAGCATCTGCATTTTCTCTCCGCCCTGATCCCTGACACACTCATGCACACTGAGGGCAGCAGGGTGGCATGGTGAGTAAGGAAGACGTCCTTCAACTGGAGGACAAGGTTCAAGCCCCTGTGATGGCGACCATCTGTCCTTGATGCTACGCTGCAAACTTTGGCCGATGAGATAAAGAGGAAATAAGAACATCAAACTACTGATTTGCTGTTGTTAGAGCCGCAGAAGAAATGGGGCATATAATTGAAAATTTGTTTGAGCATGGCACGAGCCGAAGAGTTAAGGGGTCATTCAAATCAAAAGAAGCCCGACTGATACTTAATTAAGATAAGATATCCCTTTATTCTAACTGATCCTCAATGTCTATATATCTATGAATGTCTACATTACATATATTTCATCAAGCCCCTCACAGCCACAATTGACAAATTTTGCAAAAACGACTATACAATTGCAAATGCACGAACACGTCCACCTCTGCAGACACCAAATTTAGCATAAGCAGAACCAAGAGCCCCACCCTGTTGTCCACCCTTCTGTTTGTGCCTATGTCCATTTCAGGAACAGTATATAAGGGCCTTTATTCTGCTTATCAAATGTGATCCAACCTCGTCTTATGAATTTGATATTACTTTTATGCAAGTGTTGGCCTCATGGTGACACTGGAGAAACAGTCAGGCAGTCGATCAACCTTAAACATCAACACCAAGTTTCATGGAAATCAGGCCACTGTTTTTCAGATCGTTGTTTGTGAAGTCATGAATCAAAGTGTTAGTCAGGGGATTTTTTTTTTCTTTTTTTTTACCTTTAACACAAGACTAAAGGTCAACGGGTCACCAGAATCATTACCATCAATCATTGGAGGGTTGTGAAAATCTTTACCAAATTTGCAAGCAATCTAATATTTGCCCTGAACCTGTTCAATGGATCTTAATTAGTCAATCGACAGAAAATTCATCTGCAACTAGTTTGATAATTGATTAATCATTGAGTTTTGTTTTAGCTTCTCAGTTGAGAAAAACTGCTGCTTACCTTTATCCTGTGATATAGTCGGCTAAAATAGAGCATAAAGCTTTATTCTAGCTTTAGGCCACACCACTAGCTGACCAAAATACCTCTAGTAAATGTATTAAAATCTCAACCCTGATCAGGACAAGTGGTTTAAAATGATGGGTGGATGGATGAAAAGTGTATGAGAGTCTTTTTAATATTTTTTAAAGGATGAAAAGACCATTTCACACTTGTTAAGGACTTTGCACAGGGGCCAAAAACATATCCTTTTATTCAACGCATTAGTATTAGACAGACTACCTCTGCCTCAGCACATCCACATCTTTCAACTGAAAAATATCAGACAAGCATGTTATAATGATGGAAATTACTTCAACTGATACTGATCCCTGCAAACACACACAAAGGCGTATGACAGGGGAACAGACAGGGGCTGTAGACGATAGCAGAGAAACAGAGAGGCTAAGGATTAATGCAGGTGACGAATGAGATTGGATTATGTAATTGAGGACTCCTGAAAGGAAGACATTCTGCCCGAATGGCGGGATTAATAAAAAAAGAACGCGCAGTCACACAGGCAAACACACCATGCACTTAATTAAACAACAGCACTTTGATGACTCACACGTCCATCTGTGCAATAGAAAAATGAGTGTGCCTGTGACACACACACACACACACACAAGCACCACAGTATATGTTTGTGTGTTACCTCATTTCTGTAGTGTGAGGGGATTATAACAGACAGGTTAAGAGAGAAGAGGGAGGACGGGGGGTGGGGGGGGGGGGGGTAGACATACACATAATCACATCACACACCACGTACAAGCCTTCAGAGGGAGGAGTCTCCAGAGAGGGCATAGTGCAACAAAGGCAGTTACATAAGTCAAGAGGATTGTCCCTGCTGGTGAATGTGTGTGTGTTTATAGACATGTGGCGTGCAGTGTGGAGGGCGCACAGGCCAGAATACATTCGGTTTCATCATTGTGCGCCAGGCAAAGTGCCTATATTGTGTGTGGAAGGCGTGAGAGCACGAAAAAAGAAAGCGCATCTTCCTCGCTCTGCTACTAATCCCCTCTGTCGCCCCTCCGCCTCTCTCTCGCTCCTACCATCTCTGTCATTTTTATCTCTATCGCCTCCCCGTCTGATCTCTCTCTCTCTCCCTCTCTCTCTTCTTATTTCCTCCTCCCTCTTATTCCATCGCTCTTCCAGGACGCCTGCTAGGTAGCTCGACCGTGACGGCTGATGTTGAGCACACACACACACACACACACACACACACACACACACACACACACAACATGCCTTGTGACTACACCGCAGTTTGCGAGCTGTGTGTATGCATGACTGGCAAGAAAGTGACTCCTATGTGTTGGCACCACACTGGTACAGTTCTTTGAAACCAGGACGACAGATGATGGCTGTGTGAGCATGTGTGTGTGTGTGTGTGTGTGTGCACCTGAGTGTGTGCACACAGATTTATTCTCAGCATCTACAGTATCTGTCTTGTCCTCTCTCTCCAGACACTATCAATCCCAGCATCCCCCACTGCTGTAGACATTTCCATGGTAGCGATTTTATTTCTCCGTCTGCGCACTAAGAATGAGCAGGAAGGACGAGTCAAGCCAAATGTCTTTATGAGGTATTCAAGAAGAAGCTCCTTTTTCTCAACAAAGCAATTCAAACAACTCCATTAATCAACTACTGTTAGACTCATGATGGAAAGTTTAAAAATCATAATCAAAATTGATACAGAAGAACCAGACATATTGTCTTTTTATATTCCATGTATTCTTCCTTATCAAAACCTGGCGCCTACATCACCCACAATGCAACCTGACCACCGACAGTTCAGTTCAGATGTGTTATGTCAGTGGATTAGATCGGATTAGATTCAACTCTACTGTCTCATAGCACACGAGCACAATGAAGCCACACCCCCAGATTTTGTCATTTCATCATCAAACTTGTAGTCTTCAGACGCATGGGTTGCTGACTCATATGACATCACGTGAGGCACTTTGTCAGATTTCCCGCATTAAATGCTTTATACAACTTTTGTTACACATGCAGTAGCACTTCCTTTAATGTGCAAAATCAGCTCCCTTTCAAGTAAAAAGGTGTCTATTGCAGTGTTATTTTATTGCAGTGCACGTTGTAAACTTTCAACAATGACACAAGTGAAATTATTTTCTTACTCTGTCCATGTATTTCAAAAGTACATCATCATTTACGAAGTACATATATATTTAGTTCATGAATTTTTAGGTTAGCATTGAAAGTTTTTTTTTCACAAATGATTGGTTAAAATTACTTTGTTCAAATTCATCTTGACATTCAACTAAAGTCCAACAGTTACAGTTGAGGCCTCTACAATTATTCCAAAATGGGATACAGCAGCACTTTTATAGAGCTCACTGATGCATGTAATTTATGTTTCATCATCTTTCCTTTGTTGTGGAGCTGCATTACATAGTTAATATGTTTTTAGATATAGACATTCTGCTCTCGGTCTTAAATTATTAACCCTTGCCGAGCTGCAGTAAAACATGCAATATGCAAAGTCTTTAAGCCGTGGTGCCAGGACAGCTAATCATACGTGTGGAAAAAGGCCAATGACATGACAGCTCATCCTGGTTTTGGCTCTCTAGTCGTACTGTATTTCAACATGAGAGCACACAGTTATCCAAGATTACTACTTTCAATTCTAACTAATCTGTTTGCCCTCTGCATTCAAAGAACTAAGACAGATGAGGATTAAAAGATCATACTATGAACGGGCTAATACTATATTATGCTGGATTAATTAAAGCTGCAATATTTTTCTGCATGTTCTTTACAGTAAAGATGATGGAGTATTGTGTTTCTGAAGTTCTTTCAACCTATTGTTGTTGATATGCAGTGCAAATGTAATCATCTGACCAGGTTAAATAAATGCAAATATTATCAGTGATGCTTTAAGTTTCAGTCAGTACATGCATAACAGGACCAAGGTAGAAGATATTTTTCCCAATAAAAAACACAAAATGATCCACATAAAATGTTTGGTTGCATGTGCTTTGTTGTTCCATTCTATTTTGGACAATTCCCGGTTATTTTAAGCTTTGGCCGTGCATCAAATTAATTTTGCAGAGATGCACAGGAGCCATGGAAGCATTAATAGAGAGACCTCTGGGAATCTGAGCCCCACAGGTCTTATTCAAAATGATTCAGGCAGTGTGTCTGAGGCCCAAAGCTGTCGCATCACATTAGTGTCCAAATCACTGTTAGCAAACAAAACGATGTACAAACACAAATGGAAACAGACGCTCACGTACAAATGTACACATATGCTGACGGAGGCTTACACACAAGTACACACACATACAGTAGACAACCGCTCCTGACCTGGCTCTTCTCCGCATATTGAAGCTCAAGCTACTTCACAGAAACAGAATGCACACGTTTTGTACAAACACTCACAAAGGACACACACATACGCATGCAGTAAATGCACACACACGCAGAACAAAGCCTGCTACGATGGCCTTAGCCATTAAAAATGCATGACAATGCAGCAACAGTTTCTAAAAATGGGCACCGGGGCCAGCTGCCGATCGGTACACTGAGAACTGCCTCCAGACAGTGAGATGGAAAGTGAAATCTCACACAATGTCATTTTAGGATTAGAGAATAATAAACACTCTTTCTATAAATTACACAGTATAGTTAATTACATTCAAGGCCATGTTTTATTGCCTGTGATTTGAATGTCAGTGAAAGGGTTAACACCATGTGTTATCTGGATGCTAATATTGTCAGGGCTGCAGCAGTGCCAGCGAGGGTTAATGCGCTCACCGTTGTCCTCCCTCGTCATGTTATCAGCAATCATCAACACCAGCGTCTAATGTGAAAGCAAAAGCGGTGCCAAGCACCAGACAGGAAGAGAAATCACGCCGATAGACCCCAATCGAGGCTTAATGGGGGCCTAGTGGCACGGCTAGCTGAGACCTCTCGCACTGCGTGTTCATCATTCACTCCCGCTGGTGTCTGGGAGATGGCAAGGGCTTCTGGCTTATCAAACAAATTAGCTGCTTCATCACCGAAATGAAAGCGGCGGCGCACAAGCTGCAAGGTTGTCCTTTCCTTCACGGGCCGTCCTTGTTATGAATCAAAGAAGTAAGATGCAAAAAAACAAAGGATGTTCTGTGTATGGTTTAGTGGAGAAAAAGGCGTGGGGGGGGGACTGCAGTGCTCCGTGGGCTGGGTGAGAAAGAGTGGGCGTTTCCCACCTCCTAGGGGTCTGACATTTCATCCTGCACATACAGCGGGCAAACTACCAGCATGTGGTGGCTTCTGCTCGGACAGCCTGATTACAGGTGGGTCAGGAGCCAATTGTTGCCCTTCCAATCCCTGCAAACTCTGCCCACACAGCACCATAGGCTCTGAGTCACAGAGCTGAATGGCTGGGACCACTTTGGCTCGGCTCCATATGCAGACACTCCTACAAGTACACTTTATCTCCTTCTAATTTCTCTTCCTCCTCTTCACTTGTCTAAACTTAGATGCAACTTCGTCAGTCCGCAGTGATTTCATCCCTCCGCTCTTCCTGTTGCTTTTCCTCCTGTCTCTTATAGCTGCAGGGGTTCAGGCCTAGTGATGCTGCACTGAATGACAAACCAAGGACACATCTGCAGCACTTTCAGGTATTTGTATCTGTTGAGTTGCGCCGTGTTCACACAGCGTACATCCCCCCCTGCTGAGCCTGCCGACTCCCACTCTGGATGACGCTCACGCAAACAGACACAATGTACTGTAAAGCTTTGTCTCTGGACAAAAGTCTAACTCCCCTCTTATTCTCCCTCCTCCCACAACGTCCCCTCAAGTACCGAGATGTCTGTCTCAACTCTTTCGCCCCTCCCCCGCTGTTCCCCTCGTTTCACATCACAACGTAATCCACATTCCGCTTCAATCGGACGGAAAAGCACAAACAAGCCCTCGGCCAGTCACGTTCCACACACAGACACACATGCTGGACATAAACAGATACATACGAGCTTAAATGTAGGCCTATATCATACACACCAACAGGCTGAGAGCTGAGGGGGGTGGGTGCATGACAGCCATGTGGCAGGGCATTAAAGCCTGAGTCATCACGTCATGCGACACGTGTGTGTCTTCCCTGCAGGCGCTCCGCATGACGCCATGCTAAAGGGCAACCTACAGAGGAGCAACAGGAGGATAAATATCATCGCAGCTACCAGCAGGGCGGAGGAAGGCAAACGTCAAGATTTGCGTAGCTCTTGACGAGCAGATCTGCTGCCAAGTCCTGGGCAGAATCACAGCCTCAGCCGGGCTAAAGTTTGTCTAAGACACTGGGCTTTATTCAAGCAAAGTTCATTACAAAATGTCATCTATTTAGGCTGGCAGCAGTGAGGCTTAAGTCACCAAGTGGAGCCCTCTCTACTGAGCTGAGGAAAATTTCTAACATTTGTTTTGGATGCCATCATCAGCAAGTGGAGGAAGGACACAAACGCCACAGGCCCACAATGGCATGTCAGTCAAGGGAGATAAAGTAAAAGGCAGATGAGAGGCTGTATTTACACGATCATTTGTGGGTTCAGCTCAGCACACACACACTTCGTCAACAAGTGCTGTAGTCGAAGTAAGAATCATGGTGGACCGGTTTGTTTACAGACACAAGATTTCTCAAAAAAAACAACATTGAATTATATAACAACCTCACATGATGAATCACCGTTTCCTCCACGAGTGCAGCTGAGTGAATTCGGAGAATTTGAAATTCACATTGTTTAAACCTGCAATAAGAACTTGCAGGCATGCAGTAACAAGCACTGATACATTATCTTTTTTAAGTTGTTACTGAACAGCCGCTTATTCACACTTCCAGCAGATGAGAAGATGGTGTCGACCTAATGAATGTCCAATATTCATTCTCCTTTGAGCTCTGCTTTTGGTCTCCACCATCTCCTGAGGGAAATATCAGGCTCTTTAGCTGCTACATGCTATGTTCACCAGTTAGTCGTAGAGCTGTGCGTTGTGGACTAAAATCATAATTCCGATTTTTTTCACAAAAAAGTCAATTTTCAATTTAATTTCAATTTTTTGGTAAAACTAAAAAAAAGACATTTATTTCAAATGTGTTTTTTTGGACAAACTCCCTCCCAGCATCCGACATGTTGTAGCGAGAGGAAACAGGAAGTAAAGGCAAGCAGGCAGCAGGCGCACGTAGCAGGCACAGGCAGCGCGGTGACGTTTTATCGTAATTGCCACATCGAGCAAATTAAACATCACAATTACGATGTGAATACGATTCATCGCCCAGCACTATTTAGCCACTAACATTATCTGTCTCCCCATTAGTGCTGGAAAAGTAGCGTACAGTGAGTGTTTTTGTCGACTTTCTTTAACCAACCCTTTTGATTCATTTCCACATGTGAGTAGGCTGAAGGGCAGCGTTTAATTACTCTTCAAATGCTGCTGAGAATTTTTTATTTTTTTTGGCCCGTGAGCGGAACAAACAACTGTGCCAAATGTTATCTTAAGGTAAATATCATAAGCACTTTGTCAGGCTTGCGCACAAATGCAAACACGAGCAAACATTTATCATGCAACAAGGAGTATGTGCTGCAAGATGGAAGCGTTTATCTCTAGCTTGAGGGGATTCAGCGCAGTTAAAACAGGGAAATATCTGGTTATAGTATGTATTCCATAATATTGCAAGATTGCCCACATGGCCTCACTTGCAGTCTGGGCTTATTAGCTACAGCTGACAGAGACACTAATATTCTCCAGCTGGAGTTGGTTTAGTTGAGTATGTAGAAATTAGCCTTTAGCAAAGAAGGTAAAAAAGCATGAAATAGAACAGTCAGACTCAAATTGTATAATGCTACATCTGGGACCAACACTTTGCAGGAATAAAACTATAGAAAAACGTGTGTGTGTGTCTGATAACAGATGGTTCACCTGGATGCACGTTTTGCTGCATATTAAGGTCTTGCTGAGGCTAAAGACACAACATAAAAAACCCCCCCAGACAAGGACGTGTACCTGCCGTATGCATGCGGATGAAATCGCATGCAGCTCTGTCTCTGTCTGCAACAGCCTTGGCACGCACACACACCCACATCTCAGCACACGCAAACACGGTGACAGGCAATTCCTCAAGGTCTAGTATCTTGGGAACCTCTCTGTCTTTCCATCCTCTGTGTGTGTGTGTGTGACTGTGTGTTCAGAGTCCTGTGAGTGTGTATGTGTGTGTGTGTCTAGGATCTTGCAGACAGAGACAGAGCGTCTAGATTTTAGTAAGGTCATAACCAACCATTTACACAGCCCATGGCCATTAGGTGCTGAGGGTTTGCCTCCTTCAAACCAGAGCCGTCTCTGTCTCAGCAGCTCAGGAAAAAAGGTTGTCGCAGAGGTGAAGCAGTACACGAGACTGTACCTGACTGATATGTAACAAGATCACATCAAACGTGTCCTGAAAACAACGTCCTGATGAGCAGAAAAGAAATGGAGTATTTAATGGCTCAGTAATGGCGCAGCCTGGCAGGCTAATTTACATTCACTAATTTATCATGTCATGACGATTGGTGCTGAAACAATCAGTCAATTAATCGTTCACCTGACAATTAAGCAACAACTAGTTTCATATTAATCATTTCCGTCAGCTTTTGTTCCACATTCTCAAATGTATGGATTGGCTTATGGAAGGCTTAATTATTTATAAAAACAATCAATAGATTATTCAGTTTCATAATTAAACTTTAGCTGAAGCTCTATTTATAATGTCTGGTTTAAACGTGCAGATCCATTTTGAGATGCTTCCAGAATGACCTTCACTGTAAACACAATAGCTGCCTCGGAATTGTTGCATTCATAGATAATGTAAAGGTTTGGAATGACAATGTGCAGACTCCAGGGAAGTTCACGACTCAAGCAGAAACGTTCGAGATTAAGACAGTAGGTTTGACGGTTGGGAATCAGAAAATAAGACGATACAGAGGAGGCATTATTCAAACAGAGGCCGACACAGACACAGAGGCGGGCTTACACTGTCAATTCTTACTCCACAGTGTAAAGATGATGAAATGACATTGCAACAAAAACAGGCCAATGGGAGGAGGCCAACATGGCTGTGTTTCACCTGTAGTTTCACAAAGATTAAGGATTCTCTGCTCTGAACTCCTTAGTGAATACAAATGTGGACATGCATGCCATTAATCGTGTTTTTTTTTTTTTTTTAATCCCTGATCATGTTTGGTATGGCCAATATCACACCATCATGATAACACATCCCAACATGACACCACTGGTAACCCTACATGTAGATGCTCACTAGATACTGGCACACCTGACTGTGTAAATGTACATTAATAACAAGAAAACACTAAGCAATGATTTATCTTAAGAACATAAAGATCATATTAATAACACTGACTGTATGTGTTATGTAAAAGATAAGGGAGAAACGTTAAATTATTCATACTTAATTTATCATAGTGGTTGTGGGAGGGTATGACGTGCATGTGGTGAACATTAATAATAATACGCATAACCTCTTGCAATATGAGCTTTAGTATGCTTGGATAAGACACTTGGGAGTAGGGCTGGGTGAAAAAAATTGATTCTTCGCTCGATTTGCGCTTTAAAATAAGATTATGCCTCAATGCAGAAAGGTCAATTTTGGTGAATTTTGTAAGGCCAAGCTGTACATTCCTTACAAATGAACGAACTGAAACTTGAAACGTAACGGAGGTAAACATGGCGGAGTGTGGGCAACCATAGATGGACACAATCCAACTAGAACCCCCTGGCTTAAAAGCAAGTGTATGGAAACATTTTGACTTCTGTGAAGTTGAAAGGAAAGGCAACCTTGACAAGAGTCACACTGTGTGCAAGTTGTGTCTAATTAGGAGGAGGAAAAAACAACTGGTTGTAGTTGCTTTCAACCAGAGAAGTAAATAAGAAGCGAGTAGTTACACAATGAAAAAACAAATCATGCATAGAAATCAAAAATTTTGAAGCATCAAGATACATCGATAATCATTGTATAAATGTATTGTAGTCCTTTGAATTGGAATCGAATCGTGAGGTGCCCAGAGATTCCCATCCCTGCTCGGTCGAGGAGAAGATTACAAAGACAAATAATAAGAAAACATATCAAGAATAAAAACATGTAGGGAGCAGAGCCCCTTGAGACAGAGCGGAAGATTACCTACAGTCGCTACGCAAAAATAATGAGCTGCTGAGAATCAGCAAAGGGACCAGGAGCGACACAAAAAAAAATCAGTAAATCCCATTAGAAAAATCCTACAATCCTGAAACGACTAAACAATTACATCCCTGGGAATGTGAATTATAGAAAGGAGATGGCATGAGGTACCACAGGAGATTAAGTAAGAGAGAGAGAGAACGAGAGAAGGAGGAATACTTCACAGTTATTCAAGCAGCGAGGCCCTTTGGAGACCTGGAGGTCAGATGAAGGGCAGGGAGAAAAGCGCGACAACAAAATCTCCCTGCTTCACAGCATTGTGTAAGCCAGTCCCCTTACAAGCACCACAGGGACCGTGCCAACCTGACAGCGAGGGTTAGACTCAACTCTGCCACACGTTCACACTTCAACAACAATATCAAGCAAGAACCACCGACCACCTATGGACACTAATGTCATATTCACAAAAAAGCACCGGAGAAGTCTTTCTTTTATGTTGAGCTTATTTTTAGCTCATCAAATGCAGCGTTTTCACTGAGTCGCAGAGGAGCCTTTGAGTCAGTGAGGTCACCTTGAGAATAAACAGAAACAGGTATTCACTTATGACATTTTGCTGCACAAAACTACATCTCACTTTGCATTTCAATTCTGTCTCCAGACGGTAGGACCCTTGGACAATTCGCAGTCCGAGACCTTTGGACAAACACAACAATCCCTGAGCAGGTAATTGAAAGACATTATATTCCCATCCAACCTCCAAAATGCATTTAAATTGATCTCATATGACTAGTTCTCTGTCGCTGTCATGTATGATTTGATCCATGACAGTGACATTTCACTGAGACGCCAGATTTACAGCATGTATGATGAATTGATATTTATATCACTGGACAAGCGAGAGCTATCCGTACGTTCCACAATCTGCTGAGGGCACATAACTAGTACTTGGCGATCTGCCCAACATTGCTTTATTTATAGACAAGGGGATCATTTGTTTCAGTGGCGACAGTTGCAAGAAATTGCCATTTGTATGATTTCAGAAGTTCCACCATCGAATCTTCAGGGAGTTGGCCGAAGTGTCACGATAATGAAAGTGTCAGACTTACAAACGAACCACAATTTGAAATCAATAGGAAGCATAGTGTTACCACATGCTAATGTACACATACCATAACTCCTGAATCAGACACCGTGCACAGTGACGCCAAACAAATTCAATACCATGCACAGGCTCATTTACTTTGGAAACTTGACTCTTCATGATAAGGGACCTCTGTGGTGTGGGGACCGGACAGTGGTCAAAGCCTTTGGTCATGAGAGCACTGTTAGAGTAGAGGAGCATATTGACCAGGACTAATATGACTGCAAATCAATACAGAAGGTACATGGTCCACACAAGTGGCCCCAGCAATGCTGAAAAGGCAGTTGTGTGAAATAAGTCCTGTCATAAATCACAACGGGCTGACAGCGCTGTGTGTCCCTGGTTGTCACTGTCGAGTGGGGGGGGTGCGGGTCGAGGGGTGCAGCAAGTCTGTTACCAAGAATGCTGCACACAAAATGGTTAGATGAGGCTTAGATTATTCTAAAATCACCACCTCCATCACTTCCCACCTCCATTAGATAAAGCATTATTCTGGTTTATTAAAATGTGGGTCTAATTTTTGCACCTTTGGCCATTTGTTTCTGCTGCATCCATTGTGATGACATTGTGCTCAACAATATTGCTTAGAGTTGGTTACGATGAAGTCAGACAAAGGAGCAAAAATGTGATTAGTTGAGCAGACGAGTTATGAACGAGCCAACAGTAGCGACTTGATTTGGAGCTATGGATAAGTACCTAGCCTGGTTTCAATCCCCTAAACTGCTACCTACATCTCCGATTTGTTCAGCAACTCGTATAGGTCTATTACTGGGTTGTCCTGATCTCATCAGGTGGAGAAACAGTCAACCAATCAGAGCTTTGTAAAGCTGCTGATGTCATCTTCCTACATAGCTTTAGCTGCTAAGTTTCCACCCTCAACCTAAACACTGCTACTCAAAGTCTATTCAGACAACTTCTATCAGTAGCATCAATCATCGGGTTTCATGTCAAGTTTGAATGTAATTTTTGTGAATTTCCTGTTTACTTTCATTTAATGCTGTCTGATTAGCGCTTCACAACATTATGACAAGCCATCCCACAGGAGCAAATGCTATATAATTTGTCTGGTCAAAACACTGTCACTGGTCCACAAGCAGTCAGAACAGAGCCAAGCATGCAACCACCAGAGCAGTAGGTACGCCCTCAGAGGGTATGTGTACAAATCTGAACCGATTTATTCTCTCCGGCCCACATGACACTGTGTATTTACGATGAGCCACTCAAGCGTTGCCTGTCGTCTGTTGGGAATAATTAGTGCGCAGGTTGGTGACCTCTCCTGCTCTGCATCACACACACGTGCATGTCCATACATGCATGCACTAATCTACAGTTCGTCTTCTATTATTGTTGTCTGCAGACCTTTATTCTTTCATCCTGTATCAAACTTAAATAGATGTTAAATGAAACTTTTTTCTAATTTACACAAAAACTTGATGCTGGGGCCAAAAACGCACCCTGTTCTGGACAAGACATATTTGGTATTCATCCCAGAAAGCAGCCCTCTCTGTTAACCTTTCTCCAGGTCATCAAGATCTCTTGTCCTCCAATAACATTGCTTTCTAGCAAACACAAACATTGCATCGCTTCCTGAATTGTGATGACTCAGGAGGAGGAAAAAGGCTGCAGGTGTCAGCATCGATGTGAACGTTTCCATTAGTGAACTGGCAAAACACAACTAACCTTCAAAGTCATATGTCTCACTTGAACACGCAAACGCACGCATGCAAGACTATCACATCTGGCAGATATAAAGGACGGGGAGCACGGGGAGTAAAAGCTGGAGTTAAATGTACACTAAATTATTTAAGCGAAGCAACATGGCAGCACAACTTTAATCATCCTAAACCCAGATCCCATTTGGGGCCTGTCAAGGCTAAAGGACTTAAGCAGGACACACTGTCAGGATATTGGACGGAGAGTAGCGGCAACTACATTGTTGTGCTACTGATGCAGCAAAATTCGTTTTCCATTTCTAAGAACTGATAGAACAGAGGAAGCTGAGTGCTTTTGGAGAGCATGAAAGATGAAACCCGGCACACAAGGGGTCTTTGATTAAGAGTGCTTCAGTACAGTGAACAGGTACACAAACATTCACACACACACGCACACATCCTTTGTTCCAGTAATGGTGTAAAGTTGATGGGCACTGAACTGACATGAAAGCCACATCTCTGCAGCTCTCTGGTGACCTCACCTCGGACTCTACTTTCTAACATTTTTTTTTTTTAAATACCATCTGGCAGACACAAGCTGACTCCTCCAACCCTACCAGCAGCTCTTTAACACACACACACGCCATTAAGCTCTCACATCAGATGCGATACGATGACTTCATTTCCAGCCATTCTCTCTTCTTTCTCTTCCCCCGATCCTTGTCCCACTTGTGTGAAAAGTAAAATGAGGTCAACCGGGATGAGACACTAATCCCTCTTGATTTTGTGTGATACCTCTCCTCTTTCGCCGCCTTTCATCCCCCATATGCTACGGCGAGCTAACCCACTAACCGCTGACACAGTAATGAATTTTCCTAGATATCACTTCAGGTGCAAACGTGACTGTCTGTATATGGTAAATGAAGACGGATGCCTGTATCGATCGCATGCGTGGCTGCTTAATTCACTCACACATGCAACATACTGTACGTAACACAGTGGACGTTGGCAGCAGCTTAGCTCCTTTGATGAGGCTGTTTATGTCTCAGTCGGGCCTCGGCATCTTTGCTGCGCCAAGCTCCGGCACATTGCATAACCGTGCCCAGACAGAAACACACAACCCCAGGCCCTGGTCTGCACTATGGAGAGTCATCCAGAAGAGTTTGCAACTGGCAACCCCAGTGAGCAAAAAAAGAGGGGGGGAGAGGATAAAGATGCAACAAAACAGATAGAAGAATAAATGAATAAACAAATGATCTGTGACCTGAAAAGAAGCTCACGCACTCTTTAATCAATAAAGTGGAAAGATGGCTTGACGCAAGCACTTTTTCACCATTTACTCTCTCTTTGTCTCCGAAGGTACTGAAGTCATGCAAAATGAAGAAGCCGGGGAGTCACTGTAATCACTCTTTTCTATCTAAATCCATTACCATCACCGCAGACGTATAAATTATATACAGTCAGTGCGCTGTTAGAGGCATCTGTGAACTACTCTGTGAAACAAGAGCTTATATCACGTTAGACTCCTTTGGGAATTTCTCACACATGCTGAATACACTGAAAATCCCATCAAGGTTTCTTCACAAAGAGAAATATGCATGCACGCACACAGCGAAGATCTCTAGTGATTGTAAGCTTCAGTTGAAGACTTTGATTTGTATGTACACCGCCGATGGAATTCCAACATCCACTGCTGACCTACAATTCCTATTTCAATACTGACAATGAAAACCCTGGAAGGTTCTGCAGACAAAACTCAAAGGCAACCGAGTGAATCAGAAGCAACACTGTCGATGAAGATAAAGTATGTCGTAGTCAATCTGTGCTACGGCCGAGAGCTGAACACCGCCAGTCACAGCAGCTACTGCAAAGCCCGCGCGTGTGTCAGTGGGTGCGCGCAAAGTTGTCTCTGCAAACACGTGTGCGCCACTGTCCGCCCACATGTGCAAACGTTTGCCCTCCTGCGTAAGTCAGCACACATGCAGTGTTTGTGTGTGCACATCTGCTAACATTGTAGGCTTGTGCGTGTGTGAGAGAGCGCAAATGTGTGTGCTACTAATGTCTATCCTTAAATAATAAACTCTGTGTGTGTGAGAGTGTGTGCGCCCATTTGTATGTGTGAGTGCTATGATGTCCTGCGCCTGCCGATGAGATAATCTGGCAGAGCATGAAGTGACAATTTGATCTATTGCTGGCTCTGAGGGAGTCTCTGAGTTATAGTGCTGCCATCTCCGCCGGCCACCGCCAGTAAAGAGCCGTCTCTCTGCCGAGGTGAGCCACCACATTACAGACACACTCAGTTGTAGACCACCTTAGTGAAACAGACACAAACACACACACAAAGAAAGGAGTCGAGTCTAATGGCGGGATGCTGCCAAAATCATCCAATAAGACCTTCAGCCAGTGAGTGACAGAATCTCCCATTACACTGTGCTCTGGAGAAAACTTCCACCCATATTATTCTTACCTTTAAGTAAGTGAACCAGCAGAGTATAAATTTCAATTATGAAGTGTGGTGACTGTTTTCTATTAAAGAAAAGACTCTGTAGATGGATTCTGTCCAAACACTGGGAAGCTGTTAGTAAGAGTACTGATTACAAGTTGCTTCATTCGCTGTACACAGACTGTACACACACTGTACACAAGTAGCTGCACTAGTCGTGACCCAGGGGCTTTAGCCAACCATAGACCTATATATAACCTTCTCTCTAAGATCAACAGATTGTGTGACTTTCTATAAAACATTGCTTGTTTGAAGATATTCAGTCAGGATATAGAGTGCATCATAGCCCAGAGAGAAAGTTGCGAATAACCTGCTAATTGCATCAAACAGAGGACTTGTCTGTATACTTGCCCTGTTAGATCTAAGTGCTGCATTTGCCACCACTGACCACATCCTATTACAGAGAGTGGAACATTTAATTGGCATTAAAGGAATGGCACTAAGCTGGTTTAAGTCGCATTTATCAGACTGATCTCAGTTTGTACACATAAACAATGAATCCTCCATGCATCTTCGTCACGGTGTTCCACAGGGTTCTGTGCTTGGACAAACTATATTCCCCTTATACACTGTTTGCTTTCTTCAGGCAATATTATTAGGAAACACTACATAAACTGTCATTGTTATGCAGATGATGCCCAATGATATTTATCTGTCAAACCAGATGAAACCAACCAGATACTTAAACTTCAAGCGTTTTACTTGAAGCATTGTACTTGGCCCCAAACACCTCTGAAACACATTATCTAAAGACACAGTTACTCTAGATGGCATTGCCCTCCAGCACCACCTAAGGGATCTCATGAGTTATCTTTGATCAGGATATGTCATTTAACTCCCACACAAAAAAAACAGAACTGCCTTTTTTCCACCACATGACGCTGCAAAAATCCTGTCTCAAACAGATGCAGAAAAAACAGTCCATGCTCTTGGGCTGGATTTTTGCAATTCCTTATTATCAGGTTGCTCCAGTAAATCTGTGAAGACTCTCCTGCTGATCCAGAATGCTGCGGTACATATCCTGACAAGAAGTAGGAAAAGATCTTGTTTCTCTCATATTGACCTCTGGTTAAAATCTGAGTCTCCAAAGGTAGAATGGGATCCAGAGCCTTCGGCAATCAAGCTCTTCTCCCGTGGAGCCAGATATTAATTTGGGCTTCGGGAGAGGCACAATCTTCACATTTCAATGTCTTAAAATCTTCCTCTTTGATAAAGATTATAGTTCGGGCTGGTCTAGGTGAGCCTTCCCTTAGTTATTCTGCTTGAGGCCTAGATTGTCCACGAATTTCCCATGACGCACTGAGCTCATCTCTCCTCCATGTATGTGGAACTTGCATTGCACTACTATATGTTCACTGTCTCTCAACTGACAATTTGAGGCAGACCGCTGCTGTTGCCAAGTGCTCGATCATAATAGGAACTTTTATATTTATAAAAAAAACTGAACTTAATTGAATTGGATAGCAAGTGTTTCCTCTCAGATTAGTTAGCCCTATGCTTTGGATCGTGTAATCTTTTCATCTGGAGGCTGATGGATCTCAATTAACATCCTGTTCAGCTCTCATGAAGGCTCATATCCTTACATTATGTGGTTGATACACAGATGCAGCTCATTATATGGAGTTGGCCCCACCTTTTTTTATCTGTTGATGCTGGCTTCATGATACCAAGGCTCTGTGTCAACAACCTACTGCTGATGATGTTTAATAGTAGCACCATTAAAGTAATGGCCAAAGAGTCTTGAAAGAAAGCGTCTGGTTTGAGCCATATTGGATAGAAGTGGCATCAGTGCAACGGTTCAGTTCAGTCTGGTCAAGAAATAAAGGGTGTACAGAACAAGGGAGTACTTATTGCAGCCCTCCTTCTTATTACAAACACTGTGTCTCAACACCCAAAATCATTAGAGCGTTTCTCATTCAGCATTGCAGAACGCAGCATTTCTGCTTATTTTTTAAATTACGCTGCTAATCCAATGAAGAGCTGATACGCGTGGACTGCTTGCACAGCGAAACCTGTTTTCCAAATGCTCACGACTTCTTTTCGCTGCTGGGATATTTTGGAGAAAACAATTGACAGCGGTGTGTGTGTGCACCTGGGCATATCTGTCTCAGTGCATTACCACACACAGATCAATAAGGATTCTATTCTTGGTCATTAGATCCCGAAGTAGGGGGATAGCCTGCCTCCCTCACTTTTTCCTATCTCTTCCCTCTCTCTATCGCCCTTTCCTCTCCGCTGGCTCTCCCGCCAACCTCTTTCTCTATTCCCTCCTCCAGACAACACCAAAGGGGCATTGTCATCTTCCCAGCTGGACAGTGGAAGCAGCAGCAGAGTCAGAGGCGAGCATCAAACACGGGACAGTTTTTTGGGGGGGATCACAGCAGCGATTGGCTTTATGGCTGCAGGGATCAGCCGTCTCTTCGGAGGATTCGCAGACGTGTGCGCACACATTCGCTCGCACACATGTACACATCCACACACACACCTCCTGTTCCTGCTGTAATTCTCAGTCCTCTGCCACGCTGCCAGGCTGAGGCCCTTGATCTGCCACTTCCTGTAATCCTCCATGGGAGAGAGGTGCAGCCAAATGTCCTGGCAGGCCAGCCAGGCAAACAAACACACATACACACAAACGTGCATAGACACAGACGGCCGCGAGCAACCACTAACTGCAGAGATGACCTCCAGGACATAGATGTGTATCAGCACAGGAGTCCCAGGATGTTGCAAAACATGCCACCTCCTTGAACTTTAAAACAAACCTTAAAACAGCATATTAAATAAACCACGAGCTGCAGCACGGCAACACAAAAAAATATGAATCATGAAATCTCCATTATGCCTCCTTCATCTGTGCCACACTGGTATCATCGTCATCAGATAAAGAGACAGGGCTGACTAAACTGCAAATGACACAGGGAGAGACCCAGTACCAAAGAATAGATGGATGACTCCCAATTTCACCTTCCCCCGACTCAGATAAGACTATCTGATGCACATCACTCAAACACAAGGGGAGATTCTTTTGTTCATTCAATTTCAAAGTGGCCAGTTTCAGCCAGTAGGAACCATCTAACAAGATCATTTCCCCTGAACTCAGGATAGTCTGAGGGAGAGCGCGTTTTGATCTCTAAGCTGATTGGTTATAGGCTGCTTTTACACCACGAGTACGAGCTTTTTCTCATACTGCGTTCACCCAGCCTGCAGCTCACAGGAGTAATGTACCAGCCAGCAAGACATAAGCCCCATTAAGCTTATTCACCAGTTCCTGCATCAGGCCTGGTGCTTCCACCAGAGGAGGGATTTCATCTCCTATCTGATACATGTGTAGAATCTGCTGTGCTTTGGATTAAGAAATGTGTGGTTTCTGTTGAATCTGTGAATCTCTAAGAACATTCAGTCACGTCCAGAAAAAGTGGTGCATCATTACATCTTCTCTCTCCCTCGCTCTGCTTTCAAGAAGAAGATAAAACAAACCAAAAGGTACCTGGACTCTTCTCTATGCTCATCTTCCTCAGACTGAGAGCGTCTCTGCTTTTTTATCTTCACCTCTCTGGCGCAGGTGAACAAGACTGACTCACAGACTCACTGCCAGCAGGTGGGAACGAGGGACGGCCAGGCGGACAGCTCTTCATCACACCGTAATGAGCTGGCAAAGGTTGTCGGACAGGCAGGAGAACACATTGAGGACCTGTAAAAGCAGCCCGACACAGGCGAGCTTGCAGGCGTTCTCTAAAGCTATACGACTCCCCGCGGTGCCATTTCATCACAAGCTGTTGTCCCCGTTTGTGTAAACGTCGTCATATTGCAAGGAGGCCGACACCAGCTACCGCAGCCACTTCTATCTCCGGCCCAACTGCAGCACAACTTGTGGCTAAATGCCGGATTTGCCTGTGACACTGTCTGGATTTAAAGTGTGTGACGGTGAGGCAACATCAGTAAAAGCAGCTAAAATGTGTCATTCAAAGGGTGCTTGGTATTTTCTAACCATGTGATCAAACATTTTCTCTTCCAGAGCTCAAGGTGACTTGCAGCACCATGAACGCTACTGAAAACTCTACCAATACCCTGAAACACCACCAGTGTACATAAGCATCTGATTACAGCAGCTCAGACATCTGTTCACTTACCTGCTGCTGCCTCCCAGGGATGTCGGGACCAAACGGAGCCACGACCACCATCCACCACCATCACCTATAAGAGCTCAACTGAAAGGATACAGTCTGAGAGCCCCGCTCTGAGTGCCGATGGCCAGGATCTTCTGCACCGGGTCGAAAGCCATGGACGACGGCTGATAGGGAAAGCCATGACGGACGGTCTAAGATACATGGGGAAAAAAAGCGAATGTGTTAGAGAGGATATCAATTTGAATTTCACAGCAGGGGTGTTGTTTTGTCAAAGGATGTCACACACATGATTTTGGTAAACAAATGATCCCAGATGGATGTGGAAGGTGTTATGAAACTGAAATGTAAAGCCTGAAATTGCACAGACAAGAGAAAATGAAAGAGGGGGAACAAGCGCTCTTTCCATGCACGGTTACCCGGTTCTTCGTTGATACTTGGCTTCGCTTTTTATCGGATCCTTTTATAATCACGGCCCTATTTTGAGATTTCCTCCCTCTCTCATTTCTCTCGCTTTATCTCGTTTTCCTTCTCTCACTGCCTCCCACATGAGGTCGTGATTACACTGAAGTCTGGAAATTAAAAAAAAAAACACAGAAAACACACCCAGAAGGAGCATTTGGTTGCGATCTGTTGCGGGGCCCTCTGTTGGAGGGCATTACATTGTTAGGTGTTTCTGTTTTTTTGTCCACCTTCTGTGTATTTGTGTGTGTGCGTGCGTGCGCGACTGTGGCTTTATGGCATCAGTCAGCCGGTGGTGGGCTGTTGGATTTGTTTGCTTAGCGGCAGAAGGCTAAAGCACGTTACATAAGAAGCACTCAGTGCAGCAGAGACACCTGCCTTCCTCACAGAGAAACATAACAGAGTTTCGGTCCACGCAGATAGCGAAGGTGCAGGAAGGAGGATGGAGTCTCGTTCGCAGAGACTTCAATCAGATGCCCGGCTGGTGATATATTGACATATTTTTTAGGCTATAGTGTTGATCAAGCTTGCAATCTCAGAGCTGGTCTCTCCAGCCCTCAGGTGTGTTGACTTCACTCTAGATTATGTTATCTAGTTTTCTAGTTCTGACTTCAGGCACTCCGCGTCTGTTAAGATGATTACATATTTTAAAAGTTAATCTGCACCGGATGTTGATGTCTGGTTGTTTGTTGGTGTCTCTAAAACAGACAGAAACAACAATCATATGACTTCCATGATGTCGGCTTCCAGAGGCACATGGAAAATAAGATCAACCAATGGCAATGGACTGTGGTAGCCTGCAGATCTAAAGGTTATTTTTTAGCACCATGTCTTATAAGAAACACAATTGCACAAACCCACATTTCAGAGCGCTATTAAAACCAGGCCTGTTATAAATATGTGGGGTTAAATATGTGGGGAGATCAATAGTAAGCACACAGTGGCCACACCAAACCATTAGGGCACACTTGGGGGAATTTAACATTACAGAGGGGTAAGATGTATAGCACATAAAATAGCACAAGTGTTTATTAACCTCATCCACTGCTGCGGCCAGTTCAGACAGAGGAGGACAAGGCGTTTTTTTCTTTTCTCAAACACTCACTTCAGGCGCCATCAGTCCCCAATGGATCAATGATCGGGGGGTAAAGTAGCGTGTGTGTGTTTGTGTGTGTGTGTATGTGAGATGAAGGCGTGGAGGAGGAGAGGAGCGTGAGAGGTGTGTCTGCGAGAGGAGGGAAGAAAGAGGATGGAGAGAGACACACTCACACACAGGCACATTAAACCAGAATCCACCCTTTTGCTAATCCAAACCCAGCAGATTATGCAAGAAGGGATCAGTTTGGCCCAACCCCTTCATATGCACACATGCAGCAGACTGTGGCATTTTCACACTTATGTCACCACATCCCAAATAAGTGAGGGGCTTGAGGAATCTCCTTGCAGCACAAACACATGCAATCATATGGGAACTTATTAATGGTTATTGTTCTGTCGCCAGTGCGCACTCTTCACACTGTATATGCGCATTAGGGAGCCTCAGGATCAAGCTCTTTCTGAAAAGAGGGGGCTCATGCAAAATGTGAAATAAAGCTCCAGAAAGCAAATGCATCTTTTAGTCAGAAAGAGGCTGCAGGATGAAATGCATTCTCATTTATGTTGCTGCATCCTGAGCTGGGACCAATCACAAATAAAGGGACGGGGATAATAAAGGCAGCAGGCTCGCCCACCTTGCAGAGCTGGAAATGCTCGGACTGGATGGTCTCCTGGATCAGATGGTTCTCCTGTGGTCCCACTTGGACAGCCGGGGTGGAGGAGGACACCTCTTTCAAGCCGTCCAGCACCTTCCTGATGTTGAACTTCTTCATCTTCACACTGCGGAGCACACAATTCAGATCACCCGCAAAAATGAAAAAAAAAAAAAAAAAAAAAAAAGATAAAGCCACTTTTGAATATCTCTCTCACACACACACACACACACACACAAATAGACAGATTTCCTCTCACATTTTAGTGCTGGTGTTTTAGCGCAGTGTCCATGCTGGAAAGGCTCCGGCGCGCACCGCACAGGTCGCCTCCTGGTTGATGTGAATTTTGGATGAAGGGGGGCCCGCTCCGGATGCTCGTGCGTCGGTGGTGACCGTGTTGTGTCTCGCTGCGTCTCGGTGGCTCTGCTCGCTCTTCCTCTCGGCTTGCTTCCCTCCACCCTCCCGTCTCCGGCTGTGTGCGCCGCGCTCAGCCAAGGCGGAAACGCAGCGCAGTGATGGTGATGGTGCTGCTGCTCTTGCGCATGTCTGACAGAGCGGAGGCTTCACCACCACCACTCTCTCTCACTCTCTCTCTCTCTCTCTCTCCTCCTTTCATCTGCCCCCAGCGACAACGCCCCCCTCTCTCCCTCCCTCCCTCCACCTCCCCTGTCTCTCCCTCTCACGCACACATAGTAGGTTTTGCTCCACTGCACCTGGTGATGCTGCAGCATTAGGAGTGGAGACAGACAGGAGGAGGCTCGCTCCCAGTCTTTCCAGTACAACATCACCCTTTCCACTGCACCTCCTGCGTGTCTGGCCATCCTATATCCTAGTGCACAGTGTGAGGAGAGTGTGCTGCAGTGGAGAATTGAAGATGCATGTGCCACATTTTCCTTTGTATGCAAACGGGGGTTTTGCAAAAGAAAATGGAAATAAAAGCAGTTTGGATTTCTTTCACATGTGCAAACATTCGTTTTTAAAACATGCATGTGGAGGTAAATGCATAAAAAAGCCAACAGCTGAGCAAGCAATGCATCCATCAGTATCCATGGTGATGGCTGTTTCCTGCCCGTGGTGGAGTCTCATCCTCCTTCTTAATATGGAGAACCCTCCACAGCTGCAAGTGTGACTTCATGCAGGAGTAACACTCCACAGCGAGGAGCTACTGAGGAAGGCCCCAGGTGACGTTGCATGTTGGCCCCTGACTTTAACGCATCAGAGGAAAAAGGTCACAATGTCTTTATCAGAAACCCTGCTCTACACTACAATGCGCTTAAGATGGTGTTTCTGCACAGTGTTCGTCCAACATTCAAAATGAGTGGTTCTGCAGAAATGGTCAACAATGAGTGACTTGATTTGACCTTTTAACAGGGTGGTAAAGCAGGTACATAAAGAGGAATGTCTGGGCCCCGTGAGGCTCCCAGCTATGCTGCGATAATATCATGTAGAAAGGTGAGAATAACTCCTTGGCTGTGATTTGCATTTGTCAGATACAAAATGATAATTCTGATTCTGCTTTGCAACAAGTAATGGAATATAAATCATTTAAGAATGGTTTCCATCAAAACAGCATTAAATTAGGATTCACGGTTGAGACATGGCTGTATTAGATGGCAGCATTAGTGGAGTCAGTTTCTTGTTTGCATTTTCTGCTTATGCCTGCGTGGGTTTCCTCTGGTGGCTCCACTTTCCTCCCACAATCCAAAAGATATGCAGATTTAGTGATGCTGAGTTGCCACAGATTTTTTTTGTTAGTGTGAATGGTTGTCTGTCTATGTGTGTATGTCCGCCCCGTGACAGACTGCTGACTTTGTCCAGGGGTTAACATCACCTCTGATAAATGGCTGTATTGAAGGCATCGCTTCACAGCTCATTACCTGGATGTAATGCTCACCTAAACAGTAAGTCAGGGGATAATAACTAAGCTAACTTCACAGTGTCTGACGTGTGTCATTGATCCTTACAACCTAGTAGAATTGCTATAGTTTGTCTCAATCACTCTCACGCTTGTACCCTAACAAAAGTACTGGGCACAGTATATATCATAGTTGGCCCCCGAAAGAAGAAAATCAACTAAAAATTAAAACTAAAACTACAACTAAAAACTAAAAATCTACAATATGCATCATCAAATAAACACCATCAACATCATATTCTTCCTCATAATTTTCACATGATACTTCTGACTGTTAGGACTCAGACAACTTCATGATAGGTCATGTTTCCCCCGAGAGCTCATATGAGTTGTGAACCTCAGTACATCTGTGTATGTTTGTAAGGTCACAGGCCTTGACGAGCTCAGCTGAGTCTTCTCACGCGTGAGTGACACTGACGTTGCCACCTGTTTTTGGGCCGCTTGCTAACACGCACCTCTCCGACAGGTTTGCCGTCAGCAGCGGGGGACAGGGGTGCAGCGGCGGAAGTAATGGCCGTGTTTGCACTCTCTTGCTAACAACACCTGATACCAGCTCTGTCCTAAACTGGAGAACGTCCAAAAAATATGTCCACCACGGCTGCACGTTGTAAAAATCAAAGCTGATTAGATGAACTTTACCTCAGCTGATGTAAAGGATGCATTAAGGAAATGAAGATGCTAATGAGCAAAAGGGCACCAAAAGATATGAAGAGGACCAGGGAGCAAATTATTAATTCAGTAATCATAGCAGGGTGAGCTTGAGAACAATTGTTGCAATGCTGATTTGCATAATGAACTGAAATTGACCACACGCACCTTCCAACCCCAACAGATATCTGCCTGATCCAGAATACATTACGCAGGCAAACAAAGAGCTCCTTATTAGTCAATCCTTTGCGTGTGTGTGAGTGAGTGAGTGATGTGGGAGGGGAGGGCTTTTGGCGACTCTGACATCAGTGATTTAATTTAGCACCATTGTGTTTGTGGCGGCGCCCATTCATCTGGCCGCATTGTGTGTATGTGTGCGTGTTGTATTTTGAGTCTGACTGCTGTGTTTGTGCTCTTTGATAAGGCTTTTCACTGAGGCAGTCTTAGTTGGGGGTTTCTTTTCTAAAGGGCCAAAGTGTAAAGAGAACAGGACAGAACAGGAAAGACAAGAGAGAGAGGGGAGGGGTGAACAAGCAGAGGTGTAAATCATATTTACAGTCAAGGTGATATGGCTGTATGTATTCAATTCAAAAAACAAAATGATAACATTTATACACCATGATTAGTGCACATATGTAGGTTTTTAAATGCTAAAAACAGTAGACGAGTTTGCTTTTGTGTAGTTTTTTTCTGCTGTGTCACAACATCACAAACACACAGAAAAGTGTGTTTTTCAGTCTCAGCACAAACTAAACTAAGCTGTGTTGCACTTTGCTCCCACACTGTAAAAAAACAATATAAAATGTCCCTGGTTATTCTGCCACCAACATCCAGATGTGCATCATAGCATGGTGCCATAAAAGGGCAAAAATGAATCTGTCCACCCAGGTGTCATGTTAATACCATCAGTGACTCCTGCAGACTTGGGTGCCAGATATTTGCTGGTTGAACTTCATCCTACAACATGGCAAACTTGGGGAACACCCTGCCTTCACACACTCTTCATCATCTATGTATTATCATTCAACACAACAACTCTGGGAAATATGCTAATTGAATACATGCAGGTCTATCAGCTGGTATGCACATGAGCAAAGCGCTAATCCAGTTCTAATCCCAGGTCAGAGGTAAGGGTGGATGAGCCAGGAGCATCTATAACATGACAGCTGTGACTGACTGTATGAAGCAACTACTGCATTAGCGATATATCTGCCGGCTTTGCTCAAATGACTAGAGTCCTATAAGCAGTAATACAAGCCTGTGTTAGCCACTGGCGAGTTAATCAATTAAATCAAAATACACTCCATCTACATTCATGTATTTTTTGCAGGTTTTTTTCTCCAAGTTTTAAAGAAACACTGGTGCAGCAGAGTGTGATGTTGGACAGCAGATTGCAGAGTGATGTGTAAACACCAACCTACGCATGCAAATTTGCATACATTACACAGATGTTTGCATACAACTTATGAATATGCATCTAAACATGTCATACAGTGTACATACTATACGCATCTCATTACTATGATCTTACAGTAGAGGACTGTATGTACTCTTGTTATGTAAGATTGTGGTTGAATTGAATTATATTTTTCTGTCATTTTCTGTGGAGTTTTTTTTCAACTGATCTAAAATAAAATCCAAAAAAAGAATGTGGAGTTACACAAACAGGCAATGCACATTTGTATGCACTAAGAATATGTGTCCTTACACACAGACAATTCACCTCTAATGGATTTTAGCCACTGAAAATCCTGTCTCAGACACTCAAGACGGATCCATCCTCAGCACCACACTGTGTAGCCCCCAGAGCTCAGCATCACAGTCGGCCATGCTTGACCCCTATAGCAGCAAGGGCCCAGTGCTGTCTGGAGAAAGTGAAAAACCCGGGGGGACGGAGGGGGACAACAGCAGGTCGCAAAAAGTCGGGGCGTCTGCCTGTCATGCACAAGGACTGGAGGGACAGGGACCTTGTGCCCTCACTGACAGCTGTAGTTAATCAAGCGATACATAGCACACCTGAGTTTAGGACTTTTGACCCCAAGCCTCCCTGCGGCACTCCACCACTGTGTCCTCATACAGCAGCATAGCACTTGCTAACAAGTGAGAGGACATCCAGTATCATTATATATAACACACATACGCATGCTTGACATTAAAAGAAAGTAGCATAAGACACTCGTGTAATTGGTCGTTCACAGGAACTTTCACAGTCAGGAAACAGCTGCAGAGCAGAAGAGGCAAATCCAGCCGACAGAAATCATACATGACACACATATATGCAGACAGGCACATGCATTGCACACACACGTCCCAGAGGGATTGCAAGTTAATGAGCCAATGCCCTTGAGGGAACACTTGATTGTCTCTGCCTGATTCAGTAAGAGGGTGTTTTCAAAGTGAAACATTCCCCCTGCAGACACACATGTGGAAGGTAGCAAAGCTTAGCGGTACTGAACTGTCTGAAAACATCCCTCCACCCACCCACCCACCAACCAGCCCTTATGGTTACAGTGGGGCTTATAAATATTGATGGGAGGATAAAAGAGATGAGGAGACGGGGGCGGAGAAATTGACAATACCATAAAGCCTTCATCACATCCATAGCGTTCCGAATCAAAAAAAAGCTAGAGTCTAATACAAGCGTGAGTTTATGATCCCAGCATCACACCTCATTTTTGACAAACGGGGAAAAGAGATAAGACCGTAAAGATCTCCACCAGGAAAACAGCAAGACGTGTTGTTTGATCAAGCTTTCAAGGTCAAAACGTTATATGTCCCCAAGAAGCCAGAAATGACATAAATTGCATTTGTGTGTGTGTGTGCGTGTGTGTGTGTCGGCATGTTACTGCAAAGAGCTCAGGGGATGGACATGACACAGCGTCAGCTTGTCTCAACTCGGGGCTGCACAGCTGGTATCAATTCCAATAATCAGCCAAGGCGATAAGCTGACCATCCACACACACACACATACACACGCAGTTGAGCAGATGGATGCCACTATTAAAGGAAAGGGCATTGCCAATGTTAGCATCGCACTGACACAGGACCTCTGGGAGGACAGATTTTCTTAGAAAGAGGCTGCAGTCGGCGTGCAGCCAAAATTAAGTTTACTTAAACCAGTCATCCAGAGATTGAGGGAAGAGACATGAGAGGTGGATAGCACTTTGTCCTCGGTTCAATGTCACAGACTCAATGAGGCGAGACCACCGCTACTGTCAGCCCCAGTCCTTTGAAGGAGCAAAGGGGAAATCCAATGTAATCAATGAAAGGCTACCATGATTTTACTGGTGCACCTGAAAGTATGACTAACCATTGTCATAATACACAGGATGATGGCTATTAATGCAAATAAAATTAGGCACAAAGGGATGTGTGTGTGTGTGTAAGAGGGTGAAAAGGAGAAGTCTCCTGTCCTGTTATCTAAGATAGCAATAATCAATGCTGAGCACAGGACAGGTTATCGATGACTCCCTTGTACAACCCCCCCCCCCCCCTTGTGGTTTCAGCTCTAATCAATTCACACTTTATCAAATCAGCACTTCACCATGACCGTGTCGCTTAACTGGTATGTGGCAGCGCACTGAGGGTCCTTTCTGTTCACTCATGAGAGGTGAAAATCTGGAGAGAACCACAACATGTTAAAATTTAAAAAAGGAGATGAAGCCAAACACAACGGCGCAGAGCGGATTCTGACAAATTCCTTTCCCCTCAGGACGACGTTGCTGTGGTGAGCCGTCTTAGCGAGGACTCCTCTCGTTCCCCTATCCCCTGATGGTAAATTAAGCCGCGCAATTATCCCCTGTGATTGGCAAAAAGGCTACTGCACAATCCAATAAAGTGGGATGAAACTTAGACTCTTGTTTTATTGGCAACCTGACACCTCGCGGCTCTGCTGTGCAAAAGTCTGCATCCGTCCGAATTAATGCAATCATCTCCAACACGGGGCAATTAGGTTGTGATTCAAGCAGTCGCTGCCATGCTATTTAAGGAAATTGTGTGTATCCTCCCATCCAGCCAACTATCTATTAGATTACCCCTCATCCACATATCAGCTGAGGCAGAGCTTTGAAGCGCGATTAGTGCTGTGGTAAACAAAAGTGTACTTTTTGCGCACTTGGATAAATCATTTTATCTATGCCAGTGGTTCCCAACCTTTTCCAACTCAGGGCCCACTTTTAAGTCTCAAAAATTTTGATTCCATAAATACCGAGGCAAAATTATGTGTTCCCATAGCGCTTTTTTTATTGAAGATGAAACATGAAGGACTGAACTGAATACAACAAAAACCAGATGAATGCTCCACAGTCACAAACATATCATCTGTAACATGTTCCAACACCACCACACACACACAAACCCGTCATTCAAGGAGCTGTGCATCAGCACCACACAAATATCAGAAATGACAACTAAAAAAAAATCCCAGCACTAAGTACTCAGCACTGTACTTTCTCTGACATCTTCTTTTTTGTGTGATGGTGGGGAGATCACTTGTTATTCTTTTTATTCTCCCTGTTGCTAGCCAGCTGTCCATGTTTATACTGCAGTTTCAGCCCTCAGCATCATAAACAGGTCAAGTGTAATGCGGTCCCACTGCGAAATGGTCCGGCCCATAACAACAAAAGTTCCTATGTCTCATTTCTAAAAACAAAACAAACTAATAATATTAGTTTGAACATCTATAATATCATTTTAAATGTAACTGATTTTTAACATTAAGGGCATTATTCTGTTTATTTTTATATAATTACACTCTTCCCACCCCCATAAAAAAAGTCAAAATATTTTGGAAATGATTTGGCGGCCCACTTGCAATACCGTCGTGGCCCACCAGGGGGCCGCGGTCCATAGGTTGGGAATCACTGATCTATGCAAACAGGTACAAGCAAACAATCACATCTGGGGCAATCTGAAGCCCTCCTCCAGGATCTTTTGAAATAAACACTTTGGACAGGCTGTGGCACAACAGGAAGTTGCATCAGATGCATCCTGACAACCACGATGACTTCCCTATAACAACTATAGACAAGTGCAAGTTTGAAACACACAGCAGCGGGCCACCAAGAGAAGTTCCACCATATCAACTGTCAGGAGATGTAGTTGGGTCGAAAATATCCCAGAAGGCAGCTGGGATACAAAAAAAAAACACACTGCGATCTGTATGTATGGACGCACACAATCCCTTGATCCCCACACTGTAAAAAAAAAAAAATTGTGTTGTGATGTGCTGAATGAGGGACAGCTGTCAGCGCGGGTCTGCGCTTTGAGGAGCAACTTGTCTATCTCTGCTGTCACTGTCAAATCTCGAGTGCACACAGAGCTGGGACATAAACAATTTATCCAGACCCCACCCGAACATGCAGCTCCTCAGCCCGGCTTAAATATTGACTCGGTTTGACCTTCAAATAGGAAGCCTAATCTTTACAAAGTATTAACTGGTAGTCCCGGGAGGATCTTGTGGACGCTGATAAATGAGGGTCATGGTGGAATAAGGGAAGATACAATTGGAAAAGCTAATCTGTATAAGTTACAATAGGACAGGATTCTTACACAGGATTTCTCACATTAAAGGTCTCTTGTCGGCGAAATCTGATGACAGGTGCTGTTTTTCTATGGTGATGATGACCTTGTGTTCAGTGCTTTATTCGCTCTGCAGCCACAAATCTGATGGGTTGCAGTTTTTTTTTGTGGACTTCTCTCCACTCATTATTTGATTTTTGCCCCCCCTCCCCCCTCCTCCCGGTGTCTGCAGAGCTGCGTTGGCCGAAGAAAGAGGTGCCGTCGCTGGAAAGTGGGCCAAAGCGAAGAAGAGTGAAGGGGGGAGTGAAGCCAAAGCAAGGTGAGGCAGGGGAGAGAAACAGTTGGGTAACAAGAATAAGGCTGCAACCAGGTCAGCATTTCTGCGTCTGCAGGTCTGGAGACAGAGTTAAAAGGGGTTTTGGATTACTGCAGTAAAGCCTGGGCGTCAATCTGTGAGCCCTCACCTTTCCCCCTTCAGTGCTATCGCTCTGTCAACATACAGTAAAAGCTTGGCCTTTTGCTCCTTGTCGTCTGAGCTGAGTCTTTCTCTCAAAGTCGTGCTCTTCTGTCTTTTATCAGTGAAGCAGCCTCTGAGGACGGACCTCTAGAGACTCTCGCTCCCCAGAGGGACAGAGCAACAATAATGGGACAATGCTGCAGTATGTTGAGCCAATAATCCAAAGGACCCTGCATCCAACCCCAAGCCAGCTGGAAGTGCATGTTCGTGTTTCAGTGTGTGTATGTGTGTGTGTATGTGCTTATTGATGTGTGGAGGAATGCACGTGTTTGCACAAAAGCAGAGAAAAGGGAGTGAAGAGGCAAAGAGAGCATGAGGATCTTGAAGACCTAAAAAGTGCTGCAGATTTCTTTGCAGAAAAATTACAGATTTCTGTTTTTGCAAAAACGCAAAATAAGTTTAAACTTTCTTATTGAGGAGAATCACTGGCTGATGCTGAGATGTACAATTAAAGGAATAGTTCAACATATTGGGGGAAAAAATGGCTAATTGCTTTTATGCTGAAAGTTTAATGAGAAGTTAGATATAAAGGTACAGCCAAGAGACAATGAGCTTGGCTTTACATAAAGGCCAGAAACAGCTGAGGAAAAAAATCCACCTGCCAGAATCTCTAAAGCTGATTAACACCTCAGATCTCTTTTGCTTAATTAACACAAATAACGAAATGTATAAACAAATCATGCTTTAGGAAGGATTTACATGCTTCAACTCGGCCAGGCAGGTGACCTTCAGGTGTCGGGCAAACTGCTACCCTTCCAGTCTTTATGATAACTTAAGCTAACAGTCTCCTGGCTTCATGTTTAGCGTACAGATTTTAGAATGGTATCAGTCTAACTCTAAGGAGAGCGAATAAGCACATTTCCAAAAAATGTTGAACCATTTGTTTACAAAGATGCAGACTGTCTTGTATCTGTAGCTCATGCCAAGAACAGCTATGAAAGAGAGTGACTAGATTATAAAGATTAAATTCATGTATTTTGTGAAGGTTCAGTCAATTGAACGTTTTACACTATATATAAGTAAATCATGCATCAAGTTCACATTGGATCTTGTCTTAGATGCATCTAGCGTCTTACTTGGATTAAATAAAAGAACCAAATAATCTGGTCTGCTTGTATGAGATGTTCTACATTGTCTTGATCACACGCCACAAGCTAATTTGGCCTAAACTGCTGCACTACAACAGAAATTTGAAGCTAATCCACAAATTGATAAACAGGCAAGTTTATGTAGGAGGCATTATGAACTTGATGAAGGCCTCTGATACTGAGCCACATGAGATCTGAACTGAACACTGAAAGACAACAGGAGATATACAGTATATTGAAAATGCGACAGAGATGTAGAGAAACAGTAAAGTAGAGAAACCACGAAAAGGCAATTCCAGCAAGTTAGAATGCCCTTTTGTCATTCACAAAAGTAACAGCAAAGAAATTGATTAAGGCTTTCTTGAATTATTACCTCCAAACGGGAAGTGAATTAAAGACCAACCACAGTCTCCACACCACTCGGGGAATGTGTATCTACTTTCACTTAATTTCATCATCCCTCTATGTGGGTCCATTTAAGAATCAAATATTCTCTTATTACTTGTGGGAAGTCAAATGCACACACGCAATCCCTCACACACACACACACACACACACACACACACACACACACACGATGGCTGGCCGTCCCCTTGTTTTCAAGGTTACACCAGAGTTCTTCTGTCGCTCACAACACATTTGCATCAAACCACCAGCCAACAGCTGCCAATTAACAAACAGCCTCTCCGTTAATACACACACGTCACTGACAATTACAGTGTCGGGTGATCTCTCTCTAACAACAGAATGGTGCTACACACACACACACACTCAAGCTCATGCACAGAAGAGGAGGAGGAGGAGAAGGAGGAGGAGGATGGGTTTAGGTGCAGGGAAAACAGCAAATAACAGCTAATGCTTTCGAAAAGGAGGACTGAATTGGGCGAGAGGGAACGGTGCAGAGACAAGAGGGAATGTTCTGTGCCAGGAACAAGGCTTTCAGGATTAGTTCTGTCATGCAGTTACAAGGGTAGAAATAGTGCTTGGCTAGATGAGGCCTGACAGACTGAACAGACACACAAAATGCAGTGCAAAATACACACATAATGAAGCAGCACACTTTCATGAGCAGGAACAACACTGAGAAACGCAGACATGAAGATATTGTGTTCAAAGTATAAAGTGTAGAGCTGCAGGCAGACACATTTATATTAAACACTGTGCAGAAAGTCTGCTTACAGCATTCTAATAAGATCTTATTCAGATGTTGTATATTACAAATTTAGGTCCTATATCATAATGAAAGGGAATCATTTCCTACAAAAAAGAATTTTAATAAACAAATTGTCAGCGGCAGGGAACAAAAGGCTCGAGAGCAGGAGCGGATTACTGCAGGATGACTTTGCATATGCACAAATAATTCTTCTCATCCTGCTACCTTGTACACACACACACATCCACACACTAACACGTGCACCCACAGCATAATGATCATTTCTCTCACGCCGCAGCACAAAATTGAACTATTCATTATTGTCAAGCAGCACAGTGCAGGCACGGTAATGAAAATTTATTGACGTCCACAGCCACTAGATGGCACCCTCCTCCCTTTCATTTCCAATTTAGCTTCTCATTCCTCAGCTGATCAGCTGACTCTCTCTGTGGGATGGAGACCTAGACTAGATGCACTCCAAACACTAAGCTAGGATAAATGCCTCTTACTTCACTATATCAAATTCATTTGAAAAAGAAACACCAGATTGATTAACAGTTTTATGCATATTAGAAACCTAACCATCTGTTTTGAAACATGTGCACTTAAACCTTGGGGATTCTCAATAGTTGCAATAAAGATCTGCCACCTACCTGTGTTACATTTTCCATATAAAACACTTTGCCTTGGTCTTGCAGGAATGGACTCTTGTGGGCCTCTATCAGCAAGAATATATCAATTAACCGATCAATCAGTACCACTCAGCTTGTGGGAGGTTGGCTGTATCCAGCATGCCTTGAGGCGTACAGTCAATAGAGTGACCTTCAAGAAACAAAAGATTTGCAGAATATAATCAGGCATGCTGGGCATCGAAAAGTCAAAGCCATATATTGGAAGTAAGATGGCTTGACATTCTCAGTGCGATGAAAGAGGAAGCGATTTTACGTGTCTGCACAGAGCCAGTAACAGACATTTTGTCATTTAAAATGTATTATATTTAACATATTCTAAAGGAAAATGAGCAGAAAAGATTGTAGAACAGTGGCTCTGTTCATTCAGGTTATAGATGAAAAGAGGAAGGATATATGTGTGCTAAAAGAATATGATAAAATATGGCACAGAATACCATAGATTTGGTAAAAAACTAAGAAACATTACAAACATTAACTTCTTAACAATAGCTCTATTAGCTCTGAATAAGGTGCAGCAACAATCCTTTGGTCAGGTATTACATCATCAAGTATGACAAAGAAGATTTATCAGTGTTCACACAGACTTGTTGAGGTGTCTGCTGAGGAAATTGAGACGAGGAAGTCAGTGCCAACGGCCATCATTTCTTCTTGCCAGCGCTCTTGGCATGTTTGTTGGGCTGCTGGGTGGCAGCAGAGGTGGGGGTTGTTTTTTCTAGAACTGCCTGCTGGGCCTCCTCCAGAGCTTGTTTCTCTTCTTGTTCCTTTTTCACGGCCGCCATCTGACGGCTACTAAATGCCTCGCAAGCATCAAGAAACTTCTTGCAGTGCTGCCACAAGGCTGCCTGGAGACAAGACGGAGAGGCAAAGAGAAGGAAGTTACACAATGTTGTCTAACCAGAGGGGAGGAGGCTGACAACTGATCCTCTCACTCTGTTTCACTTTGATAGTCAAAACTGATAATTATCGCTGTCTACATTTTCACTATTAGGTATCAAAGTTCTTATTCTGTCTTGACTGACCTGCATGTTCTCATACATCTCCTGCTGGCACCTCATTAGCTCCTTCCTGTTGAGCTCCTGCTGTTTCTGGTGCTCCAGCACATTGTCTCGGACCAGCCGGTAAGTCTGAATCTTCTCTAAGCGCTCCCTCTGCTGGGTCTCCTCCATTTGTGAGTCCATCACCGCTGGAGAATCCTTTTGGCGTCTACGGATATACATAAGGATATATGTATACATACCTTAATTCAATGTTTAACATGAGCTGACATCTTTTATAGCATCTCAGTATCGTCTGTAAACAGAATGTTAATGCTAATGCTAATGCTATTTGTTTATAGTGAGTACAGCTGGAGACTTTTTCTGAGACATATATTGCTGTGCAAATTATGAAGGGAGTTATTTTGAGGGCCAGATGTCAAATGTCAGCTCAAACTAGAGTAAATGTTATCAAATTCTACCAAATTTTATAGGCTACTTCGAGAAATGGGACAAAATGTTGACACAGACTGGACAAATAAAAATGGAAATGTGGCTGATAGATGCAGAGGAAATGATGGACACACAGTCCCACGGCTTATCTCACATCCCAAGTCGCATATCCTGATGGATATCTGTGAAGTCAATTCGGTTTTGGTTGTAACCCCCACATTTGGTTATTTCTCAGTTCAGAATTCATTCAAAAAAAATAACATGACATTTACTTGTCTGTATGTAGAGGAGAGATTCACAAAGTGAGATCATAAGTCAACAGCCATGTGTGTGTTTGTTTGAGAAAGAGAAATGACTGGGAACAGCGTTGCGACACAAACACAAAGAGAGATTGTAAGTGCTAAATATGGCTGCCTATTTCCTATAAGCTGACCTTAATGAAGAGGGAAGGCCAGCTGAGGTGATAATGGAGTTCATTTGGTTAATAAGCATTGCCCTGTTTAACCTCTTCCCCTGCATGTAACGTGGGTGCAAACGCTATAAAACTGGCATGCTTGGGTGTGCGTGTGCATGAGTGTGAATCTATGATGTGCCCTATGGTGCACCTCTGTGAGAAAGAGGTGTTCTGCAGACTAATCAGACTCCCCTAATAGACTACTCCTCGGGATCGCTCTCTCAGCTCAGATCGCAGGCCACAGTGTCAGCAGCCATTAGCAGCTGGACACGAACACACGTGTGGGCACAGGGACACACACATACATACACACACACACAGCAGGAGAGGATGGAGAGGTGATGGGAGAGGGCGCACATCTCATTGGAGCGACAAGCTCATTGGGGTCCTGAAATAGCTCTCTAATTAACAGACCCAAATATCATCTCATTTATCATGGAGAGGGACGGACAGAGGGAGAGATGGAGGGAGGGAAGGAGAAGATGGCGTGAGGAAGAGTAATGGGAGACTCTGAGGGGAGCCGTGGAGGGAGACTTTTCCCTTCAGATCACCAATGCTGCCAAAGACAAAAGCTCAGAGACGAGCAGGGAGCTCGTAGGTGCTTGTGTGAATTAATATTAAACATATTCAGGAACATTACATTGTAAATATTGAGTATAAATCTCAAACTTTACAAAAATGTTGTTGAAGTTAAAACTCTGGGTGACATTTCTAACTTGACACCAGTCATATTGGAACGGTATCTGTGCATCTTAAAATCACATAGATAAATTCGGCCATGATGTAGAGACATGGTGGGTTGAATAACATTAAACTTAATGTTGGTGTGTGTGGGTAGTTCACTTCTAACAAAGAATCATTAAGTCATAAGACAACATACAGTCCATTTCTGGACCCACATGACCAGCTACATCATGACAAACACTCATTGACACGTATTGGTAAAAAATTAAAAGTGGTGATTTTTCTGTAAAAGAACAAACAAAAAAAACAGTATGCAAATAATTTGAAGTATCAAAAATGTCAAAAAAAAAATCCACAATAATTTATTTGCTTAAACAAAAAAAATCACTTAAATGTTTTCGTTGGTTTTTAGGTTTATTTTTCTCTTTGTAGTGTCGTTCATAACATGAATCCTAATGAACACTGTTTGTCAGATTTAATTTGAACATTTGATCTGAAAGCAGATCTCTTTTTTTATTGATTTATTTTCTTTTTGTGTGCCCGTTTCTCCACACTCTCCTAATGTCTTTACATTACACAGTATACATCACTGTCCATGCATTGCCCTTTCAGGCCAGTATACAGTCTTGGAACAGTGCTGTTCCCAGCACCAATAGGAGGAAAGGTCATAAACATGGGAACTCACTAGCAATGTCCAGCAGATACTGTATGAACCAGTCTGCTGAGGAGAAGGATTCTGCTGTGTCCACTAACACCGCAACATGCATACTGAGAATACATGGTCATGTACATGTACACACACAAACAACCCCTGAGTGCATCCAGGCCTTGCAGCCGAGACTTATTCAGCCTCACATATCGAGAGCAGCAGAGTGATCCAACAACTACATGAGGCAACTGGACCGCATACAAACAGGCCTGTTAGAAAGATACAATGAGACGACGAGTCTGTCTTGATTGTTTATGTCATATTCTTCATCTGTGCCCTCTAAGGACAGATGTGAATTTGTCTGTTGGAGCAGACTGAAACTAATGATTCTGCAATGTATTCTTACGTGTCTATATGACTATATGAGCACATGATGGTGTGACAGCTCTGATCTGCTCTAATCATTATTCTAACTTTACATCCTAACAAAAAAAATGAGCAGAGAAGTGGATGGCAAAATGGCAAAACAAATGAGTGTGAGAGAAGCCGAGCACCTGATGAAGGGAGTGTAGTCCATGGGGGGACAGGAGCACGAGGCATCGGTCAGGTTTGGATTGGATGGACTGAGAGAGGTGCCAGGATCAGATAAGGATGCAGCTGTAAAAGAACCAGAAAAGGTCTCGTTATCATACGGTATGTGACAAATAATGAAGTCACAATGAGCCCAAATGCATGTGTATGTGTGTGTGTGTGTGTGTGTGTGTGTGGAGAGTATAATACCAGACTGTTTGCTTTCTGCACCATCTGTAGTCGTCTCATCACTTGCTTGATGTCGGACTTGGTTAAGAAACTTGAGACGGGACTGTAAAGCCTAAAAAGACCATTCTGACTGTAGTGAGTTTCCAGGAGAGGCCCATATCAAAATGAACTTACATAACTGTTACATAAACAACATCTCGGTTACCTTGGCAAAGCGGCCTGGTTCAGCCATTTCCCAGGCTTTTTTAATGGCTTTAATCTGGTCCCTTCTCTCTGTGTCCTTCTTCACCTCTATGTTCCCCGTTTTGCTCTTGTCGCTGACCACTCGCAGCGTCCAGTTCGGCTTAGTCGAGTCAAGGCTCTGCACAAACACAGAGAAAAGTAACACACATGCTCGCACACACAATCATCCCAGCTGAAGGTCAACCGCACCGCAATACATTACAAGTATGTCTCTTTCAATGAGCAACTCAGACAGTCTGGTACACAGCCAGCCGCCTGGATTATATGTCCTGTTCAGCTGTCGTCGTCATTGTAAATAATAGATCATTTTTAGTTCATTCATTATGTCCTCTACTTACTGTGCCAAAAACTATATTAAAAATGGAAATTTATTGAAGGGGGCCAGTAAACTGAAAATCTGCCTTTCAAATGCCATTGTCTTTAGGGTTTGACGTGTGGCGTAGTAAGAGAATAAAGACAATAAAAGGTACTTATTATCATGTAGATCAGAGATGTACCAAGCAGCTGTGTTTCTGACTACTAAACAAACACCATACAGATAATTCTAGACCACGAGATGACAGTGTGCAAAGAGATGAGTGTGTCTTATTCAGTGCAAATACACATAGGTCATCTTGGCTGTTGTGGGATTTGGTTGATGCCAGTCTCTCTTTGTTAGTGTTTCAAAATCAGAGGACGGCAGAGTCAACCAAATATGTAAATGCTGACCTGCCTGATAAACAGAAAAGTTTGATAAAAGGGACGTCAGGACTGAGTTCAACAACAATCCAATTATACGTGGCTGGGATGAGAATCTGTGAAGAGGAGTGAAGTGTGTACTCCACTGAAGAGTCTTCACATCCTCTTCTCAAAAATATTACTACTTTCACTAAAGTTTTCAAGACAAGTACTGCTGTACTTTGTCTGTACTTGGAGTGCATTTGATCTTTCTAAAATTAATTTCATGAATGATTGAATATAGCATCCCAATATCATTGCAAAAGCTGATGAAACTATCTTTAAGTTTATGGATGTGAAATTTATATACACAATAATGGTCCTAATTTGCAGTTGATAGTCTTGTTATGTGTTACAGCGCTGTGGTGAAGTGTTACCTTTTCCTGCCTGGAGCCAGACTTGGAGATGGCAGCTGGCTTCCCCTTCTCTTTGTCACCCTCACCTCTGCGGTTGGCTTTGGGCGTGTCAGATTTGTGCCCATCGTAACTCGCAGTGTCAGCAGTGGGCGAACGCTTCAAGTCCTCAAGTTTGGATACTACATTTAGCAAACAGAGATGTTTGAAAAAAGCACACAGAACATATTTTTAACATTAAAGTGGGTAACAATTGAAATGGAAACTTCAGATTCCTGACTTTTCAGAAAGGGCAAAAAGACCTTATATTTGCACAAATATAACATTTCTTTGCCAAACTTCTGACATGCTTTGATCAATTTAATTATTGTGTGAAAGGCAAGAAAATGTCCGTCATCAACACATTCCATGTCTATTGGTGCTCTTTTGTCTTCTCAATAAACTTAAGCAGTTCAAATTGTACTGAACACAAGTGAAGCTCATCTGAAGTGAGAGTGCAGCACTGCAAGTGTTGTGTGGTCGAATGTATGCTAGATGGCACTGTTGCTCTTTGTACCTAAAAAATCAACACAATCCCTCCAGCTTAGACGAAGCATTAACGATGAGTCTCACTTCTCTGATATAGAGAGGCATAGTAATCCATCATTCAGCTGACACCCTGCCATTCTGCCCGAACAGCTTTGGTGCATGCTCATCGAGTTACTCTTATCTTAAGTCACACAGGAATTCAATGTCTGTGTTGGTGTAATGTCAGGCTGATACATGTGTTGAAAACTGATTTTCAGATGACCAAACCTAAAGAGAATACATCAATAAATCATGTGTTTAATGAAAGTCTAAAACACTATTATTTAGATACTAAACATGTGCTCTCTTAGCAGCACAGTAAAGCAAATGTCAAGGAGGTTGGCAAGAGAATGAAAACCACTGCCACAACTGAAAAAGCAGAGATGTGTAAATGTGCATGCATTAAACATGCGCAGTACGGTATTTGGACTGTAGCTTGTTAAACAGCTTGTTAAAGAGATTTCAAAGCTTGGCGTGGCATGTAGTGCGTGCATATCCATGTAGCATGTAGGGAGCATGATCAAGGGCACAGCCTCACCACTGAGACAGAGTTTAACTGGGTGAAATTAATTCACTTTCCTGCTGAGATATTTCCCAGGGCACCAGGGGGCAAGAGCCAACTTCATTTGACTTCCCATTGACCCACTTTCACAGGCTTATTGGAAAACCACAGGAGAGTTGTGCGGACATTAGCCTCCGCATACACATGTGGACAAACCCGAGCATACATTGGCAAAAAAAAAAAAAACCCAGAATGAACAGAAAACACATGCAAATAACCACATGAACACACAGCATATGTAAACAGTAAGAAATCATTAGTGTTCAGCGCACACATGATCACTGCTGCAATAAATATATAAAGAGAGGTTTGTCTTCCTCTGTAGCCAAAATGCATCTGATATCTGGATATCTGGCTTGTTATTTAGGAATGCCTCCCACACAAAGACACACATGTACACTCTCTCTCACATACACACACACACACACACATATCATCCTCAGATTTCATGCCATGCAAACTGAATGAGTAAATACGGGGACTATTGTCAGAAGCAACAGAGGGAAGAGAATGAGAATTCAATGACAGCAGGCTGGCCTCTCTCTTCAGGCAATCATGCAAATTGTCACCCATGCAGCACCTCTTTCACATCAACGTCCACCCGTGCTGCAATTAATTCACCCACTCAGAATTTTTAAGAAGTTTCTTGCAAATTTCAAAGGCCGGATTTTTCAATCGATTCAATTTGTGCAGCAAGATTAAAGGCAGAGAAGCGGAGTCAGTGGCAGAGGACGGGATTACTGCCTCAGCCAACGACCAGTGGGCACAAGAAATCACACTCTGTGATCTGCGAAAGCAGCTGTATTCATTTTGGCTTTCATTAGGCTTGTGATTAACGGGCCCCTGGCTAGCGGAAGCAGAGAACAAACAGCGTCTGCCTTGGCCCCTGACACTGCCTACTGAGTATCTGCCACATTTCACATCGAACACAAAAATGAACTGTGCAAAAACAAACACGAAAGCCATATTAGAAAATCCATTCAGAAACCAGAGCCCATATGCTGAGAACTTTTGAATGCAATGATATAAATGAAACTGCTTCATGACCCATTATGGGGATATTTAAGAATATCTGGATCATTCATAATGCATATATAGACTTTAATGTCAATGTTCAGATAAAGATTCATGTTACTTAAGTAGATGCACTCAACAAATGTTTATGTTTTCAAGTGGAACAAAATATAAACAGTGACTTTCTTTCCTGTCTTTCCCTTGGGCGACTCAGTGTGACTGACTTGTTTGATGTGGCGTTTGTGATTTTCTGAAGTTTGTACCTCTCATTTCATTCTTCTCCATGTCTCTGAGCATATGGACAAAAGCCAGCTGAGAATCATCCAAATCCCAGCTCTTATAAAGCACCTCTGCCTGCACCATATACTTATGACCCTGTGAAACAGAGACAAGCAAAGTCAGCGTACAACACCCACAGAACGAGACGTGACAGATACACACATTACAAATAAAGACATATACAAGATAACACATGTGGCATACAACATCATAAATTTAAAGCCAAGATAAGATGCATGCTATTTTGTATTTTGTGAGTGAAAATGCAGATGTAAACTGTACTAGTGCTGATGATTCAGTGAGAGACACAGAGATCTTAAAGAAGAACAGCACAAGGGAGAGAGGAGGCAGAGGGCGTGTTAGCCAAGATGATATCAGGGGTGGCAACTCCCACGTCCATCACACTGAACAGAAAAGACAGAATTTCAACAAAATCCCAAGGTGAGACTCAAACCAAGAGAGCAAGACACATTGTACAAAAACAGAACATTTGCCAGATATAAGCCAGTTTATTGTCTGATGCTATGAGTTGTATGTCTCTATAGATAAAGTGAAAGTCACAGTGGCAGCGGCATATTTGTTTTTTCATGTGATTATAATGTGTTTATGTCCAAAACAGATTACACTACATGAGTCATTAATGAGCATCAATATGTCTGATGTGTTTCCCTTTAGCACTTAATCTCTGACCCTTTGCTCCAAGTCGTGATCAATGGTCTTAGTCCTGATCAAGAGCTGTTTATTCTGGCCTGCTGCTGATCTGATCTGGGGGATCTGACATGATCTATCTCACTGATGTCACTACACTGTTGGGTTACTTCATTGAAGAGACTCTGTTGTAAAAAGGATTTGTAACAGAAGCCTAAAACACACATCTTGATAGGTATATATTTTGAAAAGATATCTTTTTTTTTTTAGGTGAAAAGGGTCAATCTATTGTAAATGTCAAATTAATTGTATTCATTTCTGAGGTGCGAGCAGTGACTGAGGGGACATTTAATTAATGCTCACCACAACAAAATAAATAAACCTTAGTTGATTTTCTTAGTTTTATAAATTTGTACACACTGTACTGTGTTTTTGCGTGTATGTGAGTGCGCAGTGGTTCACACATATAGTGCCTACTCTATCGTTCATCAAACTATGCCAACGGGTGTGTTAGATAGGGGGTCTTCAGACAACGGAGTGACTCATAAATCACACACAAATCACTGCTCCCTGACAAGCACTGATAAGTCAGACAGAAACAACAAAACCACCCCTCTAGTTTCTGCTGCTCTCCTCTTGCAAAATTTGTCTGTATGAGAATGTATGCGTGGGTGTGTGTAAGCTAATGTGTGTGTGTGTAAGTAAGGCGTTATATGTATCTGGCAGTGAAAAATTGATATCAACACAGTCAGCAAGCAAGTGGGTGAGAAAGACAGGGAAAGTGAGATGCGTGCTTGTGTGCGTGCACAAGTGAAATCAGTGAAGTGTTTGAGCAACAGCAGATACCACGCAGGCAGTTGTCATTGATACCATAGTCACTGTGGGAGGCTGTGACTGGTCAGACGACGAGTCTGATTTCCCAGCTGTGCCGTCCTCCCCGCCTCTTTGCTGGGAAGTGTCTGCCACCTTGTCTCCCTTGTCCTGGGAGTGGGATCCCTTCTTGTTCTGGTTCTTCTCATCGGTGAAACTGGCAGCTGTAACAGAAACAGAGATGTTAAAATGAGCCCATATCTGACAAAAGACAAGTGAGGTCAGCATTCTGTGCTTTTGTAGCTGATGGAAGCATCGACCGAAAAGCAGACTAAAGAGTTAGAGATGCAGGTTTCTGAAGAGCTCTTGTAGAGCCTCTATTGTCTGCCTGTATTTTACTGTCAGACCAGCAGAGCAAAAAGCTATTTCAGTGTTACTTAAAGGATCAATGAACCCAAACAAAATAAAAGAAAAAAAATATTTTCTCACAAAGCATTAGTGACATTTATGCAGACAGTTTTGGTTTTAAGACACATATTTCTGGGTTTTTGCTTCCACCCTAGTACAACGGGATTTTAGTTCATGGTGCTGTTGAACATTTGAAAATTTCAGCAGGATGTCTGGGAGCCAAATAACCTCAAATCTCACCATCCCTTCCATTCTGGCCTGGGGACCTTTGTTGCATGTCATACTATCATACTACATATCTATGAATCAAACAAAAACCAAAGTTTGTGATATATTTAACTTTCAATTCTATCAGCAGGAGAAGTACAGTGGTGTCATGATAGGACCGTTCCACAAAAAAAGAGCAAATGAACCACTGCAACCTTCTATCCGAGAGGTGGTAAAATCGATTAATCCACAGCTTACATACTGCCACTCACTTCAAAAATACTATCCTTAAAATCCCTTTGCCCAAACACTAATCCCAGCTCACTAGTAACAAGTTACACAACTCTTAATGCTAAAGCCAACATCAAGCTGTTTGGTGTTAGGGGTGTGTTATCAACACCCGGTACATGAGCAAACTGAAGTACAGCACCTGCTTAAGAGTTCATTTGATGTGTTTGAACCTAAAATAAAAGAAATCAATTATTCTTCTGTTCTTAGTAGGTATCACACTTTCCAGCATCCTCTTCTCTCCCATGTTGACTCACTCACCACTTTAAGGGAAATGACTGCACACAGGTGTGATGTGATGTCTGCATGCTAATGATGTAACTTTCTAACACAGAGATAATGTTCAGGGTTTCACTTATCAGTTACATCAATTGCTTAACCTCATGACTGCTCACCATTGTTGGTCAGGAAGTTGAATACGGGAATTACCACATGGCCTTTTCCTGTGATGGCCGCCACCTCCTTCTCCTGGTCCAGAATGGATAGACGAATTAATACATCTGGCCTCGAAGTCTCAAACTGAATTGTTCCCAGGACATCTGCCGTCACCCGAACAGAATAACTGTGGAAGAAGTTTCGGTAACACTTTATTTGACCTTATAAGCCATTATAAAATGCTCTATAATGTGTTATGCTCATTGTTATAAAGCCTTATGATGATTTATGAGTGTTTATAATGATAGTTATACATGTTTATAAGCATATCATAAATATATGTATAATGCATTATCTATGTGGGAATTGTCAGTGGGTTGCCAACAGTTATAATGTATTATAATACCTGACCTTATAAGTGATGATAAAATGCTTTATAGTGTGTTATGATTATTGCTATAAAGCATTATGATCATTTATGAGTGTTTATAACTATAGTTATACAGTGCTATAATGTCATTATAACGCATTATAAATACATTTATAATGCGTTATAGATTATAGATTATATATAGGCGTCAAATAAAGTGTTACCAAAGTTTCAAATGATTGTGGGGACAATTAGTGTCTCAGAATATTTCTGCTGTGTGAGAACATGGGGCTTTTTAAGAACATTCCTTAAGAGGTTATCTGTAAATACACATTTCAGATTCATAAACTGTAACATAGGTAGCAATAAGTGAGTGAATGGAAAGCATGTATTTTTGTCAAACATCCTTAGCAACAATGAATTTCAACTGATTAGTATAAACTCTTATTCTACTTTTCTTGTACTTTTCTTATTCTACTTCTTTCAATTAAACATGTAATGCATAATACACTCACCGACATATGAGGTTTTTGTCGTTGGGAATGTAATAATCTCGGAATTCCTTCACAAAGAACGTGTTGAATGGAGTCTCACGGGACAGTTTTGGAAGGAGTTCCCTTGAACCAATCAAGCGCATCCTCCACTTGGTACCAACAGGGGGTGATTCAATTGTGACAGCCTCTGCTACAAAGGTATAACCAAGCTGGAAAATAAGAAGAAATTTTATCATCAAATCAAAACATTTTTATTTTCAGAGTGACTGTGAGTATGCTAATATTCCAAAACGATTAAAAGAATACATAGAAGTACATGAAGATTTGAAGTGCAAGGACTGATAACATTCACAGACCTTGTTGGGTTGATAGACATGGGTTGATGCTTTGTTGAAGACCATGTCAAGCTCCTCTCCCGTGTCGTTATTTATGATGTGCAGCAGACAATTTGAGATTGGGGAGTAGACCTTTGGTACCAGCAGCATCTCCTCCTGAACCAGGAACACCTCTCTACACAAACAACAAAGATGAAGTCAAAAAACAAGATTTCAAATTCCAAGGTATGACCAAATTTTCAAGCAGTTTTCTCAAGTTTTTTTTTTTAATTCACAGAAATCACATAAAATATCTGCATTACACAATTAGTTGTACTGACAGGAATGAGAGCTGAAGTGCAATTCTCGAAGGCAACATTATGACATTTGGTGAGGTGACATCAGTCATTTACACCCACATTTTCCAAGCCAGCCTGAGAATTCTCTTTTACGGACAAGCCTAACCTTTAAGTTACAATGTTCTCTCACCTAAAGACCAAGAACCAGCCGTTGGCTGTGTCTTGGAGGGGGACAGAGTAATCGGCAAAGGTGATTCTGGTCCATTCATCCTGCTGACAGGGGTAGAGCTCTGCTTTCCCCTCAGAACATTCAAGGATGTACCTGAGCAGAAAACACAGAAGGGCAGGGCACATGTGCAAACTTCCAATTTCAAATGAAATATTGAAAAACATATAGAGTGAAAAGACAATGCTACAATAATAATAATAATATTTAACAGAAACTTCCACAAGAAAAACTCTGTAGCTGTAGCTGATTACAAATAAAATCTTAGAGGAAAAAAATATTACATTGGAGGAAAGCAGATGCACTGCATGTCTCAATGTGAACTTTGACTGAAGAGGATGTTTCTGTCAGTTAAGAAAAACACATACTCAGAGGCATACAACACCCCCACTCCACTCTCCGTACACACATTGACCAAGCCCTCGACGCTCGTGCGCACACATACTTCCCCAGGCAGCGGGTCATTCGGCAGACGCTGCTAGCCGATTGGAACGAAGAGAGGATAAACAGCAGATGGTACCACTGGGAAAAGATGGAACACAATGTGGAAAATGCTCCCTGCCTGACCACCACAGGCCGCCACAAACCAGGAGAGGGAGCAGATTCTAGGCATGCGGAGCAACAGAGAGGCTAAACGCCTGCCATGCAATATACATAGCATTGGCACAGGAGTGGGAATCGAAGCCCTCGTATTTGCTCAGATAATGACATTCATGTGAACAACTATCTGCCAGGTTAATAAGGTGTGAGGTGTTTTGTGTATACAGTTCATACATTGTGTACACATCATGTATTAGCATTCACAGTCATTAATGATTATGCATTTTTATCCTTCATTTACCATAGCAAGAAGGCAGCATTTTTTTCTGCATCTGATTTGACCTTCGTCCACATGTCTGAAAGGATTTTAGACGCACTGAGGTTCTCCTTCGTGCCTGAATGACATGAGCACACACATACACACACACACACACAGAGAGAACAGTAGCCAACATTAAAGATGAAAGACAATCCATGTTGCAGTCAAACACATAAAAAAATTATTGTAGCTGACCTAGTTCAGGGGATGAGACAGAAATTGCAAAATGCATTTTTGCCTCATTCAGCGAGAGGTGATAGAAGGAGATTATTCACACCTTGACATTAACTTTCACATTCATCTCACCAGACAGGTAAGCGCTCTGACAGAACACAGACTTTGATAAAAGATGTAGCACCGTGCGTTCATAAAGATGTGTGTGTCAGTAAGTGAGCATTTGTGCATACAAGTGAGAGGAACGCTCCGAAGAGACAGCTGCTTGATAGACGTTTTCATATCTGACATGTGGCATAGGTGTCCTCACATCCTCCCTCCACGCCTTCAACCTTCATCCCTCGTGCTCAGCCCTCTCTTTTCAAATGGCCAATTTTCCAAATTGATGCAGCCATTATGGATGGCCGAGGCTGGCTATTGAGAGATGAAGACCTCCTATCATCTTTATAGCCAAAGAGAGGCAACAGACAGACAGAAAAAGAGGCAGAAAGGAAAGAGTAGAAGGAGGACACAAAGCAGAAAAGAGCAGAGAGAAAAAAGTTGTTTGAGGTAGTCTGTGGAATAAACAACTGTGTGGGGGAATTTGGACATCTTAAATAAGAAAAAAGACTAGTTCTTACTTTCCTTGAAATTAATGGCTTTTCACAGTGTAGTTAGACAGGCAGTGTTTTTAAAATATGATTGGTGTTTTGCCATTGCCGTAAGTGCCACTCTGAAAGCTGCACTTTGTGCTTTGACTCGTTAATGAATAAAATTTGAAAGAACTTAACCATGACAGGCCTATTTTATAGAAGTCAAGCTGTTCAGCCTGTGTGTGTGTGTTCGCTCATGCTAATGGCACATAACCACCAGCAATGTATTTTAGCGTTGCTGGCAGATGGGGTTTAAAATGATGTAGATATTTTGGGTGTCTGTCAAACTTGAACCACATTACCAAACCATAAATAATGTTATGTTTGTGTGAGTTTATGTTTATGTAATGTTTTATGCAAATACAAACATTAATAAGGCTGTGTATATTCCCATATGTGCAAGTTATTCAATGGGTGACAGGGTCGTGTATTGTGCCTGGAGAAGACACAGGTAGCTTCGGGTCCTGGCAATAAACAGAGAATGTCTGGGCAATGTGTACTATCCTTCAAACAGTGGTGCACCTTCAAAGTAAGATAATTACCACCACCTCAGGAGAAAATTGGATATTAAAAATAATTTAACTCAGAGTAAGGAAAATTGCCTGCAACCTGCACAGGAGCAAGAAATAAAAAGAAAACATTATTTCAAAGCAACCTTGATGAATAAATTCACAATGAAAAGCTGCTCAGTTCTGTCTTTATATAATGTCTTATTTTTTCCAATAAACTACCCAGTGTGTCCATGTCTCTGCTTTCCCATCTTTCACTGGCTGTCAATATTTAGAGGTTTGGCTGTTGATGCAGGAATGTTGTGTGTACGTGTGTACGTTTGCGACATGTGTGTGTATCCCCTCTGTGGCCACCCCTCATCTGTCAGGCTGTATTAGTAAGAGTGGCAGCCTCATCAATACATATTTGCGCCTCTGCTTAGAGGCTCAATATGTGCCATCGGGCTAAATCAAACAGTGAATGTAAGAAACAGAAGGCGGTTTTTGTGTGTGGATGTGTGTGTGTTTTTTTCAGACATTAAGTAATAATCTGCGAATGAAACACAGGCATTCTGTTGTTTTAGTTGTTATTTTCCCCTATTTTGACCTCCTAGTTGTTGCAGATGTGTTTGTCTCTCAAACATTGACCACCGAAGAAGAAAACTCACCTGAAAAAATGAAAGATAAAACCTGACCACAATACTTGACTGAATAGATTTTTTAAGTGGGCATGGGTTCTTTACCAGGTTTAGAGGCATTAATGATCTCTCGCACCAAGTGCCCTTTGAATCCAGCCTGCAGAACGGTGACTGCCTTGATCTCACTGTCTGTTGGCGCCCTGTCTCTCCAGCTTTCTGGAGGCTTTGACTCGGCGTCCGCTTCAGAGAGTAAGAGCATTTCAAGTTAATATTGAACATCAATCCATGAAAACTGTTAAAAAGAGTCCAATGAGATTTATATTTTAAAAACAATTAGAGGAAATTATTTTGAATTACATTTATTTAAATCAGTTTATGTGATTCAGAAATCATTTGGTTCTTTTAATCCACTGATTTTCATAATTGTATACACTGTAAAGAAGGAATGAATATAAAGCACTAAGAGGCAGTCTAATGAGGAATGCCGAAATGTCTAACTGCGTCAAAGCTGTTATATTTAAAATTATATAAATGGCACTTACATGTAGGAGAGTATTCTTCATGGTCAGTGGCCAAGAGTGAAGGGTCAGCTGTGAGGGCCAGTACAGCAAACCGCTCCTCTGCTGTCAGCTTCCTGCCCAGCGCCTCACACAGCATGTGGTAAGCTGCTTTGTTAAATGCCTATATACACAGACACACACCCATACATACAGTAAACATGCACATGGGTTAGATGTTAGCTGTTCTATGTGTGGCTGCATGTGAGGGTTGAGTATGTGGAGATGCTTATTTTTTTTTATCCAGGTATTTGGATTTTTGTACACACTCATGAATACAAAAGAATGAGAAGCAACACTTTTTATAAAATATAATTCATGACCCTCCAAGACAAATCCCCGCTGTTCCTCAAATAGGAGTGTAGTTAAATTCAACATCATGAGTGGCATTGGTGATAAAATGGCTTTGCAACCTCTTAAAAGTACTTTGAAAAATGTTAAATATAATTTGTTGGCTAATTCAAACTGTTTATAAGATAAGAAACACAGGAAACTCAGAAAAAGTTGGGACACTGTAAAACATCAATAAAAAAATCCTTTATACAATCATATGTTTACAAAATGGTGAACCTCGCCCCATGCATCCTTGCTTGTGAACGACTAAGTCTTTCCAGGATGAACCTTTCATACCCAGTGGAATCAGGGGTTGTACAAGTATGGATGTTGATTTTCTCTCACTCAACTCAATCTGAAGTACAATACTCTGAATGAATTACCAAGGTACAGTATAAAGTATGCTGAGTTATTCACTGTATGTACATCACAACTGTTTACCAGCAAAAGACCATAGGTAAGCTACCTTGTGGTGTTTTCCCAGGGTAGTGTTGATGTTTTGGGGGCAGTAAGCCTCCTCCAGTGCTCCTCTGGCTGCTGGCTGTTCCTCCTCATTACTAAAAGAAGACACCATTCTGGACAGGGCTCTCAAGATGGATGAGGCCTGCTCAGTGAAACGAGCACTTTCCTGTTTAAAATAGGAAAGCAATAGGGAACCATTTACATTTTGTTTACTGCCGCAAATTAAACAGAATGCAAGTTAAATAGAAGAGACAGGCAGAACGCCTACAACACAAATACATTTCGGGGAATTAGGATTGTTAGAGGAAATTCACTGCAAGTATGCAAACTGTGCTGGGCTGTGGATGACAGACAAAATGAAGACGTTTTATTTCTTTGTTTTGCTCACATGAATGAGCCTTCCATTTCACCCATTGTTTCTCAAATGAAAAATGTTTCTTAAAAATGATTCAGCAACACAAACATTTAAAAGTAAGAAAACAGAGGCACATTCTTACTAAATTGATGTGATTTTCTAAATTGGAGCTGGAATAAATCTTATTCAAAAATGTTACTGCAAAGGACATTTCAACAAATGTCATCCTGTTCATCTCTCTGTTCAGGCAAGCTCTGTTCTGTACTTTTTATGTTGTCATGATTTCTGTTGAACAGGCTGCATGTATTTACTCCAGGTTTGGTGTATTTCTTTTGTTTTTACTTGAATAGACACATATCCAGATTCAAAATATCAAAATGTTTGTGTATGCAGCTTTGGCAGAGGTATTCATGCTCTGAGTGCTTTCTTGTTCATTTGTTAAGTCACTACTGTACTTCTTCCTGGCCCCTCTCAGAGCCTTTTTATATGAGCATGGAAGTGACTTTGAGAGTGAGAAGGAAATGCAAAAGTAATATGCATATCACCATTGGTCTGTGTGTATTCAGACATAAGAAAAAGGAGAATAGAAAATGCCATGGAGTGTTTCCTTTGCTGTACATTATAACATTATACTATATCAGCTGGAAACTTGCATCCTCACATAAAGAAAACAAACATTCCTTATTCAGCAAACAAATTAAAATTAGCTCTCAGACTCCATGTGTGAAATTACTGTGATTGCCAACTGGATATCTATGGCCCTCTGTCACCTTGGTAAGATGTGACATGATGGTTTCTTCATCCCCAAAGATGAAAGGTGTCCTGCTGCACAGGTGAACATGGTAACCTAGTGCTGCCTTTGTGTGGAAGGACAACACATGGCGTCTGGAAGAGAAAGAGGAAACTGAATATTTTGAGAACAGGAACACAAGATCGAGGTTTACTGCACGCTGTGAATTTTATGAAAACAGCAGCTCCTTGCTATCTTTTCAGTCTAAGCATAACTCCTATTTACAGGCTGCTGCAACCAGGTCAATCAAATAATGATGTTGCCTTCATTTTAAAAGTTTTAGGGGCCTGCAGTAAAACTACCTTGAAATTCACCCTAAAAAATTTTACGATATAGAAACATGACAAAGAAAACACTATTTGTGCAGCTGCAATATTTTTTTCTGTTTTCCTCTCTTCTTGGTTATCTCATGACCTCTCCGATTCATCTCACAACCCATTGGGGTTCCTGGCCTTCATGTCTCAAAACCACAGCTCTGACAATTTACTTTCTTTTTTTCATCCTTCCACCAACCACAGTTATTGGCAATATGCAACAATCAGAGGAAGATGCATCAAACAGCAGTGCAGTCCACTGAATGAAATCCCTTTCTAGTCTTAATAGTGAAACTATGTTTCTGTCAAGCAAGTATGAGTAGGTCAAACAGTGCTGTAGCCTAATGTGCTGTCTGCCAAGTGCCAAGCTGAGTTCACAGGCCTGGTCAGGCATGAGCGTGTGGAACCCCACTTCTTTGGCCCCATTAGCTTTACATAATTCAGCCATCACAGCCTAACTAGATGGATGAGCACTGAGGCGGAGCTGGCCTAGTGCAGTGGAAGAGGACAGCATACAAAAGGGAAATGGATGGAAGAGAGAAAAGAGGATGAAGAGCATGGCAGACAGGAAGAGAGAAAGAGACAAATGGAAAGAGAGAAGGAAATAAAAGGAGCCATACGAGACAAAAAATTCTATAAAATGAATATATTAGCACAGAACAGTAAGTTCACATTTAGTGTATATTAGAAGAGAAAAGCACAGAGGGTCAGTGGAGAGAGAGGGAGAAAATAACACATTGGCAAAATACCATACCACATATTGACAGGCTGAAAGAGACACAAGATGAGAAAAAGAGTAGTTTAAAAATGTCCAAAAGCATGGACACATCAGCTATTCTCTCTTGGAGACAGTGTACCGTGGGGCGTATGGGCATGATAAGTTGAGTGCTATGTGTGTGATTATGGCTCAGTGGTAATTGCACTGCTGCATACCTGCACCTGACCCCAGAAACTAGGCCCTCTGCTTCTAGGCCAAGTAGCACCCATTAATAGAGACTAGGACGGATGCTTTTTACTGCTTTTCAGAGCATCTGAGGTAGGCAGATATCCTCTGCTCACTTTACGATGGCTCTAAGTAGATCTCTGCATAGCTGTAGAAATCACAACAACAGTGAAATGCTTGCTTTCATCAAAAAGCTCCCACAGGTGCTGTGCAAAATAAAAAACAGAACAGAAACAAAGGCACACATATTTAAACCAGGTTTCCATGATGGAAATTAAAGCTTTAACCTTGGCAGCATTAGTGCCGTGCTGATGAGGGTCATTTAGGGTTATGAGGTGTAAGCGTGAAATGAAAATTGACATAAATTGATGAGCTCAAATTAGCACAGGGACTTTACAAGATGAATATTAAGTCAGCAACCCTCTAACGACTGATTAACAAGTGTAAAGCCTAGCATGGTGTATAATATTTAATTAGCATTGCAAGGTAATTAACATCAGTATTTTTAAAAATCAAATCATACCAACAACATACTACAGAATCTAAAACTGTGGTAGGACCTTACTGTTATCCTAAACAGAAATGTATATTAGAGTCTAGGAACATAGATTTATGATGTTCTATTTTGTACTGACTTACAAACTTGATCTAGGCTTTTAATTTTGATCGATACAGTACACTGTAATCAGTATCCATTAATGCTGTCCTACCCTGGAGGTAAGTTAAGCATGGCTGCCTTTGAGGAGGTGGTCTTGATGGTGAGAAGTGGCAGCTGAGACTGCAGGCTTTTCCAGGAGTACGACTGGGCGATGAGCACTGCAGAGCCACGTGCCGCTGACATTTCCTTTTCTATGAGGTGTTGTAGAAGGGAGAGAAAAGGTGGATTGGTCACCCACCACAGTCACACAGTAGGTAACGTTCATAAAATGGTCATACATAAGTTTTATCAATCTCAATCTTTACATAGACCGTATGTTTGCTGACATGGAGCATTAAGTGACCTTACTCATGATGTTAGACAAATGCTGAGAGCATGGATGCAAGAGTAACTCTGTGAACTTTTTCTCTTCTTCCCTGTTTTTGTTTATACATGGCTATTTGTTGTTATTTCTGATAGAAAATACAGTATGTGGGCTCCATTTGTTGATATGAATTGTATTTTATTCATTCTTTTCCTGCATATTCTCTTTGTTTTCTTTGTGAAGGCGGTGAGAGCATGTACGTGACAGAAACCCTGTGAATGTTTTGTTTCTCCACAATTGCAGATGCTGAGAGCATGGGTGAAGGAGAGCACCTGTGAATGTCCCGTTTCGCTGTAATTGCCATTGCTGTGGCTGCTGGGTGGCAAATAAATTGCTTAGAGGCATTCCAGGGAAGTGTGGCCTTTCATTCGACACAGCACAACACAGAGCTAGATCCACTATGCTTGCACAGAAAATCCTTTTGTTAATGAGTATCTATCTATGTGTGTGTGTGTATTTGTATCTGTGTGTGTAGATAAAGCCTTACTGTCCTCAGCTGTATCTCCCCAGAGAAGCAGAGCAGAGAAGCTGATGAGGATCTGGGAAGGTTGTAGGCTGTCCACACACAGGTAGTGAGTGCCTCTCACCTCTGGACACTGGGGGTAAGACACACACACATTTGTTTCACCATCCCGGGGGGGACACTCTATTGGCATAATGCATGCTTTAGCCCCTTACCCTATCTTTAACCATCACAACTTAATGCCTAACCCTAACCTTTACACTAACCCTAACCTTAATCAAATTGTAACCCTAACTCTTGAAAAACAATCTGGGCTGGTTTGGTGTATAGACAGGTTAAAGTCCCCATCAAGATATAAAAACAAAATACACACACACACACAAATACACTGGCCTTCGTTATCAGTATGAATGCAGACAAGGAAAAGAACAAATGAAAGAGAGGAAGAGCAGAAAGCCGTGGGGAGAGATGATGGATAAACTGATAGACGAGTGGCTTAGCCGAGGAGAAGCTTGAGGAAAATACAGAGGGAGAGAAGAAAAGAAGGGCAGAAGGGGGAGAAATAAGACAATACAGAAAATAGCTGAGTGAGTTAAAGAAGCATTTGAGGTGATACTTGAATAGGACAGGCCAGGATGGCGAATGTAGTAATGTAACAAAAAACTGTCAGTGAGAAAGACAGAGAGAAAGACAAAGCAGGAGACAAAGAGAAGGGCAGAAATGACAGATAGAGAGAGAAGAGAAGAGAGAAAGGATGCATACTTGTTCGGAAAGGCAAGCAGACTCAGCAATCTTTGCACGCAGACATGCAAACACACACACACACAGACAAAAAGTCTGACAAAAGACTGCACCACACACACACAGACAGTCACTCTCAGACAACTTCAGGGGAGTGTATATTTGATGCATGTGACACAAACAGACAGTGGACTAGAAATTTACAGATTCATTACTTCCTGAAAACCAGCAGAAGGGCACAAACACCAAGCGCAGGTCAAGGACCATTTTTAACAAAGACACCAAATCTAGCTTAAATTTCCGTTGTTGTGGCCCTGGCAAAGTCGACCATGGTTATATGTACAATGTATTTTAAGATCCTCCTCACTACTTGCAAAGTTTTGCACTGCTTGCAATCACTAGATATCCATGAACTGCTGACCCTTCAAGAAGCTACTGCATCTTTTGGTCCTCAGATAAATGGCCTGTGCTCACACAGTAGTATATTGTAATGGCATCAGACTCTGAAAAACCAGACCCCCACCAAATGTCCCCAAACCTTGTTCATTTTTAGCCTTGGAAATAGTAGTTTGACAAAAACACTTTTAATTCAAGGTCCACTTATTGGCCATTTACAAGGCCCTTCAAAATGGATGTTTCTGTTCATCCTTGAACAGAGATAGGATTTATGATGACTTTTGTTTGTTTACAAGAAAACTCTGCCTTTAACTTATCATTATTCATCATTAATCACACAAGTCAGTTACTGTAGGGGCTCATGTGCAATCCATGTGTGTGTTTGCATGTGTGTACCTCAGGGCTTGCTACAGCAGACGTCACAGGCAGGGATCCGGTGGTAAGAGAGTGTGTTGATGATCCAGTACAGTTGGTGTCTGCTGCAGTTTTGGACAAGACAGTGCTCTGCAGAAATAAACAGCTCAATTAATGACAATACATCCAATACTAACAGCATTAATGTGTCAAAGCACAAACACATGGAGACGTGAGGAGAAAATAAATGGAAAGTAGAACGTAGAAGGTACCAGCACTGGAGACTGAACACACAGAAATTAGTCACTGGGTTATTTAATGATACAAACTGTACCTTAAAATGAGATTTCTGGATGTGATGTGGGTAGATCTGTGGTTTATGGAACACCAAGAGAGTCCTGGAAGAAGAACAAAAATAAATGCCAGTTATTTTTTCAAGCTTAGTTAATAAACACATTTACAGTCTTATTTTTTAGGCCCCTCAACCATCTTTTAATCACATCTGTTTATGTAAATCAATTGGTACGGTGATGTACACTTGCAGTGCATGAATCCATATTTGTGTCTGCATATGCATGTATGTCTCACTGAAAGCATTTAGCGAAGTCATCCAGGTCCACCCAGGTCTCCCGCAGGATGGGTTTGGCAGGAGCTGACAGTTCTGCAGTTACAGGCTCCTTCATTGCAGTTTCGGGGTGATCTGGAACAAAGGTTCAAATTCCAGTCTTTAGAGTAAAACAATGTATGATTAAATGTATTTATAAATATCTTTTATTGGGTTAGACATTTGGTGTAAGCCAGAATAAAACCACCACTTTATTCATTATTGCTAATCGAACCTGCAGCATCTTAACATAGGAAAAACATGTCTTTATCAAGCTGTGAAGCAACCAAGTTGATCGCTGTTTTTCATGCCACACTTATTACCAGAGAGATATGGAATTGCCAGTGAAATTTCCCATTTAAAAATGCTGCGAGCAAAAAAATGCCTTTCCTCTTGTGACTCATAGCAAGTTATCACAGACTCAAATCATTATCTGAAACACAGTGAGCCAAATTGGCCAAACTCCCACATAATGGCATAGTGTAAGCGCACATGCACATCCATACTCCCACTCACTGACTCCCACTATCTCAATGCATGCAGAGCAAAGTAACAGACATATGCAGACAGACACACTCTCCACCCAAAAATCGCACACACAAACACACATGTACACAATCACACTGCCCCCGAGCTCTTCTCAAAGCGAGAAGTCTGATCAGAAAGCTGAGGCGGCAAGGGCCAGCGTCTCTGCTGCTGAGCAATGGTGGTCCGCTAACTCAAACTGCAGGTGTTACTAAGCAACTAAACGGGGGCAGAGAGAAGGCAGGGAATTGGCTGGTTGTCATAACGCATAATTTCAGTCCCATCTTCCGTCTCTTGTCTTGGCCAACCAATGGCAGCATGGAGAGCAAGATGGAGGGAGTGGAAGCAAAAGATGCAAATAGTTCGAATCACATTAATTGGACTACAGATGTTGTTCATATCAACCAATAGTGGAAGACCTTCACTACATTGAGCATCTGCCCATTATGATAACCTAATGTTGGACCTCAGGTAAGGCGATCACGTTTACAGATACAGGTTATTTTCAACATGAATGGGGGGCCCAGCATTGCAAAGAAACTGCTTTTACCATCAGAGATGTCATCATCGTCCTTCTTTCTGTCCTCTGCAGTAACCTAAAGGGACAGAGAGAGAGAGAGAGAGAGTGAGAGAGAGAGAGAGAGAGAGAGCAATGAGTTGCTGATAGAGTAACACTGTCAGAGATACGCCTCCACCCTCTAGTGATTCCATGCCAGCTGTGGTGTTGCGCCACTCTCGCCGAACACCACAGGACATAAGACACGGTTTAATGTGACAAGGGCTGCTGGTCTCCTGCTAAAAACACCACCAGGGAATACCAGCTCTAATATACTTCAACTGTTAGTAATAGACGAGGAATCATTATGTTGTTTAGCATGTTATTTCTCTTAGAGGAGAATTACTCAACAGCTCTGATTTCATGCTCATCTGCCCAACACAATAAAGAAATATAGCCAATGAGTCATTATCAAATCCTTCAAACACAATATTCTTCTGTCTGAGCAATCCAGGAGATGATGTGTTCTGGAAAAGGGCATCGCTGCTGCTTTGACAACAAAGCTAGATTCAAGTTCAAGGATTGGTACACCTGCAGCGACGAGTTGAATTTTGCTCTACTGAAGTTTTCTTCAAATAATGCCCCCCTCGGGTAAAAATCCCTGTGAATGTCCAACAGTTTACTCAGCTCTGAATAAGAATTATGGCTTTGTGTGGTGTAACTTCAAAGCAACCCCAGCCAACACTCTCAAATGAGTCAGAGTGAGTGTGTGTCTGTGTCTGTGAGTCAGTACTTATTTGAATAAGTACCCAGAGACGCAGACAGACGGAAAAAGGCATTGTGATCGGGAGGTGCACTTGATCTCCTCTTCACCATTATAGCAAACTAAAAAATGTAAATGTATGTGTTTTCACAAGAGTGAGTAAAACTCCAGCTCGAAGGCGTCCTGTCCACCCACAGCATGCCATTTTATTAGATCACTTACCTGTGTATAGTAAAAGCACATTGAGACTGATAGATCTTACACACAAGGCTCCAGGGATTTTAAGCTGCTGCTTTCGGAGGAAGAAGATATTTTCTGTGATCAAATCACAGTCACGGGTTGATGGATGGAAGAGGGTGTCTTTCTTTAATCCCACACTTCATGGGGCTTTATTTTACACAGCCAGAGTTAAGTCTTTGCTCTCCAAGAGACTCTCTCCAGATTTCCCCCTCGAAGTATCCCCCAATTCATACATGAAAAGTAACATGAAACATTACAAAAACCTCTTTGTGGCTATTCACAGCTCACAGGCAAAAGGAAATCCATTGATCTCAGAGCCCAGATTGGACTTTGGGAAGTGTAGTTCTCTGGCACAAGTAAACTGAAACCATGGAGGGGCTTTGGTGATTGAGTGATTAACCACATTCCAGGCATATAAGAGGTTAATACAGCACGCTTACTCCAGGATCTAAATCTTTAACCCACACTCATGTTCAGTGAGTCGGCCATTGAGGGTATTAGAGACATCATGTGACACCACCTTCCTCTATTCTAGCATCTAGGAACAGAGGTTGATAGTGTTGGCTGGGGTCGACAAAAATGGGGAGGGGTAAAAAAAAAAAGTCAATAACCCCTTCTCACTTCTCATGTACAGTCAACCCTCAGCACGTGACCCCTCACGCTTTCGGATTTAAAAAAATCCGGCACACATATGACGAATACATAAACCAGTCTTTGAGTGCGCACACACATTAAACGACACATCAAATTAGTGTGTCCATACTGCCCTAGCCTAACCGCTCTATAACTGGTCACAGTTACACAAGAGGGCGATTAATATGAACTCTATTTTTTCTCTGTATGCTAGGACTGAAGTGTAATAATGAACCCCCCAGGAGACGCAGACACTGATGGCTCACCATCTAATTGCACTGCTTTTTTCATCAGCGCGGTACACGACCTCTCCCTGTATGAAACCCACGTGCCCCGCTCGCCACCACCACACACCAGAGAACCTCTTTTTCCATCTCTCTCTGTTTCTTGCACTGCTTCCACCTCTCCCTGTCCAGCTCTGCAGCCCCCACACCCACCCATCCTTTCTTATTCAGTACAGTTGTCCCCCCTCTTCATTCCTCTCTATCTCTATTTCTATCCTTGTCTCTGCATCTGTCTGTCTGTGTCGCTCTGCGGCCCCCCCCCCCATCTCCCTTGCTGGTTCTCTCTTTAGTGCAGATGTGCCCCTGGTCAGTAGTGGCCTGGCTGGGAGACAACAGAAGTGACTTTGAGACTGGGGGATGGCAGCCTTGTTGTCACTGACACACAGAGCTACTCTGATGAGCCTTCAACTGCATAGTTAGAGGGAAGGCGGAGTGTAAAAAAACGAAGCAAGGGAATAACAAGTAGAGGCAACAAAATTTTGTGGATAGCTGTTCCAATAGTATTTTTGGACATGTAGCATAACACGTGGCTTCACAGATCCTCATAGCTGTTTAAATAAGGGGCTTGGGGCAAACACAATTACTTGAGGTTCTATATTCAACAAGATGCTCTGTAAAACGTTAAATACAATCATACACTTCAACTCTGTGCCCCAGCAAACATTAATTCTAATTACCTCTATTTTGTCTGTCGTGCTGTTTGGTGAGTTAGTGGTGCATTCAGCTGCATCAGACTCAAGGCCTTCTCTGCATTCAGTTTCCTCTCTCTCAGCGATAGACACCAGAGGGGATGTGGAGGAATGCTTCCTCTGAGCGCTCTGCTTGGCCTCTCTGACACACAAAGGCACACATACATGCTACATGTTATGTGGACATGCATCATATCATAATCATGACATACACGCATCTCATGGCAACATATTTAGAAGCTATACACAGTATCATCTGAAAATGAGTCATGCATGTCATATTATAGACATTAAATGACACCAGAGCAGCATTTCTACCATACCACTACTTTGATGTGTGTTTTTTTTTTCATGTTGGCAGACCTTTCGTTCAGTCAGTATAGGAGCAGGAAACAACCCATCTCTATAACACTGTAGGCTTTGACAGACAGAAGACTAAAACTGTCAATAAAGCTTAAAGTTTTTTGCTACCTGTGTTGAATTACAGGAAGAAATGGGAAAGAGATGGAGGTATAATGAGAAGAAGGGGGAAAAGTATGATTTGATAATTATAGTGGATTTTTTTTTTTTGATCCCCAAATGGAAGCTGCTTTCGTACACAGTGAGGTCAGAGCTATAGCACAGTGAAATACTGTTGAACCGGTACAGTACAGTTAAATGAGTAGAAGAACAGGAGAAAATTAATTTCTCAGTTTTCAATGTACGTACAACTCCAGGATCGGGCTGATGCTGCGCTTGACATGGTGGATGAGAAAAGGGCTGGTGACCTCTATGAACTTCACTGGTTTTGACAAAGGCAGCTCTGCAAAAAGAGTAAAGGAGAAATCTCACATATCATGCCAGCACTGCCTTTCATGCTCTCTTTTTACTGTATTTTCTGTTTCACTCGGAGATCAGCTGATGTCAGATATGCCCGAGCCAGCAGCTATTTTCATTACAGAAGCATTGTATCCTCCTTTTTTTCATTTTACTGTATGCCCTCTGTACTGTACATTCTCAATCTCCTGCATTAGCGCTCGCTTTCCCATCTAGCCATATTTATTTATGACATTCACCTACACTCTGAATAATTTGTGCTTTGATTTTCTCCCCTGCATCCTCCTCCTGCTCTCCCCTTCACCACCTTTGTTTCCTGACTCAATTTGAACATTTTTTTGGATTTCCTGCCTCCCTCTCTGTCTCTCACGCACTCTGTGGTTCATCTGTGACCGCAAACTTCCTGCGCGGGCGGATGAGTTTCCATCGGGGCACAGGTGGAGGTTTGGGTGGTGCCTCCAGCTGGCATGCCCGGGTTCTGGTCAACAAGACAATGTGGCTGTAGAGCAAGGAGAGGCCGTATTGACGCAGAAACTCTGAGGAATTAGCCTGTGTGGACACATATAGACACACGTACAGAAATAAGCACACATGCATATTCACTCACTGATATTTAGAAATGCTGTTTAATATTTATATTCTCTCATACTCAGAATTACTGTCACCTGTAACTAGCTCTACAAGTAAAACTGTTGAAAGGGATTCTGACACTAGATCAGAGTGTGGTGAGGAGGTGATATAACATCTCCGATAGAGGAAAATCCTGGAAACTGTCCACCAATTAGGCTTAGCATGGGTATAAATAATAAAACAAGTGAAGCCTGTCGAGGCGAAGTATCCAAATAGAACACACTATGCCCCCCGGTCGCAAGCACTGTTATGTTTCATGTCCACAAGTGACTGGTGACTAAGACAGTAGTCATCAGTGACTAAGGCAGTATACATTTTGAAAAGTATTGTTGTCACATTTAGGGTAACATCATTATTATGTGTGAGCTAATTAAATACAATTTGGAGATGTTTAAATGGAGATTTTCAGTCTGAGACAGCGGAAGTTTTGCTGAATTCCTGGATGCCTTTGGGATCATGATTATGTTATCTGATCCCACAGACACTCAATAATTGACCCAAGATGGGCAAATGTGTGCTACTATGTTGACAGTGTTTCTCTCAAATGCCCAAGACAAATTTCTTCTAAGGGACATAATAAAAGCTAATCTACTATAATCTAATATGATATTGCTCTTTGACATAACTTCAGACTACACCAAATACATAAAAGACATTTATTAGTTTCTGACTCTTGCAACACCGGAAAAACAGTAACATCTCTGAACTATCTCTTGAACCAAAACACACACATTTAGACTATTCTGTGTGATCACCTTTTGAGAACTCATGTAATATTTTTATCTATTCACTGAGTTTCCCTTAAAACTGTTTGTAGCCCCCTCTGGAGAGGCCCACCTCCCATTTTGAAAACCTGTGCTGTAGGTCATTGATACAACTCCTTACATCAGAGATTAGCTCAATCTTTCTCTCCGCATATTTGAAATATGTCAATATTCTGCTCAGGTTGCATCCAGACTGTATTGTACTCGCGTCAGAATGTCAGTCTCTATATAGTATGCCTCCAAACCTGCATTAAAGATGTGACTGCAATCTACAGAATGTGAAATCTAATTTTCATGCAAATGTGTCTTGTGACAGTGTGGCAGAAGCACAAAATTTGCCTTGAATGAGCAAGTGTGTGCAGAGCCAGTAAGAGAGGAGGAATGGAGAAAAAGAACATACCATTTGTCCAAACCCAAAGGAATTTACATGTGGTTGCAAAGGGTAGTAGCTGGCACACACCACTACTTCTGGGGTATCTGGGAAACACAGACAAACAAAACTTAAATAAATACAGGTAAACCGCATGGGCAAACACACATACTACACAAAAAAACATACACTCTATCAGAAAGACTGAGACTCTATTATGACACAGTCGATTTCACTGAGAGACTGAAATTACTCAGATTAAGCATACTGATATAGTGAAAATTAGTATAATCTTCCAATGAAAAGTAAAACTCATGAAAGACCAAATCAATATAAACTGGAGCCCTGCAGTTGTAAAAGCACTACTGGCCTCCACAGGTATAAATAAGGCAACAAGAGAGTATCTAGGTTATCTATGGATGGCCCTGCCCCCTATGGCGCGGCTTAGTGTATATCGTATAAGGAGCACATGGGCCAGGAGACATGGAAAATCAATTTGAAGAACCGTGGCGGGGAGAGATGTGAGCGCTGCTAAGACTAATATAAATGCTAACATTAAGAATTGAACAGAGAAGTGGCTCTCTCGCAGCATAGTGATTTATGCATTTCAATTTATGCATTTCAATGGAACGTGACAATGAGCATCAACAGTGAGAGAGAGAGAAATGTGTCCTTTTTTTGTTTTTGCATGTGTGTATGTGAGTACCATGTATTTCCCTAAAGCATAAATGTTCTGTGAAGTAAAACCACTTTGTGCATGCATGTCATTACATTATGTTAATACCCAACATTATAATGGTTGTAAACATGTGGGACTGTAGGAGAGACCAAGGGACAGATTATTGTCAGAGAGAGCAGGTGGGTAAACATGAGAGCAAGAGAAAAGAAATGTTATTCATATAGACAAAATGTCATGTTTTTTGTATCAATACATATATAATGCTATAAATTATAATGCTAGAAGAACATTTTGTCCCACATTATTGTCACTTCAACACAAATTCTGCCCAATGATCCCACCTTCTGCCTTCACTGACCACCTTAATAAAGTTGTATCGCTCTACGTCAATGACCTGAGACAACTCCAAGCCGCATGCTCTTTTCTGAGGACATGTTTCAATCCTGAATTCATCACATAACCACACTTGACTTGGGAGGCTCTTCTGCCCTGCGGGAACACCAAATAATTCACCCTGCCACTGCTCCCTCTGCTGGTTTATTTATAGTCCACCATACACGCATTAAAACTTCCCTGCGCTCCATTATACATGAGCTGAGGAAAACAGGAAGTGATGCTCGAAACAACAGGAAAGAAGCAGCAGGGCACTGGCTGGCTGAAATGAAAGTATTCTGCAGTATGGCAAAATACCTTAGGCCTGGAGTTAGTCCCAGTCCTAAAATAAATCACCAAGCAATATTATGAATGTTGCAAAGGTACTGTATAAGGGTTGGTAGTACTATAAGAGAATGGAATCATTGATAAGTGCAAGTTCCTGCAGGACAATGAAATATTCATTGTCATGCTCCATACTGGCTGAATTATGGATGCAGAGGCAGGAAAACAGAATTTACATACACTGTACATTCACATACATACATACAGTACATATATACATATATATTTACACACACTGTAGTACTGCACATAGATACACAACACATGTTATTTTTCAAACAACCCGTGGAGTCATTAATAAAGTTAAATATTCTGTGCATACAAATGATCACGATCTAATGGATGACTGATTGAATTGACTCACTCGATTACATGTGCAAGCAGAGTGTGGAATTGAGACACATGTTTGCGGGTATGCATGTGAACATTATTGTGTGCATCTCTGTGTTTGTGTTTGTGTGTGACTGTGGCATAATTCAGACCTTTATTTTTCTGTATCTCTGGCAGCTGACTCGCGCTGTCATTACAGCTGGTATCTCTCCCTGCAGCCGGATCTGCAGTCTGAGGCTTCGTCTCCGGCAGACTCTCTTCTTGGTGTGTAAATATGGGAATGGCGTCCTGTAAGAACTCCCAGATTTTTCCCAGGTGTAAAAACCTGAGAGATGGTTATTAAAAATAGGATTGGTTGCAGGCTACAGGAGATGATATTACTCTTGTGTAAATTTCAAATTATAATAATTTTACACCGTTAATACACTTTTTTGTGTTAGAATCAACTGCATTTTGAGCTGGTTTTGACTGGAATTTGTTTGCTTGTGAATGTTTATTTGTCCCTTACAAAATTAAAACTTTTGGTCAAGCGGACAAGCACTGATGTTGACCCCTCATGTCTATTGTTGAGTTTACAACAGTGACAGAGCAAAGACTGCTCTGATATCAGATGCAGACAACTGTTTCTGCACTCCGTCTTAGGCCTGTGTCTACTGCTCTTTCTGCTCCTGTTCCTGTACTTTACCTCTATTTGCAGTAAAATGGGCTGCAGCTCTTACATCAGCATTTCTCTCTCGCTAGAGAATAAAGTGCATAAGACAATCCTCTCTCTACTTGAACACATCGTTCAGAAGATATTTTTTACTGAACGCAAGGCAAGTTTATTTGTATAGAACATTCTGCACAGAAAAAAATCAAGAAGAAGGAATTCAAAGAACATTACATAATGCATAAAAACAATTCAATCATAATTAAAATAACAGAAGGAAACTGAAGTTGGAGCTTGTTTCTGGCTTCATTACAGTGCACCCTAGTAAACTCAAGCTGACTACCATGGCATGAAGCAGAGTAGTACACCAGCATCAGTGAGTATCATTTTTATGTGTTAAAGTTAAAGTTAAAGATAGAGAGTTGTGTTATTTTATTAGAAGTACATCTTTGTTGTTCATTTAGGACCATTTTTCCTACCAATCGAACATGAGAAGGAAATGTGAAAATCAAAATTTTTTTTTAAAAATCCCTCTTTGGTTTGTGTCTCCTGAGCTGACAACCTCTCTCTGCTGTCCATTGGTTGAACTACAGCATGTACCTCTCAATTTTTAGTAGGTCTAGCACCCAGAGAGGGCTGAGGAATCCTGAAATTCGGACAACCCCAAAAAAATTGTTCCTCCAACTTGTTAGCTTACTGGCTGTGGGAGGTCGTGAGGTTGGCTTTTACTCTGGACAGCAGGAGCTCCTCTGTGCTGGTTGTAAGTGTCAGTCAGAATAATGAACATACCTTCATTCCATATGCCAACCAGCAGCTGGTAGCAATAAACAACATGCTAGTACAACCACAAAAAAACACGCAAAAAAACTGTAAGCAGAAATGTTATTTTTTCTGCCAAAAATTGCCCTTTTTTGTTAACAGTGGGAGATAATGCAAACAAAATCCTGTCTTTGCGTGTGTCACGAATCAATCTGAAACACAAACAGTCATGCTCAGTGCCTGTACATGTTGATAGATTCCCCAGGCGACACACTAACAGCAGCTAACCTGCTGAGCTATAGAGAATAACACTCCACAGCTCCACTCCAAAACACTGTTGCCCCATTAAAGTTCCATCACTGACAAGCTGAGATTCCCCACACTGCCTCTCCTCCCCCTTTATTATACATCTTCTTGTTTCCACTTTAGATCTCAGTCATTTTCTGCCAAATTGTGACTTTCCACACTATTGTAGATAGATACGCTTTTCTGCATGATTTTGTTACAGTATTTTTTAGAAAAATGGTATATTTGAGAGGAAAAAATGCACAGCTTGTCAGATCGTGTGTACATTTAGTTCCACACCCCTTGTTGTGACAAACTAGAAGTTAGACAGTCAGTTTGATTCTTACTCTCACAAAGGGAGAAAGTGGCAACCCCAATTAAGGAAGACAACGATGTGTAATGTTGAGGACAAGAGATGCAGAAGACAGAGGTACATAGATCAATGAGCACTCACTTTATAGGGGTGATTTCTGGGATCCAACTGGTGAGGGTGTGGATAAAGGTGAACTCACCCATCTCCCCGCAGAGGTCTGAAATTACACTGAGAAATAAAAATACAAAAAAGCAGTTTAAAAAACACAATGACAAATGTACTGAAATCATTTAAGTCTCTGATTTTGAGGCATGTGTGTGAGAGCGTGTCTGCATCCTTCACACACAATGTTTAGTTGAAACAGATTGCTGCAGCAGCTCTAATTGGTTCTCTTGGGATCCCGTGGCCAACCTGTCCAGTCTACAGCCATGATACTGTACCCAAAGAAGTGAAATCAATACAACTTGATCAGTGATACCACCGACCACAACCACTACAATAAAGCTACTTAGCATCAAAGTGAACGAGACTTCAATTCAGCATTTTAGCAAAAAACACTTTTCTGAGAAGCCCCAGCAGACACCCAGGCAAAGTTTGGTACTAGTTCAGTATGAAGAACTTTCACTATGGTTTATAAATGATTCAGTAAGAGAGAGGCTCCTTTGTTTCCTGTCTTGGATGAAACATTTATATCTCGACCTTCTGTGGACACTAGAACAGCCACCTTTACACACGCCATGCTGCCCCATCACAGACACGCAGGCTGCCTGTCTGTCACCAAATTCGACACAGCCCAAGGCAGAGATTAGGTCAGATGAAGGTTTGGCTAAGTCAGCAAAAGACACTCTACAGGGGGTTCTGCAGGTTGTTGAGTTGACTTTGTAAGATGCAACATGTCAGCTTGGAAATTAACTTCCTGTACACTGATTTGCCCTAAAAATTATCCTTTGGTACATGGAGACCCATATTCAAAGCCTTTGTTTTTTATGGATGCACTGTTGCAGGCAATGTAAACATTTAAGGTGTTGTGCATGTTTGTTTTTTTAAACTCCCTCATAGTCACTCATAGTTGAAGCATGAAAAAATTGGTATTTTTAAGAAACACTATAATCTTGACTAGATTTTAACACAAAGCTCAGTGGTTTTTCAGTAATGTCCTTGATCCAGCAGGGTCAAGACTTGAGAGAGTGAATGACCCACTTTCGTTTTGTTCCTGCAGATGTGATGACATGGCGCATTACTGGTGAATCACTGTGTGTATTTATTAAAATTACTTTGAAATTGGGCAATAGTACCACACTGTAAGCTGATTTACTTAAGCAGGGTTAGTATACAGTGTTTAAGTGATACTCAACTTCCACTCACAATGACTCGCATTGGGAATTTTTTTGTTTGTTTATGCCAATTAGTCAGGGCTGTGCAGAAGGACAGATATGGCGGTTTTGTATTATGGGATAAATTAGGCTGTTAGTAACAGAGAGAAGTCGAATGTTTGCCTTTCAGGCTGTGTGAAGTGCACTAGGATCAGATGTTGAGCTCCGCAGGGAAAGACAACTATGAGCTGAAGTGAAGCATATGTTACACAGAAATGAGGATAATTCTGATCTCATAAATGAGCATTTTACACTAATAGAGCATAAATTGGTTTGTCATTCTGTTCTGACAGAAGCAGTATGTTTATGGTTCACGTTTCTGAATCATTCCAACATTTTATCGTGATCACGTGATGGAAGATGCTCCAGCTATGTTTAATGACGTAGACACTACTTTAAACAGAACCAAAGCATTTACAATACAAAAGATCTGATATATCTGTCATATAGGCCTGGTGTCAATTCCTGTGCCACGTTAATCTAGGGAAGTTAATTTGAAAATAAGTAATTTCAAAGAAAGATGAGTTATGGGCCTCCTGTCATTTTGCAAAGCATGCTGAGTATCCATGGTAAAGAGTAAGTGGCATACATAGTGAGTGGTGTTACAGTGGTCTAATTAGAGTCAGGCAATGTAGTGGGTATATACTTGGAATAGGGCTGAGTCTGTTCTTAAGCCCATTTACTTTAAGACTCTAACAACTGTTTCCCAACTCCTTGGGGCAATACTGAGATGCTTACAGATTTTCTGTTGGAATGCACAGTAACTCACTTTGTGTTGGCCACTTTAATAAGAGCCTTAGCCAACAACATTGGCCACAGCTCTGACTGACAGGCGGAGGCAGGGAGAAGCAGGTTGTTTTCTTCATCAAATGGCATGGAATCATCCACTGTTATCTTCCTCCAACAACCCTGAGAGCAAAGACGGAAGACACAGAGAGTGAAGACATGGCATAACAATCAGTGTCCGTGAAGGCTCTCAGTCATCCAGGTCATGGAGTGCAAGTTGAGTCAAAGTCCAGTTGCCTTTGATTCAACTTGCACTTTGTATAACAATCACTGCACTTCAAGTAGTAGTTCAGGGAAATATATTCATTTTCCAAGATTTAGTAAGACTACAGCAATTCATCTAAACCTTTTTTTAGTATGATATTTTAGGAAACACATTTATTTGCTTTCTTGCTGAGAAGATCGATACTCAGAATCCACAAAAAGTGAATTTATCTTGAAAAGAGTCATCATCTGAGCATATTTGTAATATCCTGAGTCCAACAGAAAACTTCTTTTTCTGTATACATTCATAGACTGATGTCTGAGGTGCTGTATATTCACACTGGTAACTCTGAGCCTCTCAGACCAGAATGAAATGAAGCATTGCCTTTAGGCAGAGCAGTGAAGTGGGGTCAACTATCGGCTGTTTGATCCATGCTTATTGTCATCATCTCTTTGATGTATCGTCTAGTCGGCTAATAGCTGACTAGAGACATCCAATCACATCAATACAAGTGTACTAGGCAACCTCCATAATCTTACAATTATAACTTTTGGTATAGTTGGCTTTACTAGGATCTAATGTTGTTGCATGTATGTTCGCAGGTTTCTCTGAATCTGTACCATAGTGTCATTCCCAGCAGAATTCTCATCACTGCTTCGATTCCCAAAAGGAACAGAGCCCTTTCTGACCAATTTCACTCTATAACAATTTGCACAAACAGAATTCTTGTCTTAAATGCAACTGAAAAGTCTGACAAGTCTGTTTCTGAAAAAGTCGAGACACTGTGTAAAACATAAATAAATCAGAATGTGTTCATTTGCTAATCCTTTGAGACATATACTGAATGTCTTAACTCATCATCATTGATTTTTGTGAATATGATTTGATGGCAGCAACATATTTCAAACAAGTTGGGACAGGACAACAAAAGACTGTGAAAGTTGTGGACTGATCAAAAAACACCTATTTGGAGCATTCCACAGGTAAACAGGTTCATTGGTAACAGGTGATAGTATCATGATTTTTCCAAATTACCCAATGTGTAACTCATCACCCCAAAATAGCTGATTTATGGGTTTCATATTCCAAAACCTCTCTTTGCATTAGCTACTTTATGCTTGCATCTTAGCATCCTGTCTGGTGTCAGAGCTTGTTACATGCTGTCTACTGGCCGTCTGGGGGAGTTTCACACTGCTTGTAAGAAAAAGCAGCACAAGCAGGTGATAATCTGACTGACTGTTCACAGCTGTGCCTCTCCTTATCTATCAGAGCAGTGTGCAATTCAAGCCTATATGGAGTGCAGGCGAGCACACTCCCTTTCTTGCTTCTTGTTTCTTCCACTTTCTTGTCAAACCATTGCCCCGAGGAGGAGTTCGATGTGTTTGTAAATGGGGTAAAATACAGCTCAGAGGGCAAGTTAGAGGAGAGAGGAAGAAAAGAGGGAGAAACAGAGTTGTAGACAGGGTGAGAAAATGAGAATGGGATGGATATTCACAGAGGCGTGAAGGAGGAAACATTTGGAGAAAAGATTGATGTGGAACAATAAAGAACGACGAGCAGAGGAGAAAGGGAGTAGCCTATGAGCAGAAACATGCGCGGAAACGCGAAGGGGGGGGGGTTGGGTGCTTAATGCCATCTCAACAACCATCTGTTAGCGTGCTATGGTTGGCACGGGGACGGCTGCCTACAACCGTGTCATGCTTGTTTGTCAAGGCAAGAGTCACAGTGTTACAGAACACCATCACTTTTAGCTCTGTCTGTTTTTGTGCTCTCTCGCTGACCCAAATTGTTGTGCTGAAAGAAGTTCCCTTTCGGGGGTGACACAATGATGGAGTGTCCACTACTTAGAGATCTGTGGCAAGCAACACACATACTGAAACTCATAGGCTGGCAACCTCCAGCTGTATCCCAATGCAATGATGAAATTTATTCAGAGCCATACATAAAATAGTTACAATTGCACGTTATTAATATAGATGGAAGTGCAGTGCATAAAGCCCTCCTAGGGATGTACCCGCTCTCATGGTCTTACTCGGCGAAGATATCCAACTTGAGCCTTGCTCTCTGAGAAGCAGCTGGCTCCTGCTAAGCCGTATCTATTCATCAGGCAATGTATGAAGCCTAGCCACTTTTGGCACAGCAGTGAGACTGATTGATTTGAGCTCTGAGTGGATAAGGCATTCTCATCCCTTCCCCCCTCCAACCCTCAGTCCATCCTCCTTCCCCTGTCATCTTCTGCATCCTATAGGGCCTCCTGAACAATACAGTGCATTCTTATACCATCCATTGCCTCAAATGTGCCTCTAAATGAATGTTTTTGCACATATGTGTGTCAGACTCACCATCCAGTAGAGTCTGACCACGTATTTCCCATAGTTGTTGTAGAGTGGCACGTGACCTTTCACCACCTGACACAGGGAGTAGATGTGCTCCCAAGGTCTCCAATGGTCTTGTTCTATGGATGTGCAGTTATGCAGCATCCAGACAATATAGATCTCACTGATGAGCCACCTCATCAGCTTAATGGAGGAGAGAAAGAAGAGAAAAGCAATCACGAACAGCTAACAACTTACCAACAATCTTCAAATCTACTAGCTGAATCATCAATTATCTCATATATCATTCACTAAATCAATAGGGCATTGCATTACCCCAGAGTAATTCATTTCTGTCAGTCAAACGACACCCTGTCTGACATCTGAATTACGCTTTCCAAGTGCCGATCGACACCAGTTAACAGAAAGTCAGTGCGGTCTTCAATAGAAAAGTAGAAAACTAACCTCACTGCAAATCAAATGATCATTGGGGGAGATGATGTCAAAGGTCATTTGATCATTTTTGACAACGGTGAGATCCTGAAATAAAGCACATCATTATTTTCATGAAAGGTATAGATTGATGCATTTGCCTGAGAATTTTAGCACAATCACAGACAGATGACTGACAGTAGAACTTTGTGCACTCAGTGTGTTGTGGCATCTGAACATAACAAAATCATTCATTGTAATAACAAAGTGGTCAATTAGCTTTAGTACACTGCCGCCATGTCACCAGTTTAAAACGAACATGGACATGTGACCTATTTAATACCTCTCTAGTCATCCCAGGGCCTAAACTGGTCTAACCTCACCTTGATACTCCCAGGCTGGTGTCTGCAATGAATATTTCACTCCCAAGTTAATAGACTCAACCATGTTACTAATTAAATATGAATTAATGGGTCAGAAAATGGTAAGATGGATCAGCTGTGAGATCAAAAGAGGTTGTGTTTTCTCATCACAGCCACTCTAAGTGAGAATCAAACTTTAAATGATTTCTGTCAGTAACATCACCATAAGAAATACAGTCTGGTATAGACTGATGAAGAGAGAGTTTCACACTCGAGCTGTTGCCTGCATCTGTATGTCTGATTTCTTTTGTGATTAGCTTGTGTTCTTCCTGTATGAAACTACTGAAATGCTTTTGATATCTTAAATGAAAAGGCAGCTTGTGACCTGGCAAGGACTAATTCAAAAAGCAGGAAGCGTTCAGTAATTGCTCAATACGGCAATGAGAGAGGGTAACACAAAAGTGGAGTGATTCAATTAAAACTTCATTGGAGGCAACCAGAGAGCAGATTTCTTTAACTACATTTCACAGGATGTGGCAAAGAAATACACCACAATACATTTAATGGCTGCAACAGTTACTCAATTAATCTACCAATTTTTTTTTTATTAGGAGATGAATTGTTTAGTATATGCATCTCCAGGCAGTCTATTAGTGATGTAGTCCACAAATGGTTAGGACAAATGACCACAAAGGCTAAAGGAAACAAATGTTCTGAAATTGGCTGTTTTCTCACCAATGATCAAAATGTATTCAATTCAAAATCAATTTAGAATAGTAGCTTTTGAGAAATAAATCCAGCAAATGTGTATATCTACATGATAAATTACTTAAAGAATTAATTAGTATAATTACAATCAAATGAATTCATGTCAATGGACATGAAATCATTTTGTCATTTATATTGGTGTACATGAATGGCATATGTTGATTTGTGTTTATTAATGTTATCCTTTGCATGTATTTGAACTGTGACATTGTGAGGTATACAATAACAGTTGAAGTGCAAACCACGTTTGTCATTGCACAGTGCCATGGAACAACTGCCTCATTGTCAAATTTCAACAGGTAGACATTCAAGTAGTACTGTAATATTAGAAACCATATCATTAATACCCAAGCATGAAGGATACCTTGTTGACAAGAAACTCTGCAGGACGCTTCCAGGAGTGCACTTTCAAAGATGGAGGCAGTGAAATTTTTCCCTCAGGATCTTCAAAAAATGGCTGCAGACAAAAGCAAACAAAGAGAAAGAAACACAATAAACAAACAATCAACATAATGTTCTCTCCTGACTAGATCCTTGTTTGTGTTGTATCTATTCTCAGATGTACGTCACTTTGGATAAAAGCATCTGCTAAATGAAACTGTAGAATAGAAAAGCAGAATTGTAGAAAATTCTAAATCAGTTGTAAAGTGGATCTGAAGCATATTATACATTTTGTAACACTCTTTATAGTATATGTTTCTGATGGCAAATAAATGAACAACATAGTATACTCCAGATTTACAGCATTGTGACTCTTGTTTTTCCCATCCTCAGCTCCTTTGCTGGAGTCCCATCTCTCCTTGTTGACTTCTGCATCACTCCACTCGGCCCAAATAGGGAACCTACATCTCCACACACCCCCCATGGTCTCAGAGGAAGTTGCTGCCAGGGACGCTCTGAAACGAACACACACAGCTCATTCATTGCGTTTGTTCTGTCAATATTTAGCAGCAAAATTACCCAGCTCAGCACCAGAGATTCAGTCTAGAATAAAGCCACAAAATCCCTGTTTACCCTCTCATAGTTACAGATAGATAGATAGACAGGTGTGCATCTTTCTGTTAAACTGCACAATGATAGGTGGCACAGTTTATTATGTCTCTGTGAGCAAACTTCCTGAAAGCTAGCTAGTTTGTTTTGCAGCTACGTAGCTAATGCTAACGTTAATGCTAACTCCGGCTGACCTTTAATCAACGCTAATTGCCGACATTAACCATCTCATTAACCAAACTCACTCTGTTTGTCGGTCGGACAAAGAGACTTTACTGGAGGAGGACTCCTTTTTCTTTGCTTGTGCCTTGGACATTATGATAAATCTGTAAGTTAAGTGACCGAGAACCGAATAAATTAAGCTGAATGTCGGAGGCGCGTGTGTTTCATTGATCCTCTGCTCTTGAAAGTTTACACATCGCTTGGCAACGGAGTCGTAACGTGGGCGGGGTCTAGAGCTGTTACGTCACCTGTTACCAAAGTGAGGGATGGGCAGATTTTCTTTTACATTGCATGTATTTACAGAAGGTTATTTCACAGATATGAGAAATAAATGTCATAAGTTAAACATTACATTGACAAAATATGACACTTTTCAACACCAACACAGAATACAGCCTCAAAATATGTATGTGCTTCAGAGCTCAATTAATACCTTTTCTCAGACCATCATCATGAAAGTGTAACAGCGTCACAAGGATTGCATTTTCCTCAAGGCCATATTGGATTGCATTGTATTGCCCCAAGTCTGTCACCATGTGATGCACATATGGCTCGTAAAGCTGCAGGATTGTAGCAGCACTTACACAGAAATACACTGATAAAAAGATGAAAAGCATTACATCAGATGGTCGTCAAGGTTTCATCTTCAGCTTCAATGACGTGATGTGGATTTCATTGGCACTGAATGAGAGTTGCTGTAATGCTTGCACACAGCACAAATGGCACAGCGCCATTGCATTCCTGCTCTAATGACAATTAGGTGTGTGCAGACAAGCTGTAGTGTTGAGAGCACAGAGTCTGATGACTATCTTGAGTGGAGTCACATGGTGCTCTCTCTCTTTCTCACACACACACACACACACACACAGAGAGAGAGAGAGAGAGAGAGAGAGAGAGAGAGAGAGAGAGTCTGACACATGCTTTTCATACATGAAGATTTATCCATAATCCTTTGTGCTACAAGTATCTTCATGGGACAATTAGCACTATAGGTGTAGTGTTTTGTTTTTTTTCATGTACACATTTTGCAAACAGAAACAGAATCCAACTGTATCAATGGTGGTCATTTCTAATAAGAAAGAATGTAATCCCAGTTCAGTGGACTTGATCCAATAGGTCTAGGTGCCAGGAAAAGCCAATGAATTTAATAATCTGATTTTGCTCATTTACTTGGGAAAATGAAGCATAAAATCCAAAATAAACTTTGTTTATTTAGTGGATACAGGGGTAAGTTTACCACTGTATGCTTTTCATTTAAACAACACGCAGCAAGCATTTAGGAACTGAGGATTGTAGAAGTTTTAAAGCTGAAATTCTGTCCCATTCTTGCTTGATATAAGACTTATGTTGCTCATCCATTCAGAGTCTCTTTTGTTGCAGTACTACACATTTGCAATGGGAGACAGGTCAGGACTGCAGCCCGGACAGTCTCATACTCACACTCTTTTACAACAAAGCCACGCTGTTGTAACACATGCAGGATGTGGTTTGGCATTGTATTGCTGAAATATGCAGGGACATGTCTGAAAAAGACGTTGCCTAGGTGGCAGCATGTGATGCTCCAAAATCTGCATGTACCTTTCTGCATTAATGGTGCCTTCACAGATGTGCAAGTTACTCATACCATGGGTACAGACACACACCCATACAACCACAGATGCTGGCTTTTAATATTTGCACTACTTACAATTTAGAAGGTCCTTTTCTTCTTGAGTTGGGAGGACACAGCATTCATGATTTCCAAAAATAATTTGAAATATGGACTCAACAGACCAAAGCATATTTTTCAACTTTGTGTATCCCATCTCATTTCAGAAGTGGTCTTGAGCATGTATACACACACACACACAATAAAACAAAACACTCATATACATCTGTTCTGTACATCCAGACAAGAATACATAGATATTTACAGGATATGTCGGTGGGGCTCTGAATGGTCGTGGACAGTGTAGACCACATGATTGCACCTTTGTGATTCCTTAAATTTAATGACAAGTTGTTGTTCAGGGTGTTGGATTTTTCTGTTGGTCAGCCTTTGGGTCCATGTGTTGGCCAGGTTGTTGGTCGTCTGCTCTTGCTCTGTTGATACTTTTGTCAGTTTGTTAGTCAAAACTTCAGTCGGTCTGCTTGTTGATCAGGCTATTGGTCCGGTTGTTAGTTTGTCTTTCTGTTTGTTTGTCTGCTTTTCTGTCTCTTTCTAAAACTGTTGGATCGATATTTGTTATTTTCTTCAAACAGCAAGTGCAGAACAGTAAGTGTTATTTTCTATTTTCTTCAATTGTGAATTTTGATTTTGGTTGGCTGTGAGAATCATTTGCCTGTCTAAAACATTTGTACTAGCATTTGTGTATTCACTGTTTTTTTTCTCTCTCTCTCTCTTTCAGGAAGATGTACAAAGACAAGTCTTATTTCTGCCTGTCTAAAACAATATGATTGATCTTGGTGTTATAATTGTTTTTTTTCTCCTTAGGTAAATCTATGGACAGCAAGTGTTATTTTTCATTTTCTTAGATTTAGTCTTTGGTCAGGCAAGCAATGGTCAAAAACAGAAAAAGCAGTCCAAAAATCCAAAAATGAGGCAAATGGAAGCATCATCATTCCAGGACTATCTGTCTGCTTGTTCATAATCAGCAGGTCAAATCAAGTGGTCTCTCCGCAAACAGCACTGCTCTGGTCAGTGTGGTCTCTGTCTCTCTCTCTAACCCATTTGGATATGTTTCGGTGTCTGACGGATAGCTGACATCTTCACTCTTGCACTGCATGCTGTCTGTCTGTCTCTCTCTCTCTCAGTCCAACCGATCGAGGCAGATCACCGCCAACCTATAGCTTGGTTCTGAGGTTTCTGCCTGTTAAAGGAACTTTTCTGCTTGCCACTTGTTCACATTTTGCTTGCTCATGGTGGGATTTGTTGGGTCTCTCTGATATTATAAAGAGCAAGGTCAGCTAACAACAATGTTTAAATCAGGTGGTCTCTCTGCAAACAAGGTTTCTGCCTGTTAAAAGAAGTTTGTCCTCACCACTGTCGCCAAGTGCTTGCTCATGGTGGGAATTGTTTGATTTTAAGTGACTTCTTTGTTCAGTGCTTGATAACTTGTGTACTTTACATGAAATATTGACTCTTTGATGAATATGCAGTGATATGAGGTAAAGAGAATTCTTCTTCTCTTAGTCCTGTTCTGGTCAAACAAAATGGGGTGGTCCGGGTTTGGCTCTCTATTAACTGAGCTCCCTGGGAACCCTGACCAGCCGTTCTGATTGGAATGGGGAGGGGGGATTCAAACCCACAACTCTCTGAACACAGACCATAACAAATCATTTGGTACAAGCCCATGTATTAATCTCCTTTATATAATCATGTGTTCACAAAGTGGTGAACTTCTCTCCATCCTTGCTTGTAAATGACTGATCTTTCCAGGATGAACCTTTCATACCCAATCATGATACTATCACCTGTTACAAATGAATTTGTTTACCTGTGGAATGATCCAAACAGGTGTTTTTGGATCAGTCCGCAACTTTCCCACGATTGGTTTCAACTGAGTACGTATGTAAAAATGAATTAGCAAATTCTCACATTCTGTTTTATTTACATTTTACACAGCATTCCAACTTTTTGGAATGGAGGTTGATCAGAGACATTTGATGAGAGAGTCTAATCATTAGTACACAACACAAATCTGTTACAATGTTTATTCTATTTTGGTCTTGTACATTTAAATTATTTTCAACTCCATATTAAAAAATCCTTCATATTTCATGAGAACATTTTAACAGATTACCATCCCTATATACATGACAGTCTAGTCCTCTATCAGATACTGTTTTTGCACAACCCAACACGTTATAAAAAAAATAGAAAATCAGATCTACATTTTCATACCGGTGGACAGACAATCAAAAAAAACCCAAACAATTTCTCAGTGTCTCATATAGTACCATTATTAGAGTTTTTTCTGGAATACTGTATTTTCTGTAAATGTGTAAGTGAACAACAAAAAAATATCCCCCTCTATTCAACATAACTGTTTTATGGCACATTAATTCAGAGAGAATATGGCACAAAAAGATTTATGACAGCAACATGAGATACGATAACAATTTGACAATGCTTAAATCGTTTGCTTACTTTTTACACAGTAGTCAAAGAACAGCTAGAAACACACACATGAGTGTGCTGTAAGAATATCATTAAAGGGGCATTATCTGAACTGAAGTATAATTCAGTAACACTGAACAATATAGTGTCCTGTTTCACAGATAAACGTTGAATGACAAGGATACTCGACCAAAGTGGCAGAAATGAAGAGACGACAGGTTCTTTATAACATATGTTTCTCAGCTTTCTGCTTTGTACCCCTTCTCAGGCTTGGTTTGGTCCAGGGCCTGAGAGGCTGTCGGGGCAAATGGGGGGGACAGCAGGATTCAGGTGTTGGGGGGGCTGGGGTGGATTCATAGACAATCAGGGAAATATGGAGTGTGACAAAGACAATAATAAAGATCCTGTGCTTAGAGGCATGGAACAAAGTAGTAAACATCCTGTTAGACAACATTTGCAACAACATCAGGTTAAAATTCTATTCTGGCCTAGGAAGAATAAGAAACTTGGATGTGGAGGTCAAATCAGTACAGGGAGGAGACAATCCTGGAGCTTTAAAGACCCCAAAAAGATCCTCTGAGAGCTGAGACCCACGGGCTGGGTGAGCGGGTCGGACCCTGCTGAAGGGATGCCTAACGTGAATGAAGTGAGTGTTAGCAGCAGCCCGACTTGCTCTCAGCAGCCACAGTCTCCTGGTCCAGTTTGATCCGGTCTCCATTGCTCTCCTCATATGGCAAACCTTTGTCGTTAGCCAAGATATTCTCTACCAGGAAGCGCGCTGCCTCGTCCACGTTGATGTTGTCCTAGGAAAAACAAAACAATACGTCAGGTCATAAGACGTTTATTAAGAGAATATATATTGTACATTTACACCACACTGACAACGTAGCTGCTCATCCTTTTTCTGGCTTGTAGTAGACTACATTTAGTCGGACAAATCCCAGGCCTTTATGCATCTTCTCAGAATTTGAAAGTCCACTAAACCTCTTAAAATGAACCAGTCTGTTAAAGGAAGAGCTGGGAGACAGTGAAGGTTTCCAGAGAGCCAATCTGAGGCGAGCAGAGACAAGGTAAAAACTGCCATTTGCTTTCGTCCTTCACACCGTGGCCAAAAGCTGTCATCCCGTGGGCTGAAGAGATAATGAATATTAATGGATTTTCTCCACGCTCTACAGTAACAAAGATGTTTACAAAGGGGCCTGGCCGTCAAACAAAGGTTAAGTGTATTTTTTTTAAACTGAAGATACAGTTTAATAATAAAAAAAAATGCTTGAATAAAATCAAATTATTGAGCTGTGCAAAGTCAAGAATTACATTAGCAATGAGAATAAAATTGCTTATTCAGGTCACAGGACATTTTAACATTAGCTGTACCTCTTGTTCACACTGAACTAGGAAAAGTAGGTTCAAATACAACACTGCATACAAAATGGAATGAGCTCCAAAAACTAAGTCAAATTCTCTTATTTCACTTCAACATTTTAAAAGAGTGTCTATTTGCAGTCACACTAAATTTTGTCTTAAGTGTGAAGATGTGTGTGTGTCTGTGAAATATATCTATGTCTCTAATTTGTCTTGCTTAAAAAATAGACCCTGATCTCAGTGAGACTACCTGTTAAAGCAAAGGATTAATAATTATTATAGAAAATAATTTAAAACCAAAACATCAAGACAAAGCAGTTTATTATTCACCCATAGTTGCTGTTAAATTGTGTTTCATGACTCATTGGAAGTGCATGTGATCACAATCACATGATTGTAGGACTGCCCACATCCATTTCAAGCTTTTATGATTTGCAATGAGTGAAGGGTGTGCCCAGGCACAACCAGAAAACCTCCTAATTATAGGGTTGATTAGGACCAGAAGACGTGAACAGAGGGATCTGCTTCAGCCTCAAACACCACAAACTATGACAAAAACAACACATATCTCATCCTGATTCTGTCTCTTGTGCCACATCTCAGGAAGTGCACATTTATAGAAACAGAAACAGAAAGAGAGTCATTGACAGAATTCCAATCGCAGGTCGTTGTGGGTCGGGTCAAATACCAGCGTGACAAGCACACAGAGCAACACAAACACCTCATTGCACTTACAGAAGCAAATGGGCAGAAAGGCTTCACACACACAATTCACATGACACAGCACGTGACCCAGCTGCAGGGCCTTAGGTTACTTGGAATGAGATAATTACATTTTCTCTGGCTGCCAAAACTCCGAGCATTCCTCAACATGGAAATATAAAATGTAGAGGAGTGTGTTTGATTTTTGTTGTACTGACGTGTAAAGGTTTCACAGAAGGACGTCAGAGAAGACAAATGTGATGGGAGGAGGAGATGAGGGGAACATGGGTGGCTGCTCTCTCGGGAGTCTCATAGTTGCGATGAACAAGGTGACTGTTTGACTGGCTGTGCTCGTCAGACATCATTCAGAGGAAGTGATTTATCACTGAACATGAGCTGGTACATGTAGACAAGCCTTTTGTTTGTGTCGGCCTCGTGCTCTCTCACAGTTACCTTCTGATCACGCTCACATTATGGCATCGAGAGATACAACATGTGTTACATCACATACACCAAGGCCTTATAACACAGACCGTGAACAGTAGATTTGCTCGAGTACTCTCAATTATTAAGTATTCTCAATAGAGTTGTAGTATTTTATTATTTCTACTCCATTACATTTAACAGAGGAATATTGTACTTTTTACTGAACTACATTTGTTTGACAGCTTTAGTTACTCCTTACTTTTCAGAAGTAATAACACAGTACAATTACTACATTAAAGATAAGATAAGATAAGCCTTTATTCGTCCCACAGTGGGGAAATTCACAATAAAGTACTGATTAAAGTACTGATTTGTATTAATAATCATGATCTCATAATATAACAATATAATATAATATAACAGAGGACATTCTGGATGTGGAAGTGCATTTTGTTTATGTATATCTTTTCTTCATGCAGGAATTTTACTTGTAGTGAAGAATTTTTAGAGTTGCTACTTTAGTACATTTTTTGTGGAATACTTCCTCCATCACTGCAGACAAAACAGTCATTTTCTGTATGTATGAACTCTGAACTGAGCCATTGTTGAAGTGAGAGGAAGCCGAAAGGATCTCACTTCACCAAAATTCCAATCAAAATTACAGAAGTATGAAAGCAAACACGCGAACTTAGTCGCTCCAAACCTGAGACACAGAACATTATCTTTCAGAGGCCTGTCTCTCTGACCCTCACAGCTCCAGGCTGCAACATCAATCAGCATCACGGGATACCTTATCACTGGTCGGAGAGATAAATGTCCGTACATGTTTCGCATGAAAAGCAAAGACAGCTGGGTAAAAAAAAATAAAATTCCCTGTCACAAAATTCCAGCTGTATCATTTGTCAAAGTTTTGAGAAATATTGAAACTTTCATTCTCTCTCTTTGTTCTCACACTAATTTATAACAAAATGGCTCTATGCAACTATTCCACAATCACCACAGTGAAACCATTGTGATCACACCATTTCAGAAGGGGCCTGGTTTCCCCAGAGGATAACGTCTGATGAGAAGCGAAGAAGCCCTTCAATAAAATGACAAAAACGTCTTCACAATAAAAGTCCGGTGGTTCATTTCATTTTGACTCAGCCGTGCGGGCATTTCAAAGCCCCCTCCATCACATTTAATTTACCACAAACTCAAGTCACGTTCAAGCGTAAAATACGATTTGAAGCCATTTCTAGTCATGTTGTGACCATGACTCGAGAGGCTTTAAAGGAAACATGTATCCCCATGATGCAAGATATTTCAGCCTGGCATTAGCGTGAGCCCTAACCTTGGTAATTTCATGCTGCTCAGGCCTGGTTTGAGACGCAGTCAGAAATAAAACATAGAAACATCAGAGAGGAGAATATGTCAAGCCTGTTAAACAGATATGAGCAGGGATGTATCCAAACTGTATTTGCAACAAAGAGCTCCTCCGTCTAATGCACTGATCTCTCACCTTGGCCGAGGTTTCAAACCAGCCCAGAAATCCCGTCTCTTTGCAGAAATTGTCCATTAGGGCCGTGTTGTTGGAGCTCTCTTTCTTCTGGTCGCATTTGTTGGCGAGCAGCACCGAGGGGATGGGGTTGCCATTCGCCAGCTTCACCTTGCTGTCCAGGTCGTGTTTCCACTTGGACACCGCCTCGAACGTGGAGCCCCTCGTCACGTCGAACACCACGAACGCCCCCACGGCCTCTTTGTAGTACACTCGGGTCATGTTCCCGAATCGTTCCTGACCTGTGGGACAGGAGGAGACTTCAGTGAGATATTTGACACAGCAGTTAAAAGCCTGATTAAAGAAGATATAGATATCCATATTAGGGATGAAACCAAGTGTCCAGCTGTTTTCTTGGCTGCAGTAAACGTCCACATTTAGTGTCATATTTTCTTCTCCACCATGTCACAACTCAAAGAAAGCTCAACAATGTTCCTCCTCCTATGTGGCTAAAAAAAAAATCATGAGGATACAGATGGTTCTTATTCGACCTACTTTTCCTCCACAGAGAATGGCAGGAGTAATCTGCCATAATAATAAGCCCATTCTCTGTAGTCGCTCTATGAGAAAATCTGAGGTGATACTTCACAAAGGCGAGGCGAGGGGAATTACCAGCAGGATATGTGGGTGGCACTATCAGTCTGACAAGGCCTCTTCTTAAACACAGCTGGATTTTTTTTATATTTTCTCTCAAACCTACTGATTTTTACATCACACAAACAACAGGTTAGAAAAAATTATTTTGTTCTTCAGATGCCACCACATCATGAAAAATGACTCCAAAGGTTCATCAGCTGCTGTCGTCACTTATTCTAATTATCATGTAAATTTCCATGCTTCGGTTTTTAAAATGAAACCCTAAAGAGGAAGCAGACTCTTGAGGTGAGAGGTAATTCCAGGAACAGCACTCTAACATACCTTCAAGTCTGCTCGCATCACTTCACCTCTGCACAAGTGTGCAGTGAGGCGTGCGGCTCAGCGCCTTGCCGGGGGAAGTGAATCTACGATCAGCAGTTCGACCGGTGAATGGCATCTCTGGTGACACTTGGCTGACGTCAACCTTTCAAACACACCGATCCGATCAAAAGACGCCTTGATTTTCTGCCTCAGATCGCATAATTACATGTGTTATTATATGAAGGAGTAGGGCCTTTCTCTATTTTATCTTTTCATAATCAAACCTCCCTTTGCTTGTGTGCAGCACTTGTGTTTATTGCCAGGCACAGGAAACAGCAACAGCGACTGGTGGAGCCTTCAGCTTCCACCTCTTAAGACTTATTTCTGGTTTGTACTTTTCCTCAAAGGAAAAAAACATATTCTACATTCAAACAATCAGGGTGGTGATTTTCCACATCTTTCTTATTGTCAAGTGGTCCCATGGAAACGTGGCAATCTATCTCTCAATACTTCGGAACCTCTCCAGCCTCTCTTAAAGACAGATAAAAAAAAAAAAAATACTTTCAGTTTCAAAGACTAAATGATTTACATTAGTTGGGGGGTATTTTGTATTTACAGCACCAGGATGTGGTTTGTGGGATCAACTTGAAATGAATGCACAATTCATGTCACGATTATGTGTTTTTTTTTACTGTTCTTCAACAACACTGTCTCTATGGCACAGAGGAATACGATACTTCAGGCTTTGGTTCCAGAGAAAATACTTGTTAGTGAGATTAATTCATTGCTGGTTTTTGGATTTGATAAGAACAAACACCAGACGTATCCTGTGATGGACATATGTTGTACACATTAGTTAGTCTCAAAATGAAACCGAAACAGGTTGGTTGGTAAATTAAAACTGGGTCTTGTGACTGTGCACTGATGCTTTCTCTTTTACTGGATTTAGGCGTGTCGATGCCACCTGAAGCCAGAGGATCTGTACCAGTATGAGCATGAGCTACAGCTGTGATCCCTCTGTGAGTTAGACAGTGTTGGTTGTAAAATGAAAACATCAAGAATCAATCACATTTATGCATTTTAACTACATGCCCATATACACCAACAGAAGTTTTGAATTAAAGTTTAGATGAATCATTGTGGTTGATTTTTAATTCACTTTTGATGACAGCAGTGTTTTTTTCTTCACATGAAACACACACACACGCAGACACACACGTGCACGATCTTGCATAAGCTTCCACATATGGTTCCTGTTTCGCAGCTTTTGTGTGCCAATATCTGTTGTGCTGTGACTCACCCTCCTGAACACGAGCTCAACATGGTCGAAGGGTCTGGCAAACTGCTGAGGTTTGTTCATGTGCTCACACAGAACTGAGGATTTGATGACGAGGATTCCTCTTTTAATTTGGTTGTTTAAAATCACGTGTGTCACTTCATTACATCGGCTCTCACCTTAAAGCACCTGCTCATGTGACTCCTTTTGTAGATTCACTCTCGCGATGATATCAGACTTCCCGTGACTTGAGGTTGCATTTGATGGATTTAGCACATATTTTTTACGGCCCCCCCTCCAATTTAAGAAAGCCCACAGGGCAAGTGTAATTGTATCAGACAGTTATCGGCCACAGCTCGAGCCGAGTTACGAAATAGAAAATGAACCAAGAAAAAGGATTGAGGAACTGTGAGCACAGCTTCTCCCAACATACTTTCACTATACTGAAGGTACTTACCCAACCACGCAAGGAACTGTGGCGTGGCGCAGTGCGGGTGTGAGCCAGAGAGTGAATACACTGTGGGGCCCACAGGCCTGACGGTAATTGCTCATAATTGAGAGTCTAATTTTAGCCGTTATAACCCCAGGTGAATTCACCAGAGACACGACACAGTGGGATAAAGAGCCGATAGACTGAAATAAGGCTTTCATTTCCAGGCCTTGTAGCGCTCGTACATCCTGGCAGAGCGGAGGTAAAGGCAGGATACAGAAAGAATTAACGCCTCTTTTTTATTCAATTGCAAGGTCTGAGTGAGCGGGACATAATGTCAGAGCGCAGAGGCAAACTCAAAACTTTCAGCAACACAAGAAAGGCAGAAATTTGTGCTAAAGAACACAGTGTAATATGTTTTATTCAAGTAAATGACAGAACCTAAACTTGTCATGTTTGCCTGTTCACCTTGATTGAACAGCTGCCTTACATAAAGGGCAGAATTACAAGGTTGTCTAACACACGCACCAACTCGCCCCGAAAAAGTATGTTCATACAGGCCGTATAATTCATTATCTCAACGTCTTCTGACTCTCCTGAATTGACAAAGCGGCTAATTAACATTCAGAATAAGTATGGTCATTCATTTATTCCAGGACGTGCTGTTCTATACACACACCGGCAAGACCATAACAGCGTGTCATTGTCTACATTCAACACTTGATTTTCTGACACGTCCACTCCTGCTGGGTCGATGTGTAGGCACAGCCAGTCTTGAGTGTTAACCTCCCTCCTCCCAGGAGAGAAGTGGCTGGATGGGAAAGACTGTGTGTGTGTGTGTGTGTGTGTGTGTGAATCAATATCACCAATTGCCTTTGCACACATACACATCTGACTGTTTTGAGCTGTAATGAGTTATTTGGTGTATTGATAAGGTGCTGTGGTTCCGAGCAGGAGTCACTAACATTAAATGACAGCAAATCCCATGATGCTTGACCTTTCAGGTGGCATAAGTAAATACTGATAATCATTCTGCTGCATTTACCAAACCTAAAGTCTCGTTACTGCTCCTGTTTGCTTTGTCGGAGAAAAGCTACTTCTCTTTGTTGAATGGCCTCAGTGTGCCTTATTTTGAAGGTGGTTAAAGGATAAGAATGGCGATATTTGAAATTTTTCTAATTGCCAGCATATCGTGTGAAAAGACAAAAAGCAATATTGATTTAGCCCGTCTTTGACAAGAGCCTATAAATTTGAAGACTTAAAAAAAAAAAAATCAATGAAAACTTTCACTTTATACTTTCATCTTTTATCCAGTTTAGTCATTTCATGGAATTTTCTTGATCATTAGAAGAACACAGAGTTAGGGCTGCTCCTATATATATTTTCGTTATTGATTAATCTGCCAATTATTTCTGCCGCCAATCAAATAATCCTTCTTGTATATAAAACGTCCAAAAACAGTGAAAAGTGCCTTTTAATTCCTTACAGCCAAAACAGACCAAACCCCAAAGTGTATCATCACGTTTGAAACAGAAAAGCACCAAATCTTCACACTGAAGAAGCAGCTAATTCTTACTTAAAAATCAAATTATGAAAAAGGGCTGCTAATTAATTTCCAATTTCAATCAGTGGAGAATTTCACCAGATTTATCCTTTAATGGTGTTTAACAGCCAAATATGAGAATTATATTTTGCTTAATCTGTTTTCATTAAATACATTTATACAGTAAATAACAGCTGTGTGTTTTTGCCAATAATCAGGAAATCTAGTGCAGCTGTTGCTCCAGGTTTCTAATTAGTGAGCTGGTTGTCACTCTTACAAAAGTCTGACTTTAAGAACACAGAAGGGGTCAGAGGTCAGGGACTGCAGGAAGCTCGGCTCCATCGATGTTCCAGCTCAATCAAGGTACTAGATTATAAAATAAACCAGAATGTGAATCCTTTTTTAAATACACTAAATAGAAAAACATAGAAAGACAATATATTCAATGTTTGACCTAATCAGCTGCATTGATTTTTGTAAAACAAGTTGGGACAGGAGCAACAAAAGATTGAAAGTTGTGGACTGATCCAAAAACACCTGTTTGGATCATTCCACAGGTAAACAGGTCCATTGGTAACAGGTGATAGTATCATGATTGGGCATGAAAGGTTCATCCTGGAAAGACTACATTGGAACAGCTTTTTCAGAGTCGGGGTGGTATCTCTGATTCCAATTAGGGCTGCACAATTAATCATTAAAAGATCGCAATCTCAATTCACACATTTACATGATCTCATTTCTATAGTGTTTATTTGATGGGCTGTGTTATAAACAAATGCCCCCAAACACAGCACTGCCGCTGCCTCCTCCCTCAAGCAAAGGCAAAACATCTTTACAACACGTGAGCCCTCTCCTGCTACTGATGGCTGCAGTTGAGTGATGAAAGAGCGAGTGGGAATTACAGCGGAGGAACGCCTGCGGTAAGGAGAGTGAGATGGATGAAACCCCCAGTGGCAGCGGCGAGAATCACCCACCTAAACTCTGCCCAAAAAAGGTTCGCATTCGATGGTGTGGAGGCATTTCAGATTCAAGCCAGACGTTGACAAACAGTCTGAGGAAATCTCACTCGATGTGTATATGATGATAAGTTGTTATCAGCCACATATCGCTCTCTTCTTCTTCTTTTTTTTTTTTTTTTTTTTTTTTAACTTTTGTCCTTATGCTCAACAGCAATAATAGCAATCTGCAAAGTCCCTGCTATTCACTCTACTTGAATGGCCATTTGAATGTTCTGTTTATTTTCTTAAACTTCATCAGTGCAATAAACATTATGTGAAAAAAATCGTGCCAGAGAATCGCGATATCAATTCTAAGCAAAAAAATCGTGATTCACATTTTTCCAGAATCCTGCAGCCCTCAGTCCAATGTATTCATTATGATCATGCAAAGAAATGTTCATCTCTCTAAATAAAGACAAGTGAAATTACACTTCAGCATTAACAACCATCATGCTTTTAACCCAGTCATCATATAACACAGGAGCGGGATGAGCTGCTTGAACAATGGAGTATTTACACAGCGAAAGCCACAGAGGAGCATGAGCCTGCAGGAGAGACGAGACGTGTGCTGCCGCCTCAAAACGCTCGACACGCCTGCACACTAAAGAGAGGCGCGTCTGAATCTGTCTGTAAAGAGACGCTGCTGTGGAATTCCAAAGGCTTTTAAAAACAAGGACATTTCAGTTCAGTCCACCACACTGATGAGTGCTGGTGCATGACCGCCAAGCAGAATTAGGCATTCTGGGTATGAACACGTGACATCTTCAGAAATCTGCTCCTGAACTACTTGATGAAAAAGAAGCGGTTTTAGTCAGAGCCACTGTATCATCTCTGTTTGTTGTGTGGGAGAGACAGCGAAAGAAAGAAAGAAAAAAAAGAAGTCATCATTATCCAGAGCCCTAGCATCCCCTGTTTCCTCTCCGGTCGTACATTTTGCCATCATGTGGGTGGGTTACCATAGAAACTGTCCAAGCCAGACACGGCAGAAGCAACATCAGCAGTCTCTGTCTGTTTGTTAGGGAGGCTGCGCAACTTCCCCGCACGCCCTCCCAGCGACTCCCGACAACAAAGGCACAACACAGGGTCCCAGTCATTAAGGTAGTCTTCAGCACGAGGTCCGTGAGAGAGACTGTGAGCAACACATGACCGGCACGTTCGAATTCCAGCGAGCAGCATGTGAGAGGTGACTTACTACAGCTTACTACGGCCTCCAGCTCTGAACACAGTCTGAACTGAGGGAAAAATCCTCAAACCCCCTCAGTGGTATTACCCTCGTTTCCCCCCCTCAACTCCAACTGTAGGATCGACGTAAAGCTTTGGCACAAGGTTGTAGGAATTTAGCTCAGAATGATAATATTTGTTAGAGAATTTTAATGATTATTACACATGATCTATATACTCTATCTCTGTCTCTCTATCTATATAATCTGCTGCTAGTCTTTTTGGGGAACATGTGTAAAAATCCAAAAACAGGAAGGAGAAGTTTCCAGGTCTTAATATGACCATAAAATATAATCCACTAATACCCTTCATATTGCACACAATCACTATCATTACAACAAATAGCCAACAATCCACAAACAGGAACAGATAATGACAGAGAAAGACGACTGCGGAAATGATCGACTTACAAGTGAGACGCTGTCGGAGGAAAGCAGAGGAAAATCGATCGCAAAGATTGTTGACGAGCAGGAAAGTCGGACGTGTAAGATGGATGGTGACCAGGAAGGAGCTCCCGCATGTCGTTAAACGAAAAAACTAAATCACCTGATCTCAACCCAGTCAAAAAACCTGTGAGATTTTGGACTGGAAGAAATGTGATGTTCTTACTTTTACACATTACACTAGTTTTTAATTTGTCACTCGTGTATTTTTGTTTTTTTGCCACCTGGAGTTCGCTCTGTGATCTTTGCAGACATTAACCTTTGCTTCCTCGATGGTGGTGCCGTTTGCCCGTCTGAAAAAGCATCACCTCTAACATGCAACTCTTCTAATTGGTGCTAAATTGCTCAGCAGCGATTAGGTTTCGCTCAGCGGCTCCAAGTCGAGCCGAAAAAATGAGGTGATTCATCTATGAGACGATCGACTGGAAATTAATGAGCAGCTACTTTGATAATCAATTGGTCAGTTAAGTAACTGTTCGTGCAAACTTTACCCATTCTCACTTTCTCATTCGTCTCATGTAGTTTTTCTTTGTCTTATGTGACAATATAATGAGGTTTTGGAGTCGTCAGTCAGACAAACAAGCAATTTGAAAACTTCTGGAGGGTGTGATTGAAATTTTTCTCACTATTAATAAACAGAATGATTAACTGATTAGTTAAGAGCATAATTTAGAGAGTAATTGATAATGAAAATAATTACTTTCAGCTCTTTGGCCAACCCTCTGGTTGATGACCCCTGACTTGCAACTCCTCGTCACAAGGTATAAATGATACGATAGGATAATTCTTTATTGATCCCCCATAGGGGAAATTCAAGTGTTGCAGCAACACAAGCATACAATCAGGTAGAAGTATAAAGTATAAAAAACTAGATAAAAAAAGGTATGTACAACTTAGTATATAAGTAACAACAAAGCACAAGTGGAACCCAAAGTGGCTTAGTGAAGATAAAGTGAAAATCATCAATTTACAAAACAGCAGCAAATGTAGGTGGTGCAATATGAGAATATGAGGTAGATAGTGCAGGATAGTTATGTCAGTAAAGCAGCAACTGTAAATATTGCAAAATGAGAGATAATGATAAATCGCATAATGAATATATATATATCTATGTAAGAAGAGGTATGTACAAATGAGGTTCAAATGGCAGATCCAAAGTGACTAAGTGTTATGACAAAGTGACAATACAGTTCCAGCAGCAAGTATTGCAGTATGAATGAATGGATGAATGAATGAATGAAGGAATAGTGCAGCATTATTAGAGTCCTGAGTGCAATAATCAGTGTGTGTATGTGTGTGTGTGTGTGTGTGAGAGAGAGAGAGAGAGAGAGAGAAGGCATGTGGGTGTGAACAGTTCCCATTTGTTTCATTTGAAGGATTTTCAGAAGCCTGAAAGAGTAAAGTGTCCAGTATGTCACACAAAAGTCAGAAAAAATAAATCAAATATTGTGTATTATTATCCCATTAATCGTCTTGTGACCCCCTCAGATTTATCTTTGGACCTCATGCTGAAAGAGGGGTCAAAGTAAAACTGTTCTTTCCTGACACCATGGCGGGTTGAATCTGTGATGGAAACCACTCCGCTGTTAATGTGCGACCTCCTGCTCCTACAGGAATGTTTGGTCGTGCAAGGTGTGGGCCTTTTTATACTATACGGCATGGTGGTAATCATCCTGTCCACTGGCTTCGACAAATCCAGGAGAGAGTAGCAATTCAGGGTGAAAAGGGGGTGGGAAAGCCACGAGCTTCACACTGACTTCCATGGTGCCCCCGCCTTGTACAAGCCGCTGATTACTATCATTCCTCCCAGACTGTAATTATTATTAAGGTTGGAAAAAGACAACTCTGAAGTTGCGTTCAGTGTTGCCAAGAAGATAATTCCTCCTCCTTTTCTGCACGATTAAATGGCTTAATGGCTGGTCTTAATGACTTGGCAAATATACCTCCAGCTTTCACTCTTTCACACCCACGTTTGGTTACTTATTTTATCCTCCGAGTGTCCTCAGGCCAGGCCTTGGTGTAGGTGTGAATAATGAGGTTTAGTATCTGTGTCATCTAACCTGAAACTATCATTCCGGTCAGGGCGTGTGTGTGTGTGTGTGTGTGCACGGAAATGCTTCTGTTTCACCCAATATGTGCAGGCGTGTTCCCCCTTGTCTCTATGAATGATATCAGTCTATCGGAGTGTGTGTGTGTGTGTGTGTGTGTGTGTCAGTGTTTTATTTACCCTCGCAGATCCTCTGATCGAGTGCTGTCTGGCTGTGACAGGCAGACGGCCGTCCCTGGCACTCGCTCACAGATGCCCCTGCTCAGTGAGCTCGTGCTGCCGGGGCCCAAGTGACAGCGGGGAGAGTGGACCACGCTGCCAATCAGTCTCAAACACACACACACACCCAAGTATCTGCTCCCTTTCTATCACTGCTGTAAGCAACGGAAAAGATATAAAAACAGCAGTCTTCTAACCATCTGTCCTGATCCGTCTCAGCATATGAGGCTCGTTTGATTGAGGGAGAGGACGGACCTGCACAACCATGGCGGCGTTCGTATGATCAACACATGATCGCAACACATCTGGAGGCAGGGCGGTGTTACATCCTGTATACACACAACGCATATGACCTGTAGCAGCTGACTTTCAAGGTAGGATCAAAATCTCACAAACTGCTCAGGCAACATTTTAGCACAAGGCCGGATGAGAAGCTATAAACCACTCTGGAAACAATCCCTGTCTCTGTGGTGCAGAAGCTCAAATCACTTGCACATGGTGGTTTTCAGCCATCATGAATATTTTGGGAAAAAACAATTCATGTCCATGTTTTATCTTCTCGAACATTCTCAACATATTCTTCACACACATGAAGCCACATTCCTTTCTTCTGAGGCCAACTTCTCACTATAACTGCAGCAACATCATAAAAACCATTCTCCAAAACTAAGGCCACCAAGCTCATATGAAAAAATCACACACACACACACACACTCACAAGGGCCCTGAAGTCATGTGATCTAATTACACCAAACATAAAAGTAAACTGGCCTCATGAGCTATAAAGTATATGAGATCAAGCAATGTCACAAATGTCAGATGTATTTTTGGCTCCTGTAGATCCAACACGATAAGATCTGGGGCTAAAGTGACATCACACACGCCCAACACATTACAGCCCTCATTCCAGCACAATCAGCTGACAAGTCAGTCACTTGGTTTCTCCTCTGCTCCCTCACTTCCTCTCACCTGTCCTCTCCTGCGCGTCACTGTCAGACTCCCTCTGTTTACAGTGAGATATTTCAGCGCCTGGAGATGACAAACAGTGGGAGCTGGAGGCAGGGCTCGCCTGCGCGTGACAAACTTTTATTTACACGGCTCTGATTGCTCGGCTTGCTTACACAAGCTGCTGGAATGCCCAGGTCTGTGTGTGTGTGTGACTGAAATCCACAGTAGAAACACTGGGATCACATGTGACCAGGGCAAAGTGGAAATAAGAAATAAAGTTAGTTAGTTGTAAACACACTTTTGCTCCCTTGAGGAAACATTATGAGACTATTATTTGGAGTTTGTGGAAAGGTGGGGGAGGGCGGGGGGGGGGGGGGGTTGCCCAGCCTGTAATAACAACCTGACCTAAATTCCAGTGGCAATAATGAGCTGCAGTGATCATAAAGTGGAAAAGGACAAAAGAGAATGACATGATGAGCCTTTTGCAGGAAATCCCTCTCATGCCACTTGGAGTGCATGGGAATTTTTCAATTTCCCATCATGCTCTTAAAAGGAAATCCTCTAAACAAAACTTTAAAAAAGTCACGTGCAAAAGTTGAAACCGGCTGATGCCAACTCTCCGCTCTTACCTGCGATGTCCCACAGCTGCAGTCGGACCAGGGTCTTGCTGTCCCAGTTGATCACTTTGAGGGCGAAGTCGACCCCGATCGTCGCCCTGTAGTGTTGCGAGAACAGCTGGTGCACGTAGCGCTTGATGATGCTGGTCTTTCCGACCCCCAGCTCCCCGATGACCAGCACTTTGAACAGGTACTCCCTGCATTCAGACACCGAGCCTCCGGCCATGCTCGCTCTCACAGGCTGCTCGTCTCTGGGCTCAGACAGCTGCTGCTCTCTCGATCATGGAGGCTTCCTGTCTGACGACTGAAGGGCCACATTTGTCTCAACTCCCCTCCTCCTCTTTTTTTTTTAATGCTCCTCTTTCTCCTCCTCCTCCTCAGAAACCACCTGATAAGTCACAGGACCCGGAAATGTCAGAGGAGTCTAAGGTCCCTCCCCCTGTTGTGGTTACAGGAAGCTTTTCATGTTTACACAGACTCCAGCTGAACTTTTTCATCAAGAAACCTTCATCCAGAGTGAATCTATGAGATTTTTTGTTTATTTGTCTGATTAGTTTTTTTTTCCTTTTTTGTGATTATGCAAATATGTTTTTCATGTCTGGTCACAAGATGTCTTCACTGAAAAAGTTCTTTGCATATGTGAGCTGGAGGTTTCAGGATTATACATAACACATGTGTAATGAGTTTTAAGATGAGCTCAGAAAAACGTCCCCCTCTTTAGCTGATGAATGTGAAAAAGACTTCTGTGTGAAGGAACAATTAATGAAAATAAATCCAATGAAATCAAAATAGAAATCAGCTGATCTGAGTTAATGCAGACCTCCACCAACCACTTCCATTTCTCTTTCTTCTTTTTGAACCTTGTTTCTAGTTGTATTTTCATTTCACCTTCTTCTCCTCTCTCTTCCTCTTTTAACCTCATGCAAGCAAAGCCCATACCCACACATACTCCTACTCAAGTGCAAGGTACAAAAAAAAAAAAAATCAATAATCCAAAATCTCAAATTTACTCAGGTACCTCCTACTTACTTCTAACGCTGATTTGCATTTCTTCCTTTTCTGGTCCTTTTCTTGTTAGTCACTTACCTTGCACTTTTAATAAAAAAAATAAGGAAAACAAACTTTTGAATAGAGGAGCTTTCGACTTTATAATTTTGCTTAACACGCCTTTAAAAAAGGATCCTTGATCGCCCCTGAACTCTATTTTAGAAACACAGGTCTAAACTAATATTGATGGAGCTTGGACAGTTTTTGGCTGTTGAACCCTCATGACAACCCATTTTTTTCAGGCTATTATTGCAGGCAGTGATCAGTCTTCTTAATATAAATAGTCTTTATTTTACAGCATTGTTCAGCTTGCCCGAAACATAAAGGCCTAGTTCATCCTAGATTTGACAGTGTTTAAACAGGTGGCACCCTCGTATATGTCACATCGGTTAAAATCATTGAACAACTTACACTATAATAGACTAAAAACATTTGGAAATACAATACAATTGCACTATGTACTGTATAGGCTTGTACTTTGAAATAATTTGCATTCTTATAGATAAAGAACTAAGAAACTTAACCTCAAGTAAACTACTTAAGTTCATAATGCAAGATTTAAGCAAAATCCAAACATGTATAATCTCATTACAAGAAGCAACTAATCATTGGTTACTTTTACAACTGAATAGTTTCAAGAGGATACAGTTGACTCAAGTTAGCTTAAAAGTTACCCAAAAACCAAACACACTGCTCCTTGACAAGTATCTGAGGACAAGCTTCAAAATGTAGAAACTCTTTTTTTTTCTGTTGACATTCTAAATATAGAAACATTTATCAGTATTACAAACATACCACCTGTGTGAAAAAACAAGAGATGGCTTAACAGTATTACAAACTTTTTGAGAACTTGTACAAGTACTGTGTTTTTCTTTTTCTTTTTTTGCCATTACAATATGACACAGCAAACTCAGAGAACATGAGAAATATCAACACGGCATGGAAAGCAACAGCATCACGTCCCACGCTCAGAAAAAACGTCTTCTCAGGTTCATGACCGAGTGTAAACTGAAGAAAACAACATCGCTGTCACCTACAATCACGCTTAAACCTGTATCAGCTACATCGTCAAAAAAATCGAAAAGCGGGGGATGTAGGTCGATAACAACTTTGATTGGCACATTATATCCATGTCATATATCATACAGCGCAGCAGAATCTCAGGATTAGTGATAATGTCCTCGCGACACGTAAAAGTAATATTCAACCAGCTTACAGCACTTTTCTCGTTAAGTTATCTCTTTGTAATATTTAAATTGCGATGAGTTCGGATGAGAGAAAGCTGAGGTGAAGTTAATTAACCGAGAGAAAAAAAAAAAGCGATTCGTTTTCCAATGACTTCTGCACACAAAGAGGTGCCGAGCTAATCAAAACTGGCATGAAATGCACTTGAGCTATCGCAGTCCTCAGAGCCAGCTTGGCCTCTGGTTATATCTTACAGCCTTGCACGCACACACACACACACATATATATCTATATATACACACAGAGTTGTGTTTCTCTTTGCATTGTGTTTCTCTATGCGCTGCCACTATGAGAAACCACAGCTACATCCTTTATTGTGATTCTCAGTGTTTCTTCATCGAAAAAAATTTGGCATGAGAGCTGACTAGTTTTGGCACTGTTCCCGGTTTGACAGTTTGCAGAAAGGCCTGGTGCAGCCCTTCGACAAAGTTAGCACTCATGGATGATTCCTGCTGTTTTTTCTACTTTTGATTAACCCCTTACTGATAAAAAGCGGATTTGTAAATACAAGCGAGCAAATGAGAGAGCAAAAAATTAATGTTAAAAACTTGAAATTATATTAAAATAATGTTGGTGGACAGTGTGTGTATGTGTGTGTGTGTGTGTGTGTGTGTGTGATGCACAAGTGTGCTGACAGCCACTGTGTCAGCCTGTTTGGCTCTCACAGTGTTGAGGAGCTGTGTGCGAAGTCTCCGAACATGTTTGAGGTGTAGATTGAGCTCGGAGGGCTACCGAGCATCGACTCCATGACGGGGGAGTCGTCGATGGACTCCCCCGAACACACGGAGTCTCTGAAGGGGGAGGGGGGCGACAGAGCGAGGGAATCCTCCAGAGTCGGCTTGTTCTGAGTTAAATCCTCGCCTTCCCCGTCCTCCCCCTCCCCCTCATCCTTGGCATCGTAAATGTAGCTGCGTAAGAGGTCCAGCTCCTCGTCCTCGGACCCCTCCTCTTCGAACGCCCCCGCTTGTGGGGCCAAAGGAGGCTGAGAGGGCGTCAAGCTCAAAGGCTGGTTGGCGGGGATCGCCTCCCTGGAGGTGTAGTCACTCGGTGCGGGGACGTGGGAGCTGTGTGTGTCCACCACAGGAGCCGGGGAGCGCTCTGCGGTGCAGCCCTTCAAGTGTGGGGGCAAATAAGAAGCCGGCTTATCTAAATCGGGCTCCAGCCCTTGCGTCTGTCCAGAGCAAGTCGGAGTCCAGAGGGGGCGCTGCGAATCGCCCTCGTCGTCCTCCTCCGCCAGGTTGTAGAGAGGCTTAGCGCCACGCGGTTCTTGCGGGAGATGGGGGTCTGTGCCAAGGTCGCAGGTGGAGGGCTCACAACTGTGGGGGTCGGGGGTGTTAGTTAGGGGCCTGATGACCGCCGTCTGATTCAAGCCGGCTTCCTGTTTCCTCACATGCACAGACAGTCTGTGCCACACATTCCCCCCCCTCGGAGGGTGTCTTGCACCTGATTCAGACCATGACACAGACTTGCCATTAGAACTATGAACGAGATAAAGACCCAAGTTACTATCACAGGAAACCGGGAGGTGATCGCAACAAGAACATCAACAATAGCAGCAACGTAACACATAACAGGAGCAGCAGCATTTCAACATTTCTGATGCATGTTAAAATACTTTTTTAACCACATGACTTGACATTAACAGCTTTGCTGCGGGGGTTCACTCATGAGCTCTAAAGAGCATTACATTTGTCAACTGTGGCACTTCACAAACATACTGATTCATAATGTGCTGCAGACAGCATTATGATCTTCAAATTACACTGAGCTCGCGGAATTAGGGCTCATTTCCTCCTGTCGTATCTATTGGCTATTATAGCTAAAAATGGGACGCATGCATTTGGAGTAAGTGTTTGAGTTGGTGCTTGAACCGGCCTGAAGACGACACAGAGTTTAGTGCTTGGACTGGCTCTAATGTGATTAGTTAGGAAGGTGGGGGAGGGGAGGGGCGGTCATGCTGAGAAAAGTTAAAATGTGAGGTTAATTCAAGATAAATCGAAAGCAGCAGGGTGGCAGATCTCCTTCTTGGTGGGCTGCAGTGTCACAGACATTTTTTTGGGGTTTGCCAGAGAGGAAAGATATTCCTTTAATTTATCAGATACATAAACCGGCCAGACTCAAAAAACTTAAGCTGAGTTCCAACCAAATTCTGTCAAAATTGAGCTTAATGGTTTCCACACAACCCTCCACAACAACTCCACCTCTCTGTTGTGCTGCCAAGGTCAAAGGTGTGTGGAAAATTATGGATTTCAATTTTAAGACTTTTGGTCATTGAGCTTCTTTTCTGGCTGGCGAGCATCTAAATTTCTCCCCTGGTTGTACATAATAATAAGATATGTCTCCCAGTTGACAGTGCAGCTCTCCAGGAAAGGAATGGATGACCCACCCCACACCAAAACATTTGCCAGCCTCGACACTTTGCAGACAGTATGCTGCTCAGTTTGGAGTGTCACATGGTTAGAAGATTAGAAAGGCTGCATAACAAGGGTGAGAGACAACACGTAAACATATCGGGACCACTCTCGGACCACTCTGCCCCCACTCCTTACTTTAGACACCTGTCCGTGTGTCACTTCTGTGGATCTCAAAAAAGTTATATGCATGTCTTATATCTAGTTTAAATGGGAGGAAATCTATACTTTAATCATCACTGACATGTTTGCATGGCCTGTTAGCTTTAAATCAATGACAGCAAAATGTCCCGCCTTGAGTTTTCTATTCAATGTAGCTTCATTTCATTGGTAATATTTCATTCTCAGGGGGAGGGGGATGTGCCATATAAATCAGTGTTCATTGCTTACTGTTGCTACATTAATCTGTCAGTTTGGTTTTACACAGATTGAAGGACTGGGGAGTTAAAACTGAACCATTAACATCATGCATAAACACTCAAATATTCTTGTCATATCACTGAAAAATAAGCACCTTGCAAATAAGCGATTGATTTTAAAAAATGCCAAAAGATCATTGCACAACTCACTGCACCATTTGAGTGTTTAGGCATCTCATCATTTTGTCTCTCGCCAGTCGCCTCAGGAAAGAACATGGAATCCAACATAAGTGAACAAAAGGTCACTCACTTGGCGTTGCCAGATCCAGGCTTCTTCCTGCGGAACATATTGAGGAAGCTGTTGCTGCCGCACTGAGCCGCAGACTTCCCGTCTCCGACATGCATCCGCACCACATCAGATGTGGTGAAGGCGCTGCGGACGTTCCTCTCCGGCTTGGCAATGATAATGTACATCTTAGGTGTGAACATGCAGCCCAGCGCCACCGTCACGCTCAGGCTGACGGAGAAGGACGTGGTTATGATCTTGTAGTTTGAGCCAAAGTAGATGGGCACGAAGGCCAGCCAGATGATGCAAGTGGTGTACATTGTAAAGGCAATATATTTAGCCTCATTGAAATTGGCTGGGACGTTCCTCGTCTTGAAGGCATAGTAGGTGCAGCTCATGATTAGCAGGCCGTTGTAGCCCAGCGGCGCCACCATGCCCACGTTGCTGGTGTTGCAGATGAGGTAGACCTCACGTATGCTCGGGTAGGACTTGATGGGCTCGGGAGGTTCTAGAATGATGAGCGTGATCTCCAGAGTTAGCTGCACGCTGATCAGCATGAAGGCGATGATCACCTGGGCCCAGGCGCTCATGAAACGGGGCTTCCTGGTGCAGATCTTCTTCTTGCTGCCAGCCAGGATGCGTGCGATGCGGTTTGTTTTGGTCACCAGGGCGGAGTAGCACATGGCGGATGAAAGGCCCACCAGGAGGCGCTGCAAGTAGCAGGAGGCCACCGTGGGGCGGGCGATTAAGGTGAACGGACAGATGTAGCCCAGGAAGATGCCCGCCAAGATGATATAACAGAGTTCTCTGCTGGAGGACTTTACCACAGGCGTGTCACGGTACTGGATGAACACAAAGGTGACGAAGGAGGTGATCAGGATGCCCACGCAGGAGAAAACCACTGCCACTATGGACTCCACGTCCGCCCAGTCAAGGTACCTCAGAGGCAGGGGCTGGCAGCCTGGAGAGAGCAGAGGAGATGTCAGGTTAATCTTTAGTACATTTTTATGAATGAAAAATAGATTAAAACAGGTGAAAAGTTGTTTCTCCATGTAGACGGGACCAAAGCCATGAATGCACCTATAAATGCCTGCCAAGTTTGTTTTGTTTTTTTTGTTGTTTTTTCTGTTTTGTTTTGTTTCGTGAGGTTTCTTCTTCTGTTTGTTTGTTTCCTGTTTATTTTGTTTTGTCTTGTCATATTCGATTTTTTGGGTATGGCTTATGGTTTGTTATGTACATATGGCTTACTAAAAATTTTGTTCAAAAAAAAAAAAAAACAGGTGAAAAGAAGCACTGAGCAGAGAGTAGAGACAGCAACACAGATGTTGAGAGAGTTAAGTCAGGTGTGCAGCTCAGTTTTCCAACATGGCCTAAAATGGCTCAGGAACTCATTTGCATATGTCGTCACACACATCCTGAAGCTCCAGTTCTGTCAGATTTCTCTCTCATTTTCATGTTGCGCCAAATGTGTATATGTGCAGGCACGTGGGTATGCGTGTCAACTCCGTCACTGATGCCCCAGTATGCACACTTGTCATCCGACACGCAGAGCAAGTTTGTTGACACCCGTAGACTTCCCCGGCTTAACACTCCATAAATTACATGCTGCTCCTAATAGCATTACAGTCACTGCCATCACGAGCAGGGCTGCGCACAGAGAAACCCACTCCCGGTCTGCATCGCTGACTCCCAACATGTAAAAAACATGACAAATCTGGAATTTTAAAATAACCTAGCTCGTCGCCTTAGGATGCTTGGATCTATTCATCACAAAACATGAAAGATACTAATGTGAATATGAAGGTGTAAACCGCTTGTTACACTGAGGTATTAGTTAAAAGCACCTCTGCAAAAGCACGCCGAGCAATACTCGAGGGGAAAGCGTCTGAAGCCCACTGCAATGAACTGTTGCTCATTTTCTTTTGACCACCCACCCAAGCTTAGCTTAACATCAGCCACACTGTGCAAACAGAGACGAAACGCATTTATCTGTATCTGTTCCAACACGATGCTCAAATCCTTTATTCCTCTAAAACCTGCAGTATGCTGTCATATCTAAGCTCTTGGAAGAATTTAATAATTTCTGAAAAACTATAATCTTTGAATAATTAAAAAAACAAAGCTCAGTCTTCTGCTGTACATTTGCTCTGGGCAAATTCACATGCAGCTTTAAAGAGGAACAAGTGCTATAATCAAATTATGTTCAAAAATGAAAGTAAAATTCTGTCCTAAATGAGCAAATGAGTGAACATATGGACGGTTCAATCTCACTCTATGAATAGGATACCAACTCGCTCCATTAGTATTCTCCAGACAGGGACGTAATGAGAGTGAAGGGAGAATTTCTTCCTCGACAGACAGCTGAAATGTATCCCCAAGCCTCTCCTGGCAGTAATAGGATTTTACACCTGGGAACTGAGAGCTCCTCTCGACTCTATAAATCGCTGTCAAAACAACCACTGGGTCACAACAAGGCAAAGAGCATGGAGGAGGGAAGTGAGCAGTGTCACTTTAGGCAGGGGGCGAGTAGTGCCGAGGTTGAGAGAGCTCAGAGAGCAGGGGGTCAGAGGATGTGGTAATGAAGAGCATCAGGGACAGGAGGTGTCAGGGTGTGAGGCAGGGATAGGTCCATGGAGGGAGGATGATGTCTGATGGCACAAAATAGTCCATGAGAACTGGTGTTTCAGTGAGATTGGTGTTAAAAGGTATAAATGTCCTGACAAGGGAGGAAGCAAAAGGTGCAACCCTGATTCCAAAGGAGTTGGGGTGCTGTGTAAAAAGGAAGTAATAACAAAAGGCAATGGTTTGCAATTTCTTTTCAACCTAGTTTCAATTTAATGTAGTACATGTTGTAATATCCTGTAAACATATCAGTTTTAATGCAGGGGTGCCTGTGGGATCAAAGGTCACAGGCATTTAATGTTGGTTTTTGGCCATGCAGCAATTTCTCTGGATTCTCTGAATTTGTTGATATTGATTGTAGATGGTGAAATTCCTAAATTCCTTTTACTGTTCATTGAGAAATGTTGTTCTTAATGTGTAGAACCTCTCTCCATCCTCGCCTGTGAACGACTGAGTCTTTCCAGAATGAACCTTTCATACCCAATCATGATACTATCACCTGTTACCAATGAACCTGTTTACCTATGGAATGATCCAAACAGGTGTTTTTAGATCAGTCCACAACTTTCACAGTCTTGTTGCTCCTGTCCCAAACTTGTTGGAAACGTGTTGCATCAAATTCAGAATAAGCAGATATTTAAGTTGATGAGGTCAAACATTGAATGTATTGTCTTTGGAATATGGGTTGTAGGTATGTTCGAAGCAAATACATGATGTGGTTGAATTAATGCGCAGGTTGAGAGTGAGGATGAACATTGCTCTAAAAGTAGATCAGCTCAGAGTGTCTGGTTTTGTCTCTCCTACCTGCCAGGTCATCGTCAGGCCACCATCCCAGCTCACACGCCTTGCAGGTGAACTCATCCTGAACGTACTCGTTGTCCTTGCATGTGGTGCAGATCCAACAGCAGCTCACCTCGCCCTTCCTAATCACCTGCACACAGACGGTCCAGAGATCAATGATGAGGGGTCAGAGGCATAAACAGTCACAACACAGATCAAACCATGACAAGAAACACATCAAACCCAAAGCAGCCTAAATAAGTAATCAGTATCAAGGGGGTATCAAAGACGGGGATATATTGGTGCAGTTTTCTTTCTGGAGCCCCAGTCACAGTGTTTGGAAAACAAGGCCAGCTGCTTTTACATTCTGCTCCCGGGGAAGCTGTTACTCGCACTGTGATATGTAAAGCAGGGTGATAAGTGGGGCAGGAAACAAAGCGGATCGAGGGGGAAGCGTGAGCAGCCAGGAGACAGGATGCACCCTCCCTCAGGGCAACTTAGTGTATAGCTAGACTGAAAACAATCGGCTCCACATAAAGCAAATCAGGGCATTTCATCAAACTGGGCTCAATAACAGTCTTTATTATTTGCCGTCCTGAAGTGGCCCCTCTCCCCAGCCGACTCCTTAAGCTTTGTGTGTGATGTAATTTAGACCGATTAGACTTGAAATCTTAGAAGTTATTGCGGAAAGCACAAGAGCGAAAGAATTAGTTTTTATTTTTTTTAATTAGAGAAAACGTGGTAGTAAATTCTTCTCTTCTTCATGAAGCCTTTAACACAATATTTAATTAATGAAGCTGGATCTCAAAATGTAGGACAGAGCACCATCCTGAAAGTTTACTTGCCAGCTGATGATTACGAAAGAGGACAAATGGGTCAAGACCAGTGACATAGTTACCAGTAAAAAAAAAAGTTATTTGAGAGCACAGGGGAAATACCGTCTCTGTCCGAACTGATTGCACGCTGTGTGCTTATTTTTAGCCAGTGGTGTGGTTCTAGGAATGGCAATGTCAGTCAGTCAGTTGGTCTAAGCACAAACATCTGTACATGAATAGCTTTTGGTGGGTTGCTGTCATTTTTTGTACGTACATTCATGGTCCCCACATGATGTATTTTTGGTACAGAGAGACATGTCAATTTGGTGGATTTTCATGACATTTTGCAGGATTATTTGTGAGAACTTTGGCGATTTCTTAAAGGAAAAGTTCCACATTTTGGGAAATACACCTACTCAAGCTCTTGCCAAAAGCAAGATGAATAGATTGATACAACTGTAGCTACCACCAGCTAAACTAAGCTTAACATAAAGTCTGGAAATAGGGGAAGACAACTGGCCTGGCTCTGTCCAACAAAATCCACCACACACCATACCATACACAAAACGAGCGTACAAAAAGCACCATCATCAGGTCAGGTCATTGTCAGGTGATTAGTCCAGTAGCCTACTTTTGTTCATGACCAAACACCTGCAAGAGTAACGACATCCCCATTGTCTTCAATTGCACTTTGTGTGTTTAGTCCTTCATAGAACTAATCGTGACTATGGTAGACATTGAATGCTAAATATCAACATTTTCTCATGGTCATTGTGAGAATGTGGATGTTTGGCTCAAAGCCCCACTGTGCTTAAATACAGCCTCAGCGAGCATTCTTGATTCACTTATGTAGGTTTTCCTGGCACCGATAAAGCACTTTGTGAAACTAGTCGTTGTAGTTTATGCGTCTGCTGGACTGAACTCATCTATTTGTTTCAATAAAAATGAGTCTGTTAGAGCGGAATCAGTGTTAAATGAGCTCTGCTAGTATTTACTTGTGTAAACACCGGCTCAGTGTTGAATTAACACTACGAGATCGTTTTGGACCAGTCCCCCAGAGTCTCACAGCAAATTCTCCACTGTTAATGACTATTGATTTTTCAGACTTCAGCTTTTTAAGACTAAATGAACACTGGCAGAGTTCATTTAATGCTGAAGAATTTGCTCCAAAAGAGGATCTGAATCACTACCTTGATCTGTCCTTTGGAACAGGGTTCACTGCAGACTGAGCGGACCATGTCGCTGCTGTTCAGCCACAGCTTGTAGTCGTCGATGCTTAAGATGCCCTCGTGCCAGGAGCCCACATTTATGTAGTCATAGCGACCGTCACCCATATCGCTCACACTCTGGAGATTCATGATGTCGTACCTGTATGGAGAAGACGGACAGGGGACAAGAATGAGCACAAACAAAGTTTAATAAGCACGAAAGGAAAAAAAACAGTCTATCTGGGGGACAGAGAAGAAGAGAAGAGAAGTAAAGATCACAGACTGAGAAAGAGCGAGGAGGAGGGAGATATAGAGGGAGGGGAGAAGAGAGTGACAGGTAATTTAACGATAAAGACTCAACAGCTTAGCAAACCTTCTTCCTTATCCAAAGTCACTTAAACAGCTTACAAGCCTGTTAGTGTGACATCAAGAGCTCATGCCAGCGCACACAGTAGCCTCATTTTATCCTGAACCAGGATGTGCTCCACCTGACCTCCAGTCGAACAAGAAATGACACGGGTCTGTTTTCTGACTGTCAAATGCTGTCTGTTGGACTGAAGAGAGATGAAAGTGGCTGCCACAGCGGACAATCCACTGAATCTGTTCCAGTCCAAACTAATTACATCCTTTCCTGCTCAAGATTGGTGCACACATGTGCTCATGTGCATGCATGCTAATGAGTGGGAGAGTGTGAAACACGAGAAATTCAAAGCTTATAACCAGGTTGATGATACGAAATCTCTATTTCCATTTTCTTGCCTTCTTACATTCCTACCACCTTCCTCATCCTCTTACCTTCCTGGAGTGTCTCCGTTTTCATCAAAATAAATCTCCTCTCCTGAGACTCCTCTGAAGGACGTCTTTAGAAGGTAGTCCAGCAGCTTGCTGCCATCGATAGGGTCCATGGCCTCACAGAGCCCCGTCTGCCCTGGGCACAACTCCTTGTGCATATCGTGGAGGCCATGAGCCATGGCATAGATGGCATTGATGACAAAGCCCATTTTACTATCCTGAACATAGTTTTCATGCAGACTCTCGTTTCCTGTTAGAGGGAAAAAGAAGGCATCAAAAGGATGCAAGAATTTGGAGAATTTGAAGAAAGTGTTTGTCTGGTGTTTGTGCGCTGTAACACTGTAGGAGTAAAAAAAATATGTTGTTTCCACAATGCATGATGGAATTTGAACCAGATATGGAGAATTAATTGCAAAACAGAAGCCTATTTTGCAGCATAATATATTAGCATACAAGGAAATCACAACATGATGTCCAATAGCTCAATAGGAAACATGTGGAGAACAACCAGTCTCTGGGTGAATCTTAATACTGGACACCATGTTGAGCTTCACCGTAAGCCATCTAAAGGCACTGTCCAACAGTAAAGCCTTAATGTTTTGCAGGATGGGAGATTTTAAATAAAAGGAAAAAATGCTTCTTTTTTGCATCCTTGTATGAAGATAATTCTTTCAATGCTTGAGACTGAATTTATATTTCTATTTGTCTCCACAGACAGTGCATTTAAAATATTCATATTATTGTGTTCGACATCAACATGCACACACAGTAGAAAAGAAACAGTGTGATCTCAGAAACATTTTTTTTCAGGTGTTTGGGTGAACCTTGTGTGCAGGGTGAGCCATTCCTTTGTGCAGTTTTTCAAAGTGTAAGGCCGTTTTCTTTATTCCTCATACAATATAAACAAGCCTGGTGCTCGACGTCAGGCTTTGACTGATGCAATCCTCACGCTAGCTGATCCGCCAGGATCTCACCACTTGACTAAATTGCAGTTTAGAGACATTACAGAGTGTTGCGTTAAGGAAAACATCAGTCAAACTCTTCCTGTCTTGGATGAGTCGAATGCTTAGAGAGTGCAGGTGCAATTCTGATAGAAGTCGTCTTCATAGTAGTGGCTAGAAAAATGCACTTACCACCTTGAAGGTCTTTGGAATAAAAGAGGTATATAAAAGTGTGATGAAGAGAAAGTACAGGAACAACTATGACTGCACTTCTCTCAGATAGTAACAGTCATCACAGACCACAAATTGATTCTATTTATCATTTGAGCGAAAGCATGCGTAGCAATTCAGTTCAATGTCATTTTGATTGCAATGTTCATCTGATTACTTTTTTAAAATTTTTAATTGGATTTTGTGGTCATTCTGAATAGTGATTTAAATGCTTTTAACAAGTAGGGAACACAATTTACCATGATCACCTTTTGGGAGCAAAGGGAGAGAACATCAGGGAGGAAAACAGAGAAAAGAATAAAGTTTATGTTACAAGTCATGAGATCTGCACTCAAATGTAACCCTCTACTCTCACTGACAGCCAGGCGAAGGGATAGTGGACTGTTTGCCTCTAGCTTTGTTGGGAATAATTGCCTCTGCAGTCACTCACCGGAGCAGACTTTCTTGTAGTTCTTGTTCTCCTGAGGGTGGCCTGGCAGGCGGCACTGGAAACGGTACTGCCAGAACTCAGAGAACCAGGGGTTCCTGGTGTTGGTGTCCAGGCGAAGCTTCAGGTAGTAGTCATCGAAGGACTTGACAACTTCCGATTGCAGCTTCATGGTGATACCTCCCTCTGCTTCCTGCTCATAACCCTCCACGACCTCGTAACGGTCTGCCCATCCATCACTGCAGGAGCAAGAGAGAGGAGAAGAGGCCATAATATAACGGCTGCAGGGGGAACAGTAAAAGATTATGAAAAAGATTTGAGTAAGAATAAAACACTGCCATAATTTAAATGAGGTGCTGCTTGACAGGGATGATACTGGCAGTCCTTTAAATTGCATTGTTGTATATTATAATTTACACTTAACCACCAATTCATGCCCATAAAAACTATTCTCAAGAGCAGCATCATTGACGCTTTAGTAATGTTACACAACGTAAACAAAACAGGTTCCACAAATGCAGCTTTACTTTGATGAACAGATTCTATTTTATTCATGTTTTTATAAATCTGTAACAACACCTGATCCTCAAACTGAACTGACTTTACTGAAGCATCACAGTCAATGACCAAATGTCCAATACTTGAGCAGTGAATCTCCCGTCAATGGTGACCAACAACAGCTCTTAGTTCCTTTTTAAAAGTTTATCAAAAGACAACAAAAGCCACAGAAACAATTGTGTGTGTGTGTGTTTGCATGCTGAGTTTTGTACCAGTAACTAGACTCTGACTGAATTGGCAGGACGGAGCCGCTGTATGATCGGCGATGTGTGAGTGACTGAGTGTACTGAAGCACATTTGAATGTTGATGTGCCTGTTAAAAACAGGAACCAACCACACTGCCAGTTTCAATCTTGCAACTGCAGTGAATTCAAATCAGTAAAGTGTAATTTCCACCTCTAAAGGGGAAGCTGGATTTAAGAGGACGTTTGGTATTAAAACAGCACCAAAACAAACACCATTTTGTCAAATAAAGCAGCAAACATAAACCGCAGTAACACTAACACTGTGTGTGTCTGTGTTCAGATGGAAACTGATAGGAAACAAACAGAATGACAGAACAGCATCAGTGTACATGTCCAAACTGTAGGTCATGTGTTGTCTCCACTTAAATAATATGCTTCCACTACAAGCATAGGTAGACCACAGCCTCTCCTCTTGTACGATGTTAAATTAGTGCGGCAGCGCTGGTTGGAGGCTTATCTCAAGTCCACTGCAGCCATCCTCAATTTAAGAGGATGGAAATCTCAACAATAGTGCCTCAACCATAATTGTAGGCTTTATGCAATCCCTTCAGCTCGCTTGTTTGTTTGCTTGTGTAACCCTCTGTGCGAGAATTTCTACCCCTACCAAGCTAATTTGGACACGCAGCTGGCCGGTGGACTCTGAGAGAAGTGGAAAACACCAGCGAAGGGGACGCTGAAAAACAAATTAACAGATAAACAGCACTCTGCTCTGTCTCTAAATCGGAGCCGGTGTGGGCTCACGCCTGTGTTTTACTCTCTCTCTGTATCTTTAATCTGGGCTCCGGGCGACTGCCTTGAAATACCTGTGCTATTGACAGCTACACACCAATTAGGCATGACTCACCATGGAACCAATTACCTCGGACACATGGGATGTTCCGGGTGATGGATAAGGACATGTGTGTGTGTGTGTGTGTGTGTGTGTGTGTGTGTGTGTGTGTGTGTGCGTGCACAGGTCAAATTTTCTGACCTTCATGTCCACAATTACCACCAGTCAAGAAAAAGGAGACGCTGAACCAAATTTGCGAGGATATAAGAAGGAAACTGTAAAACCAGTGAGATTAAACTAAAGGACACATGGACTCTTTTATGAGTCAGTCAGTATGGAAATAACCCTGAAAATAGAGCCGAGAAGTGTATCCGCCTGACCTGACATCTGTCTCCTTGATCCTGTCTCCTGAGCCCTACCAGCGATTACATGTAAAGGTGAGCAACTGTGCCTCAAAAATACCTCAACAATACACTGCAATCAACTCACTGACCAGTGTCAAAGAACGCACATTGGGAGGTGGAGATTTAATGGATAGGTCTGGCTCTGTTTTATATTTTTCTTACTGTCAACAAATTGTATGATAATACCAAAGGCAATAATGCATTACTCCGTCCCTCCATACTGACTTCACTATCGTGTCTGTGATACTTGGCAGAAAACTCACGAAAGACATACATCTTTATAAACAGGTCGCAAATATTTAAAAAGCTAAACAATTTCCTAAAAGAGCTGGACACTGTAGTTCTATGCAAACATCAAACAAACAAGAGCAAACAGTGCGTTTGTTGGAGACTATTTTCAGCCTTGGATGGACACACATTTGCACTAATGAGTATTTACAGCAGCAGAATGACGTGTGAGGGCTTGACTCAAAATAAACTGCAGTTTATCTTAATGAACACTTGCATCACTGGTGTACTCTAGATTCTGGACAACAATGGAGGTCTATGGCACAGAGGAACATCCTAATGCTTGATAGTGGAATCAATTCATCATTAAATTTGGTCTTTTCATGGAATTTGCCAGCATTAAGAAAAAATACATTATAGCACCAGTGTATGCTTTAATTATTATAACAAAGGTTTTCCACAAGTTATGTATTTATTTACATGCTGTATCCTAATGTCAGCGGGTGGTGGCTGTTCATATTCTGAAAAGAATTCTCCATAGCTGACACCTGCAGTAGGGTGCTGCATTTAACTATTGCAACATATAAAAATTCCAAAATACTAATCAACTCTACACTTCATTGAAAGAGAACTGGCTTTATGTTTGGCTTTAAATTATCCCCGTCTTTGCTCAGTTTTACCTCTTCCTGCATAATCATAGCCAGCTGGATATTGTCTGAGAAAGAAAACACATCCTTGCATCTTTGCACAAATGCAAAGGAAACATAACACGTTTGATATCAATGTGCAGATTTGTGAGACTTATATAACAGTATCACAATGCAGTAAATGTGTAAAATTGACAAAGGTGTGCTTACTCTAATTGATGTTGAAAAGATGTTTGTTTTTAAATGACTGGTGATGAATGGTGTTTAGTAAAGGTAGGCTGAGACCCCTGAAATGAAACATGAATACTCCTACTGTCTGTAACAAATACTGTTAAAGACAAGAGTAACAGTGAGAGGACAAAATGAGTTAACAAAGTGGCCTATGTCTTGTGCTTTGGGTAAGGGTATCTGCCTGTTTGCTGTATTTTTGCTGTATATTTCAAAAAACTATTGAGCCCTAATTGAGTTAAAAGTCAGGAACATGTGAAGCTCATTATTCGTAGTCACATTTCCTTCATTGACTCCAAGTGAATACTGTCTCTGTTCCTCTGTCTCGCTTTCAGAGCATGCAGTACAGAAAGACACAAACTGGGTTGTGTGTGTGTGTGTGTGTGTGTGTGTGTGTGTGTGCATGTGTGTGCATGTGTCTTCATCCTAAACTCACCCTACCTGACAGGTTAACTGCATGTAATATGGTCTATTCAATACAATTCAGTGTTCAACATATTTGTTCTAACAGAACAGAGGAAAGCAGATTAGTTTTTCGATAAACAGAGAGAGAGAGAAAGAGAGAGAGAGAGACAGAGAGAGAGAGAGACAGAGAGAGAGAGAGAGGAGAAGTGCTGTGCAACACTCTACATGAATAATGCATGAGGGATCGAAGACATGCTTGACTGTTTCTAACTGTGGAGTTTGTGATGAAGTAAAATGGCATTCTCGCTCTCTTCTCTCAGGATCCAGTCTGTGTGGCAGAACTCCAAACAGCTCATCAAAAGTCTCGGGCCATCAGAGGGATGCATAATGGGACAAAATCTGATTTAATGTCACCTCAATGTTCCGCTGCTTCACGCTGCATATTGGAAGAACCATTATTATGTAACCAGAGTCAGATTTACCAGAGGAACACCTGCTTAAGCACATTAAGGAACCAACGCTGTTCAAGTATGTTATTAGCTCAGCAAAGTGGTTGTTGCACTGAAAACAGACAAGGCACAAGGTCTGAGCTGTAAAACAGAGCACACCTGATAAGGCTGTTTTAATATTAACATTTGTTTCAACTTCTAAATAAAGAAGGCTGCGGTAATTTTGGCAGCAATTCTAAAAGGAAAGGTATCACAAATGTAAACACTGGCTCACTGAGTACTTATGTTTAATCCAACAATGCTCACACCTAAATGGCAAAATAGGTCATTTCATCTCCAACATATACGTGTTTTAATTTGCCAGTGCCCTCAAAATTACCCATATGACCAACACAGAAACTTTTCATATGTGCCAAATCATTACAGAGGCAGAACAGCCAGATTCATGTCTCATTTTGTCAGCAATCAAATAAAAAAACAAAAACAAGAATGAAGCATTCAAAATGGGAACCAGACCAAAACTGGAGTGTGCAAGTTACTTTAGGCACATAAGCACAGTAAGTTAGTAAATCTTCATGTATGTGAATAGCACCTGTATAATAAATACTGAAATTAAACACATGCAAATCGGCGCACTTAAGCGTCAATAAAATGCCTCGAATTTTGACACTTTACAATGATCAAAACAAATGTCACACTTCCAAGGGTTTGCAAATGTATCAGCAATTTTTCAGTGACAATCATTTGGGATACTGCAACCATTTGCAATCTGTGTGCAATCAGAAGCCCTCGTTCTCATAACCTAGTGGACCTATGTATGAGCAGCAACTCACAGGTATATGGTGGAGACAAACTGTTAAAGATCTTAAGAGTGATTTAAAAAATGTAGAATTACATCCTGTATTTAACAAGAGGTCAGTGTGGTGAAGCCAGCACCAGGGGAATACCAGTGGAGTCTAATAATAGGTAGATGCCCAACCATCAATCTGCTCCTCCTGCCCTTGAGGTTTCAAGGTAATTTAATGTCCCACTTCTTTCACCTTTGCTTCTAAAAGAGGACAGTTTTTAACCACAAGCAGTTGTTTGTAAGAAAAAACCTCTGATGCTGTTTTGGTGAGGACAATCACGACCGACTCTCAAACACTCATTCATTAATTCACCAACATACCAAAAACATGTGTTCACTGGCAAATAGTACAACCCCCCATTGGCATACCATGAGTCAGACCTGTGAATGTATTATATGCACATCCACAGATGGGGAATGAAACAACAAACTTATTTAGGGCACGGAGAAAGCAAATAAGTAAAACCCACAAGACTGAGACTAATCCTGATGATATAAATTAAATTTCATTTCCCAGAATACATTTAACAAATCAATTAAATCAGGATTTATCTCTCTGAGTAAAACCAGCAGCCTGCTGTTCCTTTCAAGCCATATGCTTAATAATGGGATGTGTCTATTTCGATGATTGACTGGGACTTGATGGTGTGTGCCATTGTTTAGAGGAGCGCGGCACGACAACAGCTGGATAATTTATAGCGTGGTATACAACAGCGAGTAGACTGAGAGCTCCCCCGACTCTCCCGGATGATCTAGTTCCAGTTTGATAGCACATTTGTATATTTATGAAGCCATGAATTAATTGGCAGGGCAGAGATTTAATCACATGCGCTGTTTCCCCTGGAGGATGAATGGGAAGAGTTACTTTAAAAAGAGGAAGGGGAGGATAGGGGAGTCGAGAGTTTCCTAATTGCTCTATGTGAGTTTTAAAATAAAAGTTCAGGTAGTTAATGGAAAAACTTTTAATCTGTCCGTCATTCACAGACCACTACAATGCCGACCGGGCTAATTAAGAGAATTACATCATTCTTAAAAGTAAAATCACGCTTTAAGTCTTTGATCTCAATGTACCACACACACACATACACACACACACACACACACACACACACACACACACACACACACACACACACACACTCATCTCTCTTTCTCTTTTTGGTAATTATCTATTTCATTGTCACGGATGGAAGAAGTTCTCAGGTCTTTATATACAAGTAACCCTGAGTAATTGATGGGAGGAATATGTACTTGAGTATTAAAAGTAAAAGTACTCATAATGCAGATTTGTCTTTTTAGAGTTATATTATTATTCTTGATGCATTAATGTGTAAGCAACATTTTCACAGATTCAGGAAAAAACAAAAGTGTTTGTACTACTTACATTTATCTGACTTGTTAGATTTTGGATTTTGAAAATAATTGCTTTTTCAAGATTACCTAGGCTATTTGAAAATGAAGAACAATTCTTAATTGTTAGTAAAGAGACTTGACAAAATAATTAAAAGACTTAATGTTTGTCAAATCTCTCAAATTTCAGTTCCAAAATGGATTCTGAGAGAATTCTGAAGTCAAACATAGCAGCTAATGACAGAACAGCAGTCCATCTAATCAGTGAAATCTGACAGATTTTGGTGTACGTGGCAGCAACTATTGGCTTTTAATAGCCTGAAAATCCAGTGACAACAACATGAGCAACAACAAACCTTCACTCAAGTAGCTTTTACTAAAGTCAAGCATGTCGCCAGCCATGCTGACTTCAGAGAGGCTCAGGGTTAAAACATAAAATGCAAAGAGTTTACAAAGCATCACTATTAAGGAGAATGAGACACAACCACACACCGATGCACAAACATTGCTTGGACCACCAGAACAACACAAGAGGTGGAGCTACAACCAGGCATGAGGCTCATTCTTATACGCTGATTGACAGCTCTAATTGGTTACTCACTTAAACAGTGGATGGGTGCTATTTCTACCATTTTACATTCACTTGGGTTCTTTGCTCTAGAACAATTCATCATATGTTACAAGATATAGCTTTTAAATGTAGTAGAAGTATAAAAAAGCATAAAATTAAAATACTGCACAAAACAACATTAAAGCACATTTCACTTCACACAACAGGAGCTCTTAGGGATGATCTTTGCTTTCTGTTCTCCATTTATCTCCATTCTTAATTAATTCCAAACTGCTCTGGCGGTGGGAGAAATGTTCATAGAGGGGCTGCTTCTCCTCAGCTGAACGCTAAAGCTCCATCTCTCCTCCTCTCTGATTGTATATCTCTCTCCGCTCGCCCATTCTCCTCCATTTCTCTTCCTTCTGTGACTAAAAGAGAAGCGGTGCTGGTGGCTTGTTAGCTGGCTGGCGGCACCAGCAGGACTCTCTTGAGGTGACACAGAGGACCCCGGGTGAGCCTTTAAAAGCCCATCCAAGCTGCTTTTACTTATTCATCATGCCCCAGTTTGAGTTGGGAGATCAGTCTCCTCTACATTGACAGGGAACACTGCTGGAAGAAAATCCTTTTTGCTTTTTTTTTTTTTTTTTTTACTACCAAGGGACTTCAGTTCACTACTAAACCCCACGACGAATTCTCTGAAGCGGTGACTGACGGATGACAAGAACTTATTATCAACAGTTTAATGTGGAATCATTAAGGCCTTTTGGTGGCTCATTATTGCAAAAACAGTAGCTATAATATTCACTTAGAAGAAGAAGTAAGTTTCATTAACATATGATATGTCTTCCAAATAATCAATTAATCATTTAGTCTATAAAATGTAAGAAAATGTTAAAAGATGAAAAGGAGTGGTAGCAGCACACTGAATTTTGCGAGCTCCCAAAAATGTAATGATGCAACGTTTTGTCTTATCAATCAAATTTATCGTTGATTGATTTCTCTTTTAATTGCTACTGTTCTAATTAGAGCTGTGCGATGTGGATTAAAATCATAATCCCGATTTTCTTTCACAAAAAAGTCGATTTTCGATTTAATTTCAATTTTTTGGTAAAACTAAAAAAAGACATTTATTTCAAATGTGTTTTTTTGGACAAACTCGCTCCCAGTGTCCGACATGTTGTAGCGAGAGGAAACAGGAAGTAAAGGCAAGCACGCAGCAGGGAAAATCGTTTTGCCCGATGTCATGTTTTTCACATCGAGCAAATTAAACATCGCAATTACGATGTGAATACGATTAATCGCCCAGCACTAGTTCTAATAATTGTTTAAGCACCATTTTGTCATTGACCCTGAACTGATTTGTGTCGAGTGTTTCACATTTTGTGCCTTCATTCATTATTCTCTTTGTGCACACATGTTACATCCACACACTTCGGTCAGACCTTAGCTGCACGTACAAGAAAGCACTATAGCTCCTGCGAATCAGGACGTGACAACTATGTCCAGATGCAAAGCCAGTGTGCTATTTTTGATCACTCCAATGTCATTCACCCATCCCCTTGCACGAGGGAACACAAGGCATCAATTGGAAAAGAGAGAGATGTCCTTGACAATGTGTGGCTGCTTTCAATTAACATCAGAGGCGTGTTATAAATATTCAGATGCGGCTCATTGTGCCCCGGTGCTCCGTCGAACACAAACAGATGCAATCACGAGTCCCGACTCGACTTGAATGTACTTTCGCCAAAGCCACATGTGTGTGAGCACGAGCGACTCAAGCGGGGGCTCCATTACTGAGCGCAGACAGTGTGTCTTTATCATATAATTACAATCTTTGTTGCTGTTGTCGCTGGGAGGAATTTTTTTCAGATGTCAGCCATATTTTTTCCGAGAAGGGACCATTGTGTTTGGAGCCCTGCTGACAGACTGAATGACAGATCTGCAGTGAGACGATGGCTCCAACTCTGTCATGAGCCCAAACAAAATCTCCATGGTGACTGTAGCACAAGCAGTGCATGAGCCTTTTATTCCAGCCGTACAGTAAATCCTGCTAACAAAAATTAGATTGAGCTCGACTCCCGCATGGCGTGCCCTCCTACTAAACATGCAGGTAGATTGCTTTAGCACAAAGGGTCAAAAGGACAGAATTATGTTGCACAGAGAGAAGAGCATAAAGATGGAGGCTCTGCGCTCCACATCACCTCTCTTCTGCTTTTTTGTGTCAGCCCCAGCCCCCCCCTCTCCACCACCCACCACACTCTCTGAGTCCTTACGTTCATAACTAATGTATCAGTCACCATTGTGCTCTAAATGAAAGCCTCACCAAAGACAGATGTTTCTGGAAAGTGAGCCAAGCAAGAGCAGTGCAGATGATCCGAAAAACCTGCCTGCAGTATGTAAAGCAACAATCATCCCCTTTTTATATCAAGTTGAAACAGTGTTTATCTTTCAAATGATCCATCAAGTTACTAAATGAAAAGCTTTGAAATTTCCTTGATCTTGTTATTCAAACACTTTTCACAGATCTGAATATATTTTCTAACATCTGAGTCAGAAGAATTCATGAAGGGAGGATTACACCAATGCCTAGAAACAAACAAACAAAAAAAATCAGTCTTAACCCCTTGTACAGCCACAATTCTGGATGAGAGAGATACTAATTTATTTTGGCGCTGTTGGCGGCGCTGATGCCAGAGATGAGGTCTCTTTTCGCTCATGCCCCGCTATTTGCCAAATTACTCGCAACAAGGAGTCAATAGGCAAAATTCCACATCCTCCGCACTCTCCTTCCTGAGATGGGTAGGAGATGAAAGCTTTAGAGATGACGGGGAAAAAGGCAGCTAAATGTGTCGCACCACAGCTCCTCTCTCTCTCTCTCTCTCTCTCTCTCTCTCTCTCTCTCTCTCTCTCTCTGGCACCCTAAACGTTTCATTTTTGAAGCTCACAACAAAACCTGTGTCCCCTTGTTGCAAAAAAAAAAAAAAAAAAAATCAAACAGGACAGCCAAATGCAAGAAATGCACGTGACACATACAATACGGGTTCACAGCTTTCTTTGCACCTCAGCACGGTCTCGAAAGACAGTCAGACCCCGTTAATGACTTGTGCCGAGCCATTACAGAGGCAGAACATTCCTGCCTCAGTGTCCATTTTGTCAGCAATCAAATAAAAGAAAAAACAAAACAAAAACAAGAATGAAGCGTTGCAAAATGGGAACCAGACCAAAACTGGTGTGTGCAAGACAGGGGCAGAAATGAGCGTTACATGTGGAAAAGCAGCTTATGCAAATGATGTTTAGTAATAACAGCATTCAAGCAGCATTAGAGGGAGAGAGAAAACGAATGCCGCTAATTGCAAGAGAGCAAGCGGGCGGGCAAATGGGTAGGTGGGTTCACTCCATGCCGCCATTCAGACACCAGGCTTGGTGCTGGGAAACAGGCAGATAGGAGATGCCAACAAAAGGCGCTGTAGAGTAGATGTATATCTGGCTTTCAGAACGATTTCATGGCAATTTCTTTATATAAGTAAGTAGGTGGAAATTCAGTCAGGATTCAAAGATCGGCTTTAATACTCATTTTAATGGTAAGAGAGTTTAATGGTGTTTAGTAACTTTAGTTAAAAACACACATTCAACACTATGGGTATGGATAGTTTCATGGGTTCTATGCATTCCTGCCAGCTCACCGACATATTCACAAACCCTTCTAACAATTTGAAGATCCAGCTTATGAATCATTAAAACTTCTTCTTTCACTGCTCTTTGAAAAATATCTAACGCGCCCCTCTTACTGCTGCAGCATTAAAGGCGCGTTTCACCTTCGTTTTTTCTCTCGACTTGGCATGACCTTGTGATCTGGATGAATCTGCAGACACTTATCTGTGGCATTTTTGCATGGAAATTTGTCTTTTGAGTGCTTCATCTTCCTCTAAAAGGTCGCAGCAGCAATTTACAAATATAAAATGATTCTGGTTTTGTATGCAGTTGCGTTTACTTCACAGCACAAATGTCAAAAGAAGCCGCATTTTCAGACATAGCGAGGAGAGCTTTCTGTGCAGACGTTGATCCCCTTATGGCTCAGCAGACAAAAGAATACAGGTTTCTACATGTCTCTCTTGTTTTATTTCAGGGCCTGCGCCGACCTGTGACTCCTCGTTGTTAAAATGTGAATGTGCACTGTGAGGCAGACAGCTGACTCACTTTTACGAAGTCCGCCCAAATCTTACATTTCTCCTGTTGTAGTCGTTTCTGTATAGGTACGGCATGCATTGAATCTGTTGGCGAGAGATCTTGTTTTTAAGTTTGAAATGATGATACTATTGACTTCCAACTGTGATTACTGTGCGCAATTTGCATCAGATAGCTGTTGCTCAGTACACTTTACTCCTGTCAAGAGTCTCTGTTATGTAACTGGTTATACAGTTAATTGTTATTCTATTGTATTAATAGCAGTTTTTAGACTACAGCATAATGAAAAAGCTAACAGACTTTCAAAGGCCAAATAATGATGTTGTTGATGATCTTATATATTTTTTAAACACTTTATTTGACGCCTATTTATAGTGTGTTATGATTATTGCTATAAAGCATTATGATCATTTATGAGTGTTTATAACTATAGTTATACAGTGCTATAATGTCATTATAACACATTATAAATACATTTATAATGCGTTATAGAGATAGGCGTCAAATAAAGTGTTACCAAAAAATCTTTTATATAAAGATTGTGACAGATGTAATTTATAAATGGAGCAACAGCTTCAGCAAAAAGATACACTGGCTTCAAGCACGGGTCAAAGCTCAGTAGCAGCAACATGGAGCTGGTGGATCTGTAATAATATGGGCAGCCATCTCCTGGGAGCCATTGTGTGTATTGCTCTCTGTGGTCAAATAACAGGCAAGGAATCTGTGGCCATTTTACAGCATCAAGTGCACTCCACTGTATATAGCACACACTGTTCCCTCAGAGTGATAAATAAATTCAAGAGTGGTTTTGCCAACGTTAAGATAAACGTCAAACAGCTTCCCGGTCTCTCCAGTGCAGCTCGTAATGTCTCCTGTTGCCCACTCTCTGACAGACATTAAAATGACTATGGTGATGAATGATTTCTCAGTTATGTCCAAAACTCTTTCAGTGAAATGCCATAACAACTTAAAAGAAGCTTTGAGAAAATATGTTGAAGCTCAATGTGCTAATTCATTTTGGCAAGGTCTGGTTGTTATGGAACTGTCAAATGATGAGTTTGCTCTTTGATCATTTATGAAAGGTAAAGTAAAACTGCTGGTAAAGAGGCTGAAGTGCATGGCCACATAAAAATTCCTGGTAGATTGGAGTTTACTCCTCAATTTAAATACAAGTAATCTTTAAACTTTACCTTAATTAATAATGAAAACAGAAAGATAAAATAGGGCAAGGGAAAGCAGTCTGTGAGAGAGGAGAAGAGCGATAAAATAGGCTGGCTGAAGAACATGTAGGGTGTAATGGAGGACGCAGGAAAAACAACGAGCTAACATCACTGCCATCCGTGCAGACATAAAGACAACGGCCATGGAGATGAAGTCCGAACTGGGCAATTTCGAAGACAGAATTAGAAATGATTTGAAAAAGGATTTCACCGACATAAGAGAGAAAATTCTACAGGAGCTAAGCGAAGCAATGCTTGATCTTAAAACTACAACTGTTAGAGTGGGTGAGGTCGAGGGGTCGAAGAGCCGACATTGAAGAATGGACCACTGACTTCAAAGAGAAAACAGAAAAACAATTCACATTCTATTCAGCAAGTCAAGGTGTTCGTTCAAGAACTGACTGTTTTTTTTATTCCTTTTAACTCACAGCCACAGACTTGAGGATTTCAGGATAGAAGACAGAGATATCTCTGGCCACTTTTTATTAAACCCAGCATCTGGACAATAAATAAGTAAATAAAAACATGCTCTGGTGACTTAAGCATCTTGAAGGATAGCACTTGCAGGGAATATGTGGAAAGTGGAAAGACTTGGAAATGATGCAGTTAGATAAACCATGAAAATCTATATTGGATGGCAAAACTTTGTTTGAGCTGCATTCAAATAGTTTGGACTAAATTTCCTCTCAGAATCTGCCTTAAGGAATGTAAATGACAACTACTAGACCTTTTTTGACCTGGACTTGAAGCCAGCAAGGATTGATGGGAGGTTTAAGCATTGGTATAGAATGGACATTCAGTTTTCAGAAAATTTCAGCTATATTCTATATGTTTTACAAAAATAGGATTTTATTTTTAGGCATTTATAAACCAAGGCATATGTTGATAATGAATCTATGGAGAAATCTAATAGTAATTTAATTGACTTATTTATTGACAACTGTGGGGGGGAAAAAAGGTTTGACTAAAATGGAAGAGAAAATCTGGACGGGTTAAATGTGTGTTCTGTGCAGTCTTACTTCCACCAGCTTGGCTCTCTGGAGAGAATTCTGTAGGTGGAATTTGATTTGATATTTTATAAGCCCCAATTAAAACTATGTAGAGACAGCTGAGATGGGAAGGGGTCTATGTTGGAGGCAGGTGATTTACATATATTTTGGAGCTGCCCGGCTTTTCGGTCATACTCTCTCTCTACAATGTATGGGCAATATCACAGCTCACATATTGTGCAAGACAAATATCTATTAAAGATATTATGGTGACAGACCAAACCTCCAACAAAGACTGACTAGATCGATATTATGACTAATGTTTTAAGTATGGAGAGAATGACTTTTTCACAAAATCTAGAGGTTCATAAATTCTTGCAATATTGGGAAAAACAGACAGATCAGTTACTGTATGAACTGACATCTATTGTCATTATGATGAATGAATGCAGAACTGTTTGCTCCACTATGCTTTTCTGTTTCTTTTAAAAAAGGTAGGAAAAAGAAAGCTGCATTTTTGTTTTAAGAAATCTTCGAAACAGTGATTTTACTTTGCAAGGCTTACAAAAACTTTCATCCATCACATGCAACACAAGCAGTGACAGCTAAAGGTAGAAGATATTACCAATGCAACAGATGTCTCATTACAAAGCAAAAAGGGTGACAATGCACATCAAGATTTGAAAATAAGTGGCGTTGAAGCAGAGGGACAACACTTGACTGCACGATGCTAAACTATTTACACACCCAGCTGGCACAGAGCAACATTAGCATGCATTTGAAGTTGTGTTTCTGGTCCAATGTTCTCTCTCCGTCTCTGTTTTGATCTCGACCAGCTCCGGAGGGAAATACCTGGCTCTTCAGTCTCTCTAGCTTTTTTTTGTTGCTGAAAACAACTGCGGGTGGAAATGAGGTTGGTTCGTAACGACAAATGACACCTTTTTACATTACACGCAGCCATTTTGCGGCTTTAAGTTCAACAAAGCATGTGTCAAAGTCGAACGCTATATTGACCCATCTATCCATCGCGAACTCCTCCCTTATGAGGCGCAACACATCACATACTTTTACTACGCCTTTGTTCCTGAAAGACAAGAGTCCAAGAGATCCTTTAAAAAATTTAACTTCACCAGCTCAGTGACGATAAACTAACTATACTTCGCTTTCTCATTCCCTTCCATCTGTCTCTATCTTCATCTCTCTTTGTCTCTGTCTCTCTCTTTCTTGTTCTCTCTCTAGGTTTGCACCATCCACCTTAATCTGTGGACGGAGCAGCAGGACTCCACAGCCAAACAATCCAAAGTCTACTCCTGTCTGTCTTCAGCTGACCTACCGCAGAATTGACTCACTCCCTCTAATCTGCTCTACCAACCAGCTTCCTGCTCAGGCACACAATCACTTCTGCTCTTAATAATGAACTAAGGTTCAAGATTCTGTCTGAGCAGAGTGTGTTTCTCGTCTCACCACTTTGAAACAGGCTTGAACAAAACAAGAAGACAGACATCAGCGTCGTCTCGATTGGACTGAAGTGGATAATGTATGACAGGAGCGTGTGTCTGTATTTGAGCGTATGCATGGAGTAAATGTTGTCTCTTTACGCCTGCATGAAGTCGTAGAATACTGGAGGCAGATGATTGGCAAAATCATGATTGGCATGGCAGAGAGACGGAGAGAGACAAGAGCCCCTCTGACTGACAACAGCAGAGCAGAGTGGGTGTAAAGTGTTGAAGTGATGCAGAGTGGAGACTGCAGGTCAGGGATAAAGTGGGTCGAGCACGCCGCCACACCTGGCCCTTGTCTGAAGAGCAGGTTAGCCGAGCGGCGAAAAACAAAAGCTCTCGGATTCAAAACTCCCTGCATGTCTACTTGTAGTTCATGTAGCCACTGTGGTCTCTTTGTTTTTGTTTGTGCCAAGTGTAAAAAAATGGGCAGATGCTTAAGGTCAAAGAGATGTACATACGTGCTGTATAAGGCGATAACAGTCTCGCTGATCTTGATGCAACCTGCTGCAAACGCCTTGTTACCTTTACAGATTGTCCTGACTATCCTGAGGTGCTGTAATTAAATCCTCAAATGTAATATTGTAAGCGCTGCTGGTTGACTGTTATGAGGGGGGGATGTATTTTGGTGTGGTGCTTCGATGGTTAAATTGTTACACTGATTGGCCTGAAGGGAAAGCCATAATTGAAAGTTAAATTCTAAATGAAATAAATATTTGAAAGCCGTGTCTGCAACAGCGCCTGTCTGATTATGAAGAAACAGATAACAAGCACTGTGTCTGACACATTTTGTCTGTTCTGGCATGATTTTAGTCGTTAGTTGTTGATTTTAAAGCTGGATGTGATATCTTTTTACAGAAAATATGAACAGGGTTCAAAGTCTCTAGTTCTACGCTGTTGCTCTCCCAATGTTCCCTTGACTCTCCTATATTCGCAGGTCAATGTTAGGATTGTAATTTTGAGCCAAATACAATAGGAGGGTTAATATGTACAAACAGAATATTGAACTGGGGAACACAGGTCTCTTGGAACATAGAGACACTCCTGTTTTTGGCCATCCAACGAACAATGCTCCACTATGTTCACCAGCTCGTTGCTAACTTTGTCCACTGTGTCGTGTTGTGCGGGTAGTGTCAAGTGGGTTTTTAGAGCTTTTTCCCTGAAAACAGCTGCCTGCTGCGTCTGCAAACAATGCTGATGAGAGCAGGGAGTGTGAACTTAAAAGCTAAGAGGAAAGAGGAACTGCAGAGTTGGGCGATACTTGTCTGAGGATTCATCACTACGGGTGACCTTTTTCACAGAATATTGATTAGAGCAGCTTAAATGTCAAAAAAGTGCAAAAGACTGCTGCAAATTTTGAAATTCCGTTTAAATAGCTTTTTTGTTGACAACGTACTTTGCACTGACTGAGTAGCCAGTGTGTTTGATCGTCGATATAAAAACGACAGATTGGCCTGACTGCACTCATCTCGGTCTGTCACTTCAATCTTTGTTTGTATAGACGACATCTTTCCAACTCTCTGTAGCTCTCTCTGTCCATACACACACTCTCACAAAGAGGCTTCCTCAGAGGTGAAAATGCAAATTAAGAAAACAAGCTCTCCTTTGTTTGGCTGATACCTGTCTTCCAGCTTCATTGAGTTGTTCACTACAGGCCATGAAACGCACACATGGCTCGGCATCTGTGTTGGCCCAGACTTCCTCTGTCATTTTTTACACACCCTGTCTCTCTATCTCCTCTCTCTCTCTCTCGCTCTCTCTCTCTGACCCAGAAGCATTTCTTCTGCCCATGGAGACTTCCACAAAAGCTAAAAAAAGACCCACTTTCCCATCTCCTATGTAGGAAAGAGAATAGGAGAGATATGGGAAAGAATGCAACCCTAGAGTGTCATTACAATGGATAATTTAAAAGGCATGTTCTGCATCTGAAAAGCTTTCGTCTACCAAGAACTTAAATATGCACCTAAAGTATGCATTGCAATATAACACATACAACATAAACGCAGGCGGGTAAGAGCAGCACTTGTCTTGTCTATATTTCCACCGCTGGGAGATATTACAGGAAATAGAAAAGGCTTCTTCAAGGATAATGGCAATGACAAGAAAAAAAAAATCCCACAGTGCCTGCCCATAGAGGGATGTCTATTAGAGGAGAGAATCTCATGTATGTGTGTTAAGTACATACAAGGAAATTAGATATTATAAGAACTAATTGCTTGATTTTATCTAATGCAAAACGCTGTTCTAATTTACATCAATTAGATACTGTAACTATTCAACAAGATAATTTTGCTTTTTGGGTTTTTTTGCCTTTCATTATATCCTATGATAAGACTAAAACCAACACTGTGTCAATCTGCATCTCAGTGCTTTCTTCACGACTTTATTTTAAACATCAACGGCAAAGATCTTACAATCCTGATTCTTCCTAATCACAACAACTCGCAGCAATGAACAACAAACACACAGGGAGAAATCCATTGCCTTGGCCACCCTTAGCTGTCTTGTTAATGTCAACCTCGTGAAACATATGGTCGACAACCACCCTACAACAGACCGGTGCCAAAATCCTCCTCCCTCTCTGAAATGATGGGGGGGGGGGATATTGCATGAATGAACTGAAAAGTAGCATCAAGGTTGCTGTGGCTTTTTACTGACAAGTGTGAATGCTCCTTGAGGGCTATTTCATGGTGTAATGTGTCGCTGTATGAGTGTGCGAGACGACTCTACTTGCCCTTTTCTAATGACTAAGATTACAGCTACAGTCAGTCACTGTCACTCACCATTGACTAACAGACAAAGGAAGAGAGAAAAATGGAGGGAAGAAATGGAGAGAATATCCAGAGAGGAGGTGTAATAACAAAAAGGTGAAATTTTTATAATTCACACTGATTCAATATAGTCACGAGTTCAGATAGATGTGCGAGTTCTTTTCTTTGATTTCTAAATGCAAACATGATTGCCATTCCCTTGGAAAAACAAATGAGATGGAGAGAATGGACTGGAGGCATTGTTTCTTTCTCTAGTTTTGTGTATGTGACAGAAACACCAATTATTCATTGCTGGAGAACATTTCTATTCAGTGCTATTGGTATGTGGTCTAATTCTTCTTAGTTGCCTTGGTGACATGCACATCAGGAAGACAAGGCAGCATCTTCCAACCTGTTAACCGATTTCTTGCCATTCAGAGAGATGCTTTCAACTGTGAATCAAGAAGGTTAAAAAAACAACAACACACATCCATACCTGCCAATGAGGAGGAACTCCCCATACACTCCCAGTCTCCTCATGGCCATCAGGAGACCCCGGACGGTCATGCCCTCGCAGAAACACACCACGACGCGAGCTTTGGGAAGGCGCTCCCGTAGTTTCCTCAAAAGCCGATCGTAGTGCTTCTCCCCCGCGTTGCTGTAGATCTTGTCCGAGTGGGCAATGCATAAGCCTTCCTGAGAGGCCAGCTCCTTGAAAGCCTCCATGCCACTCTCCCCATAGTTTCCTATAGGCGATGAAGAGAGTGTAATTAACATACTGAGAACTCAGCCAGAAAACAGTCAGTCCTCACTGGAATTAAACATTTTCCTTGTGAAATGTATTTTCACTAATCCCATTTCTTCAATTACCCTTTGTGGATACGGATAATACACTGGCATTTTCAGTAATTGTGAGCTCAAAATATGGGGCATTCTTCGTTCATTGTAAGTGACACAATCAATGTTTTGATGATAACAAAAGCATTATGCGCCTTGTTACTTGCAAAAAAAATCACATTGACATTATTAAATAGCATGAGTAATTGCTTTCAGCCATACATTTCTAATTATTTCACTGATGGACGATCAATGTTATGCTTAAAGCATGGCCCTCCCAGCAGTTGTTCAGCGCATCAAATCCAGACTGAGCTCAGGCTCTGATCCTCTGATAATGAGTGCCAGGGAGTTTGCTGGCTACTGATTGCAATCAAAGCCAAAAGGGGTGAAGATAGCTATCCTTGTTTAACTGCACAACATCTAAATCAAGGGCCAAATCAACGCAAAGCTGTTTGCGTCTAAATCTTCTATTTCCGTTCGGACTTGACGAATGTGTCACAATCTGGATTGTTAAAGCCCCTGCGGCTCTTTAGCACGAGAGCTGGATTACACAGACAATCCAATCACTTGTGCATGCTTGAACATATGTCTGTGTGTGTGTGTTGTCAAAAGGAAATAAACAGCTCTTGTCCATTAAAATTGGAAAGTATTTTTTTGTGCAATTGCCCTGATGAGAGTTCCTGAGGGCCCCTCTCCCCTTATGTGGGTGACAAAGAAGGGACGCTCAGTCCGTGCATGGCATGGCTTTATAGAGCAAGGAAGAAATAGGCATCACACTAATGCATTTGCACTCACACACAATGGCACCGTGTGTTGCTTTTCCAACCGTCCTTTGATGATATTTTCAGTTGCCTCATTTCATTCTCCCACTGCTAAATGGAAATAATGATATCCAATTATTTTACTCTTTCCATCTAGACTGTGAGACAGGTGGGTGGTGGTGCATTAGTTGACAGCCCATTTGACAATGTCCACTGAAAACGCTGCTTTGAGTATTCCTACAGACTCATGATAATCAGAACAGGTAATTTATGCAATTTCACAGTCCTAGCTGTTGCTACGGGAACAAGCTGCATTTATAACTTGTCTAAGGTGGTGGAGAGGAAAAACTCATGAGCTGAAGCCAGTCGTGACCACTGTTTCAAATATAGAGCAAAAGAAACAAGTGGATTTAAATATGACTCCTCAAAGGTCACGGTGAAGTCTGCTTCAGACAAAACTATAATGTCAAGTCTCAGTTATAAATATTTATTGTGGCTTCAAACTCGGCTGTTTGTCTCGTACAAAACTGAACCTGGAGTCAGTGAGAGGATTTATGATGCATGTAAAAGATTAAAGCCTACAAGTTCTGTACAGTACATTAACTTTCATTATTTGGATTCCTCACTCACGCTGCAGACTATTGAGTAAATGATGTTGCATGCAATCAAATCAATCCTTCCCCTGACTGGTCTTTCATTACTCTTAAATTATGACTTCACTCCCTGAGGATCCTCTTGCAGGTATGTTGAAGGTCAGACAGCTGACGCCACCTAGTTCTACCTCCAGGTACTACAGCTCCTTCACTCTCTCTCTCTCTTCATATATCTGACAGCAACCTCTGGCAAAAGCCCCTCTCTGACACCCGACTTTCCAAAGATGTTTTACACTCCCTGAGAGTCCGCAGCTCCTCAGGGGGTGGGGGGATCCTGGGTAATGTAGCCTGTCAGTCATAATTTGGGTGCACATCACTGACTGTGTTTCACTAAGACTTTAATGAAAAGCTATGGACATAATTCACTTCACAGTAATTACTCTGTCTACCCAACCCCTCTCTCCCTTTTACCTCCTGTCTCCACTGTAATACACTGCAGTGCCGTTCGGCTGAATGAATTAGCAAAAGAGTTCTCAAAAAGAAAGTGAGCCCACCGTGGTATGAAATACTAATATTGCGAGGGAGATAAGACGTTCATTTTAATTTATATGTACCGTGGTGAAATGTGAAACAGTAATGTCATTTTTCACCCGAGCTTCATCCTCCTGGCTTAAGCATGGAACTAATTTAACATTTCCAAATGAACACCTACATTGTTAATGCTAAATCGGTCCCTGCAGTGACTAGGCACTGACTTTTAAAACTTGCTATGGCGACTCTGACAACACAGCCAAGAACCTCCAGCTTTGGTTCCACACATCATAGCAAAGCAGGGCATGCTGTTTAATATTAACTCAACATACACTTGACCTGCAGCTCACAACCATAGTGCAGATTAATTAATAAATGCACACACAGCTGTATGATGATGCGTGGGATGAGTGGGAAGATGCTTCAAATAATGTGCACACAACCCTCAACTACACACAACTGCATAAAAACCCTAATGAAGACATACTGACAAATGCAATTGTGTTGATGTAACAACTATAAAGGACTATTTCTCCTATTTTTGACGTCCAGTTACTCTTAAGAGGCAAACATGGAAGTGTGCCTGCAAATTTGCACTCAAAGACCATTTACAGAAAATAGTTAAAGTTGGAGAGAAGGGTGGAGGCCCCCAAACCCTCCATTTATCTGGTCTATGCACATTTGATCTCATTATTGAATCAGCTACTTGAATATTATCAGAATGAACAGCAAATGTCTGTCTCTCTCAAACTCAGAACACTAATCAATGATGCCATGAGTAATTAAAAACACCATAATGAATGATGGAGTCTCTGGTTTACACATTCAGGTGGTGTTCCACTTAGAGAGGTCAGTGATGGGGGGTCTCACCCTCAGTGTGCACCGCAGACACGTAGGTCCAGTTGTACCTCTTGACAATGTCCAGCATGGCCCGGGCCTGCAGGGTGTCAGAGGGCACCACCCTCAGGAAGTACTTGAACAGGGTCTTGTCGCTCAGGTCGATGCTCGTGGCGGAGTAGGCGATCTGCGGGATGTTGAAGAGCTGCAGCAGGTTCTGCACCTGGATGGCCACGGAGCTGGACCCGGGTCCGATCACCCCCGCGATGGGCTTCTTGCTGGGTGGAGGCTGGTGGGACGGGGTGCCGTCAATGCACCATTTGGACCCGTCCTTGTCGTCCCGGATGGAGATGAGGGAGTCCCGGATGAACTCGATGCTCTGCTCCAGGGCCACGGAGGAGTGCCAGCAGGAGTCCCGGATCTCGCAGCCCAGGCTGATGTTGGGGAGCAGGTTGGGGTCCGCGTTGATCCGGTCCAGCGTGTGGAACATGGCCTCCACCCTCTGGATGCCGTACTGCTCGCGGACGTCCCCGCACTTGCGCTCGGCCACTTTCTCCGCGGACGGCTGGTGGTGCACGGAGAAGAGCGCGCCGATGATCACGTCCCCGTCCATGCGGGCCACGGAGCGGGACACGGCGCGGGGCACCACGGAGCGCTCGAACATGCTGCCGCCGTGGGAGGAGACGAGGAGGCTGGAGAAGAGCGCGGGGAGCCACAGGAGAGCGGAGAGACCCATCTTTACGCGTGCCAACTGTGCACGCACACTACCTGCTGTCTGCCGGTACGTCCACGTTTATCCCAGCCACCGTGATGCGTGAGCGCGACACCCGGGACATGTCCACGCACACCTGCAGGAACAAGGAGACAAACTGTGCTGTGACATGTCATCTGGAAGAAACGAGGCCAGAAGTGCTTAAGAGTCGACTGAGCACGCATGCTCCTTCCATCAACGCCCTGTTTTACATCCCCTCCTCGTGCCTTTTGATGCCTTTGAGCAAGGCAGTCACACCACAGTGCTGCTCGACCGTGCAGGTGGTTATCTCTGGAGGGTGCTGCTTTCACATTCCTCCAACTATGGTGTTTCATTACAAACAAGCTGCACTACATATGAGGAGGGACCGAAGTGCTGCCCATTGACAAAACCAACAGACAGCAGCTTTCAGCACCGCGGACAGCGCGCGAGCCAAACAGGGACGTGACAGAGACTCAGACTCGTTCTTCAGGATTTGACTCAGCTCGACTCTGATTAAAGAGGAGAGAAACTACAGTCGACTCCTGTTTGAATCCTAACATAAGGATGAATACAACACAACCCTGGCTGCGCTGTTTTTCTCACCTGTCTTGCAGCATAAGGCAACATTTGTTGATAATAAAAATAATAATGATAATACATATCTTTTAGCAGGAGGAAGCATGACATGAATGATCTGTTTTCCGTTACCTTATCTGTCTTTATCAATGTCATATTTAGATTGCATTCATAATTAAGCACATATTCTATCTATTGCATCCAAACTTACCTGAATCCTTGAGACATGTCGCCTGTGTTCTTCCGTCTTCTGTAGCTCGTGGTCCTCTCGGCTGTATCACTTGAGTCTCTCTCCCTCTCTCTCTCTCTCTCCCTCTCCCCTCTCTCTCTCTCTTACCCCCTGCAACCGTCGCCTTTTCTACTGTATTTACCTCTGATGTCTGCAAGTCTTTAACGCAGGCTTTATGAGAGTAGAGCTGCAATATTTATCAAAGCAAAAAGGACAAAAAAAAAAAAATCAAACCAGTGGAGCTTGTGAGCTTCAGTGCAAGATTTATCTACCCCTGTACATTGCATTAGTATTATCTCATGCATAAATACATTTATAAGCAATTGGCAGTTTTTGAAGAAAAGTGTAAGAGTCAATTTTCATGTGTTCACGTTCTATTAATTGTGTTATTCTGACAGGCAGAGAGGAAGTGAGATTAGGTGTCAGTGTCAGGTGTACATCACCATTGAAGGAAGTTTGAAGGACTGACAGGTACTGAAGTGTCAAGCCCCTGCTGTCCTTCACGTCTTATATATCTCATGTTTGTATACAGATGTATTATATAGTCAGCCCTTGATTTTCTCTGGTTTCTAAAAGACCACATGAAAAGAAGCTGCTATGGTTTCAGCACCATGGACAGCAGTCAACAGTTTGCATTGCGCCATCTAGTGTTTAGTTGAAGGTCACTGATGACAATTCAGGCATCAGGTCAACAGAGGTCAATCACAGATGTTAAGTTTTGCCTCTCTTTAACCTGTTGAATAGAGCTTTTTAACTGGCTCCAATCACTGAACAGATCTTCTGAAATCTCTCTGCCCCTTAGTGGAAGTGAATGGTTTCCTCACCCGGCGTCTCATCCCACCGCCTACTCCCGGGGGGGACACTCACTTTGCACGTTGGGGTCGTGTCGTGACTCACGCCAGGCGGTATAAATCACAAATAAACTTCTAAAGGAGTCGCTGTGACACTGCCACTGCTGGTGCCCGGGGCCTCGGGAGCGAGCATCTGATATTGAACCTGAATAAAAGTGACATGTTTGGAAGGAGAGACTACTTGGATGCTGCAGCCATACTTCAGGGCAAAGGGAGGTACTTGGTTTATTCCAGGACTGCATTCTGCCTGGGCTGACTTAAGCAGGATTATTGTTTTGATGATGTGGTATGGGTCAAGAGAGGGTGATCACTTATATAGTTATCAATTAAAGAAACAGTATAAAATAGTTATATTGTATGTTCTATTATATTCTTTTTACGTTTTGGAGTGCTTCCTCCTTTCACTCAGTAATATTGATGTCTTACTTGTGAAAAATTGGATTGTCCAATAGAATAAACAAACATCTATTATATATAACAGAAAACACATCAATCAATCTTTTGGCAAGGCTATTTTTCACGTTAAGCCTGGCTTGACTCAATTTGGGGGAATCAGGCACGTTGGCACTTATTCAGCAAAAATTGCTCTTTTCATCAAAATAGGATTGGTAGCCTATTAAAAATGAGACATCTCACAGACAACGGCACAAAGAACATTACATAAATATGTGGTTTGGTGTCTAAAATGTCTCAAAGTCAGGGGTAAGTAAAGCTTGCAAACAAATGCATGGTTTTGGAATACACCTATTCATCTGTCAGTCATTCATTTTCTACCTATTTATTATCTGTCTCAGTGGTTGATAGGTGACAAGGCATCTGCAGTGCATCGTCGAATGTGTGTGTGTGAGAGAGATCTGAAGTCTGGTCTCATCTTGGTAACCTTTGGGTGGTCTCTCCCCTCACTTTCAGTAATGGCTTTAACAATAGGAGATAAGTATCTGATTTTTCTCTGCTTGCTTTGCTCTGGCAGTAAACCTCAAATCAGGCACTAATACCATTGAATCACAAATGTCTGCATGACATTGTTCTAGGATTCACATACTACACAAAATTAAAACAGTCTGACAGAGAAAATCCAAACAAATGCTATGATTACATTTAGTTCTCATGCAAAATAACGATAGGTTTTAATACAGCTTATAACATATAAAAACTCAATCGGTATTTGTAACCATTATAAGCTCATTACAGTTAAGCATTTTTAAATATAAGCTGAGTTCCGATTGTATACAATGACTGTGATAGAAATATAAAAACGGTTTCATTTGCTTACTTAGCTTATAATTGTTAGGTATTAATAGGGGAAAAAACTTTCCTTTTAAAGAATATATTAAATCATGTGAATGTGATGGTGACTGACCGCATGTGTTTCAACACCTCATGATGAGTGTATTCAGTACTGCTAAGCACTGTCCTGCTGTTGTGTCCATGAGTCAGCTCCTCCAGCTCCAGGGGGGCTGTTTTGTAGGTGACCCCGACCTCGAGACGTGGCGCCTCCTTCCGTTAACAACAATGAACTGAGGCTTCGTTTAACCAAGAGCATCAAGGAGGCTGCAAAAATATAACAACAGTGACCTCTCCCGTTTGTTACTGGTTACTACAGGTTATTTCAAAAAAGGATGTGTCAGACAATGAAATGAGGTCTAAAAGGTTGATGTATTTTTTATGGGATGCCAAGTGCCATGTTATTTATTGATAACAAACTAATACACTTAAAATTAACTGGCATGCCATGAATGTATACTTCCCTGTCACCTATTTAGGATTTGAAAATTCTGTTTGTAAAGTTATTCATTTCATTTTAAGGTGGTTTTATTTTATTTATAGGTAGTATCACAGAAGCTACATGCAGTAATAAGCATATTTGAAACAGATTGCACAAACTTGACTGATCTCTTTCGCAAATAAGTGAGTTGCCTGCAGTCAGATTTGTATATCTCATTTTCATAATATAAAAGTAAAATAAATTCAAACTATTGGTTGAAGATGTGAAGATGAACTGACATGAGGAACAATTTCAATGTAAATTTTGTCATCTTGTGCATGGAATTATTTACATTGATTTACATTGACATACATACAACACACAAATATTGATTTCTTTTTATATATATATATATATATATATATATATATATATATATTTTACTTTATTTCCTAACTTACCATTTTCAAAGAATAGGCCATTTTGTAAATATACAAAATTGTATCTGCATAATTACATTTTATTCTATTTTTCCTTTATTCACCTTGCTGTTTTTCTGCCATGCTCACAAGTCTATACTACATGATAAACTTGTTGTACAATTTGGTCAATAAAGTTTTGAACAGGAAAAAAAGGGCAGATTGAGTGAGAAGAACTGTAGCTCGCTATCATTAGCACTTTCTCCACAGAGCAAACTAAAGTAACAGCAAAACATATCTTATCGTACATTTTCCTGCCAACACAACGATAAGGTGAGGAGCTACTCGCATGCTAATCCAACATTGTCTATGCTAAATTAGCTGGTTGTGAACTTCCGAGCTGGCTAGCTGTTGTTAGCCGACATTAGCCCAGTAAGCTAGCTTGCTATTGTTACAGAAACAAGTTGCTGTAATGGCGAAAGAACAGTTGACAACAAACAGGCTTGAAGTAATGAGGGTGTATACAAACGACTGTAAAATATAGCAGCAGCTTCTCTTAATCTCATCGATTCATTTGTTCCAGTGCTGTTTGTTATAAGTAAACTTCAACAGTCAGGAACATGAAATAGCTACAGGACTGTGTATTCCCATTAGACAGCTGTCTAATTAGTTGTTAGCTTATTTGGGACACTTGTTAAGTCAAGTGAAGAAGCCTGATTAACTGCTGGTATAATTAAAATATAATATATAGTTATGTTGAAATGTATGATTGTATGCCTCATTGACTAGTTAGGTCATGTACGGTTAATGATGTAAACTGGATTCATGTTCGAGCCAAATACTTTAAGTGACACAATAGATATTCATTTTCATATTTACATTTAAATATATTCACATATTATTTAATATTGGTTGTGTAAGTGGTTGTGGAAACAGACAGACAGGTGTTGTGTTACCTCAGCAGTAGCATCATGGATGAACATCTCAGTTGCAGGACATAGTAACTTTCTCAGTCATCTGTCCACATATGAAATGATCAAAATATTGTGGAAATCATGCTGGATATACTGAAAGAAATAAAGAAATACACAGTGCGCAACACTGCTATCACCAGCTGCTAATCCGTATAATACATTGTGTTTGCTGCTATTAGATAAGAAATCATCTTGTTTGCCATTTCATATGATTAGAAAATTATACAATGTGCTCACAATCAGGCATTAATCAAACTGAAACTTTGGAGTTATCACACTGTTAATTTCTGCATCTTTCAGATATTTCATAATTATTTGTACCGTTTTCTAAAGTCTTTTGGAGCTGTCTCACGACTCGTTCCAGATTTAATGCAGGAAAGGTTTTGACCTCTCCATCCAGCTGGGAAGCTTCCTAATAAGGTGCTTGTATGAGACAGTGTTTTAGGTGCATCACATGACTGTAGTGGACTTCCACAGTAGGTGGAGAGGGGGCGCTGTTTAGCTGTTGTGCAGGCTGTATACATGGAGGAGAAAGAACCGCAGCACCTCATACAGTTGAGGTTTGTTTGTTAGCTCTGTTTCATTGAATTTGTTAATATAGTACAGTATTTATATTAGGAGACTGTGATGCTAATTTGTCAGTATTGACTGAACCCCCCCTCTTTTTTTTTTTAATATTAGTTCTACCATGTTAATTTGATTTATTGTGTAGGGTTTTTTTTTTTTAAGTTTTATTTACCCTCCTCTGCTTACCACGCACAGATTTATTATTTCTAAGGCTACTTTTTTCTATTTGTATTTATAATCTTGTTCAGAAAGGCTGCAGCAAATGCACATATTATTATTCAAAATTCTTCAATAATTTGAAAATGTGTTTGGTGCCTCTGTATAATAGGGCTGAAACTAACGATTGTTTTCATTATTGATTAATCTGCTTACACAATTCATTTTTGTCTATGTCTATGACATATCAAAAAATGTGGAAATGCTGTGTCTTGCCTTTAACAAACCGACAATATTTGCTTTTTCTGCTTTTTTGCAGGATAGTGGATTTTCTCACACTCAGAGTCTTTTAACCCCCTCAGCCCTGAAGATGGAGGAGGACCATGTTCACTGTATGTCCTGTGTTAACCAGAGATGCATGGTCAGATCTCAACCAGGCATTTCTTGTGATCTTATCAATTGTCCTCTGGTGTGTGGGGCTGTATTTCACTCCTGCAAATCCGATGAGCACCACCTGATGTGTCCATTGGTGAGGGTCCCCTGCCTAAACAGTGGCTACGGCTGTCCAGCCACCCTGCTGCGTAACCAAATGTATGCGCACCTCGAAGTGTGTCCAGCTGGAGTTGTGTGCTGCACTATGGAGTGGAACAGATGGCCCATTAGCTGCCTGGACTATACTTCCTATGAGAGCCTGAGCCGTGGTGTGGAGGAGGTGGAGCAGCTGGACATGGCACTTGCTCTTCAGGACCAGCGTACACTACTCGAGTCCCTCAAGGTGATTGCCATGGCACCTACTGCAGAAGGAGAGCCAGTTGTTCCTATTAGTAAGGAGAGCAGGGCAACGGACTCAACCTCCACCCCTAAGGCCTCCACCTGTACTGAGTCACCTTCACAGTCATTATCCTCACGTCAGCCACAACCTCCCCCGCCAGGCTCGGCAAAAGAGAAAATCGTCAGTGGAATTAATGGCTTGCATGAGGAGCACTTTAGTAAACTGTATGAGGCCACAGTTGAGACTACAAGAAGCTTGGTTGCTGCTTTAGAAATTGTAAGCAGTGCCAACTCTTTTGAGAGCAGTACTGAGTGTGTGAACAGAGGAGCTGCTCTGCAGGCAAATGGATTGAGCAGCAATGGAGACCTTCAGAATGGACTGGTAGACAAAACACCTGTAGCTGCTGAAGATTTGAATAAAAGTGAGATGGGGGAGCAAAGTGTTTGTTCTAGCTGTTTGAGAGGAAATGGGGCTGTGAAAGGAACAGATATAAAGAATTTAAACACAAATAATGGACCCCTGTCTGGAGCAATGGAGGCCAGTTTGGAGACAGACTGTCCTGTTGTGGTGCAAGATGACATGAATGCTGGGGTTTCTCAGGAGCCAATCACTCCTCCAATGGCTTCTCCAGTGCATGTCAGCCAGGGTGTGGCACAGAGGGCTGGTCATGTGGTCCTTCAAGATAGGGGGCTAGTTCTTTCAGAAAACCATGGGCCAGAGCGGAAGTTCCACAACTACCAGTTTTTTATGGGCCAAGGCTCATTACCTTATGGACGGATAGGTTTTATCCCGGACAGATCCTTGTATAGATTGCGACCAAAAATGGAGGACAAGGCAGTGGATACCTCGGACCTGGAGCAGGATGACGACCCCATGGGTCTGGGAGAGATTGATCTGATCACAGCAGCCTTGCTCTTCTGTTTAGAGGAGTCCAGAGAGTGTAGAAGGATCTCTGATACAGTCTATGTTGATGGATATCATGTCAACTTTGGCACACAGACTTTTACTTTCCCTGCAGCAATCTTGGTTACCAACACTAGAGTGGGTGACATGGCCTCTGCGTCTGCCTGCGACCATGCAGCCCCCCAGCTCTCCTACCCCAGCCCTTTCCGCACTCTGCGCCTTGGCCTGGTCTTGGAAGCTCTGGAGGTCGAGGCAGTCCCACATAACCGCTACCTCCCTGCCAACCCCCGCTACCAGCATATGTTCCCCTTCATCTGTGGTCAGTCATTTCGTCGGGACCAGTTTTCTTCCCATTTCACAAATGTCCATGGTGACATTCATGCTGGCCTCAATGGTTGGATGGAGCACCGCTGCCCCCTGGCATATTATGGCTGCACATTTTCCCAGCGGAGGTTTTACCCATCCAGCCAGGGGGCCAAGGTGGTTCATGACAGACACCTCAGGTCCTTCGGGGTTCAGCCTTGCTCAAGGGTAAAACTTCAGAGTGACTCCCAGTCTGACCAAATTAGTGGGCTTCCCATTGAGATACTGTGGCACATAGCTGGGTTCCTGGACAGTTTTAGCCTGTGCCAGCTGTCAATGGTGTCACGGACTATGAGGGAGGTGTGTGCCAGCCTCCTCCAGACCAGGGGTATAGTTGTCCTGCAGTGGGAACGAAGACAATGCCCTGGTTCTCCTGGCTCTGTCACATGGCAGATCAAAAATAGAGTGAGTAGAAAACTTGTATTGTAAACTTATTGTATGTCAGTGTTTGATGAAAAATATATCTCTCACTTATGAAAGCAGTAACAAAGATGAATGTGCTTTTGTTCCAGCTCTACAGTAAATACCACAATATTATACACACAATAAAAATAACTGTGACCATAATTTTAGCAACAGGGAATAAAAAATAGTTATTACAAAGCTGTTTTAAAGCAAAAGCTTCTTTTTTGGGGGGAGTTGTGCCTGCAAGCTTAAATATATTTAAAGTTTGAATGGAAATGTAATGGAAATTTTAAAAGAACATTTTGGGGCATGCCCTTATTTGCTTTTTTGCCCAGAGTTAGATGAAAAAATTAATTAATATTAGGATTTGGGGGTGCAGTAACAAAAACAGATAGTTAAGCTTTACACCAGAATTGTCTAGAAATTGTATGTGACAAACCTTAAAAATTTTTTACGTACAGTGCCTTAATTCCAACATCTTTTTTTAATCGACTGTTACAGGTATGGAAATTCAGCACTGCCTTCAGCCCAGTTTCGTCCTGGCGTTTCACTGATCTCCCCAGCATGTCGGACCATCTGAAGAAGTGTCACTTCAACATAGTGGAGCACAAGACAGAGCCTGTACCCCTTCCTGCCATGTGTACTGCACGAGATGGACAATCGCTGCGTCACGTCCTGCGTCACATTAACACCTGACCAAACAAATGTGACCTCTCGTAGCTGCGCAAGAGTCAATGTGCTATTATGTGGATGCTGCAATTAAAAAATCATGTCTTGAAAACAGTTAACTCTTCCTGTATTACACTAGATTGTGAAGAAGCCTTAATGAAATAACACCTTACTTGCCACCGTGAAGGTCTGTCATTGTGGGTGTCCTCTATGTGGATTAAAAAATCCTTAAGCATATAGCTTTGCATGGATTTGTGCTGAAAACACATCCCTATTCTGGTAAGATCAAATATATTTTCTTGAAGACAAATATACACACTAGATTTATAATATTGTACTGAGAAAATGGACTTCAAATGTTTTCACTATCTTGCCTTTCAGTAGTACTCATGGGAAAAGTATATTGTTGGTTATATTGCACTATTTCTATGTAACAGAAGTTATGCCAGCACTTTACACAAGACTTGCTAATTCCCCCTGTGTTGTGACCCAAATAATCTAGCCTTTCTTGTTCCTATATGAGGGTTGAGGGTTGATCAATGCAAGTCTGTCTGGGTTTGTAGGATGTCGGGATGTGAGTCAAAGCAGATGGGTATTAGTATGAGGACAGTCTGATAATGCATGTGATTTGCTACCATTTAATAAAGTCTTCACACGCCTTTTATGTTTGTTTGTCTCCTTTGGTTATTCAGTTTAAAACTCTATTCACTGTAGATAAAATACTGTAAACACTTCAAAATGCCTGACAATGAAGCAGGGTTCAGCATGCATTTAATCAAAACTGAAAAAGACACATGATGACCAGGTAGACGGATTAACTGTTCATTTGACTCAGAACCATCTAAAAAAAAAAAAAAAAAAAAAAAATTCTATTTTTATTAAATAAATAAAAATTCTAATTTGCCAGTTTATTAGGTACACCTAGCTGAGACTAAAGCAGTCTAATACAACAACCCTGCTATAAAGTTAACCTCCATGAAGCTCATAATGTTCTGTTGTTGTATTTTAGCTTCAACAATTATTTTGAAGGATGTAGTCTAGTACCATTGACACTGTATTTCCCTATAATAAGTGGTTTCTATTTTTTACTCAACCCTCGCTGATGTAAAAGTGTTGGTAAAAAAAACTCTCCTGTTTTTAAGCCTTAATTGAAACAGTGCAGCTCAACTATGAGCCCTGTGTGCCTGTTGTGGTGACAGCTCATATCAAACTGAGCTCATATCAAACTCGCCTTTCAGTAGAGGCCTGTTTACTTGCTAGGTGATGGTAATTTGTATGGCTTCCAGCTGATGAAGTTAGAGCTTCCAGGAGCGGTTAGAATTTGTATATCTGGATTCTAATCTGCAAAATGTTGTGCATATCTGGAGTGAGCTGCTGTGAACTCCAGTGAGATCAGTTCAGGTCAATGACTATCTATCCATTGCTAAGTCTGAATCGCAATGCTGTATCTCTATGTAAAAATTTGTCTTTGACATACCATAACTTCCACCTCTGAGTGATTATTTTACATATTAAGTGTCTGCATTTGAATTCTTACATTATATTGACTTTCTCTTTCTCTTCATTGTATTTTCTGCTATTACAAGTCTAAAGTCAGACTAGTGCTTCTTGAATGGCAAAAAACTACTTAAAACTTTGTTCCACTATAGACTGTTAATATTTTCAGAAAAAAATACTGTTACCAAGGTCGGCTGTCCACACCCACTCTAGACTGGTTACTTTCCTCTGTCCAAGGAGAGCAGTGCTGGTGAAACTAGCCTATAACGATATTTAGGATATTACTCACAAAAATCTTGAATTAGTGAAAACATTTAATGATAATTATATGTGCAGGTCCAAAAATGTTTCTATGAAGGCTTGTATTTGCACTTGCTCTGAGCTCTGAGACTGATCTCCTACAAAAGAATTCACTTTGTGGTCTCAGTGCTTTAATTAGGGAATGTCCAACACCTGTGTTTGCTGTTAAATTGCTCAAGTGGTGTTGGTTTTGTTTTGAGGTTCAAAGGTGTGTTCTCTCTCTCAAAGGAGCTTCACCTGCACACTAAGAACAGAAACTTTATGATGTCTGTGCATGTTTGATGCCACCATATTTGACGATTTACTTACTGTGTATTCAGTGTTGTTTTTTTGTTTTTGTATGTTTCAGTTGTTGTAGCCAGGCAGGCATGATGGCAGAGTACACTCTGGAAGTGACTACAGGAAGCATGCTGCATGCAGGCACATTTGATAACTTGTATGTTACCCTGATCGGTACAGAGAGGCAGTCTGAGCGCACTCAGCTGACCAGTTTGGGATTGGATGATAAATCTGGAAAAGTAAGTTAGTAAGTAAGTTGTGAAAACTACAATGAATATAATTGTTCATATTTTTTTACTATCTCAACTGAATTTTGAGCCCTTTTTCTTTCTTTTTTTTAAAGAACCATTTTCCATATTAATTAATCTGTAGGAGGTTATCTATATTAATATTCCTGATTGTGTCATTCTCTCCTATCCTAACACAGGTAGACACATATTCTGTGACTACACTTTTTTCTTTAGGGTGTCTTCTCCTCCTTAAGTTGGAGAAAGATCCTTTCCATGAATCCCCTGAAAAGGATTGGTTTTGCTCCAAGATAGTGGTGAAGACGCCAGAAGAGGATGAAATTCTCTTCCCCTGTCACAAATGGCTATCCAGGGGGGACGTTGTGATGCTGAGAGGGGGCAGAGGTTAGTTTTTTCCCCACTTGTAAGAAGGTACTTCATGCACAGTTAGAGCATTTGTTGTCACAGGGGCTATGTGAATAATGTTTGTATGAAATATAATTTAATTGGATCAGTTTCGATATGTTTTTAAAATCTATCCCTATGTTGTGATCCACACAGCTACAAAAGCTTCTGAAGATCTCCATCCTCGACTAGTAGAGCAACGCAAAAAAGAATTAGTCCAACAAAAATTAATGTACAAGTAAGTTTTCCGTCTATCGATTCACAGCACATCTCCCATGAAAGATGACTGGGATTCTTATCCGTAACATTTTTTATATTCTGTTTTCCTCCACAGATGGCATGAGTATGCAGATGGAATGTCGTACGTCTTAAACATCAATGATCCAAGAGCTGTTCCCACAGAAATCAGCTTATCATTCTCAAAAGCCTTTCAATTTAAATACATAAGAGAAGCCGCGTAAGTGCCACAGTCTACCATGATTCTAAAAATCAACCCTGGACAACCAAACACAAATAAATAGTGCAGTAAGCAAAAGTTAAACACTTTTCTTGATAAATCCAGATCTGCTGAGCTCAAACAGAAAGGTCTGAATTCTACTGAGTCCTGGGAAAGTTTCAAGGACATGAAGGGATTATCCTGGTTCAAAAAGTCCCCTGTTTCAGGTAGGATCTTGATTTAGCATGTTCTGCCTTTTACTTCTCTGTACACGTCTCTGTAAAAATAATTTATTATGCCCCAGAGTATGTGTCACAGCACTGGAAGGACGACGACTTTTTTGGATACCAGTTTCTTAACGGAGCCAACGCCCATGTGATCAAACGCTGCTCAGAGCTTCCCTCCAACTTTCCTGTCACAGAGGATATGGTGAAACCTTTTCTGGCCAATGGAAGCTCTTTGACTATGGAAATGAAGGTTTGAAAAAAAAAAAATTCTTGTGATTATTAAATGTTTATACACTGTCTTCCCTTACCACTGATTCTTTTTATAATGTCTCACACTAGTAATTTATCTTCTACAGAAAGGGAATATATTCATTAATGATTACAAGATCATGGAAGGTCTGCATACAAGAGTTGTGGATGGCAAACCAGCACCTCTGGCTGCTGCTCTCTGCCTGTTGTACCTAAATCCAGAGGAGAAACTGCTACCCATCGCAATTCAGGTTTCTCATATCTAGTGAATTACACTTACCAAAAATGTAAGCACAAACGCTTTTGTTTTCACTCCCCATTTTTCTAGGGCTTTTTCTGTGCACACCAGGCTTATTTGTATAACATTTATAAAAATCCATGTTAATCAGAACTAATCCATCTACCTGACAGGTGTGGCATATCAAAATGCTAATTAAACAATGGGATTTTTGCATTAGTGTGCTTTGGACTGGTCACAATTAAAGAACACTTTAAATGTGCAGTTTTACCTTGAAAAGAGACCTTTATTAGACACTAAACTATGGAGTTCACATTGAGTAGGGCTACAGATGTGCCTTTGTTTTTATCTGGCCAACATTTGCCTCATGCAGTACAACACGCTCCTTTGCATATAATTGATCAGCTTGTTCATTGTAGCCTATGGGATGTTAGTCTTCTCTTTAATGCTCACTCAAATCTGTTACAATGACAATCTGCAGTCAAGTTAAGACCCTGGTGAGGATGACGAGCTTGCAGATGAGCTTCTCTGAAATGGTTTGGTTTTGCAAACCAACTGTCAGATGGGCAGCTGGTCTATGTTGATTTTGCAGGTGAAGAGGTCTGAGGTGGAGGTCCCGGGCTGGTGTGATACACATGGTCTGCAGTTCAGAGGCTGTGTTGGATGTATTGTAAATTCTCAGTAACGACACTAGAGACAGCTTTCGGTGCTATAATGACCATCCATTTCAAAGGCAACAGCTCTGGACATTCCTGCAGTCAACATTCCAATGCTTCCTATGCATACTCCCTCCAAACGTGTGATATCTATAGCTTTGCTTTGTCATTAAAAAAAATTGTGGCCTCTTATTGTAGACAGTCCAATCAAATCTGTGCGATAACCATGCTGTTTAATCAACATCTTGATATGCCACCTCAATCAGGTGGATGAATTATTTTGGAAAAGGCAAAGTGATCACCATCCCAGAACATTTGTGCTCAAAATCTTAGAGAAATAAGCCATTTGTGTGCATGAAAAAGTCTCTAAACTTAACATTGCCTCCTGCCTCAGCTCGGTCAGCAGCCCTCAGAAGAGAACCCCATCTTTCTGCCTAGTGACTTGGAGTCTGACTGGCTGCTGGCCAAGATATTTGTGAGACATGCAGATAACCTCTATAGCCAATTGATCAGTCATTTGCAGAGCACTCATCTGCTGGCAGAAGTTTTTACAGTGGCCACTCTTCGTAACCTCCCGATGATTCACCCCCTGCACAAGGTAACCTTTTTTTTGTTTTGTTATAAATTGGAGTGCAGTGTTTTGTACATGTTCTTAACTCTGCTTTATGTTATGTAGTTCATGACTGTCATCAGTATCCTCTCCCTTCCCCCTCTTCACAGCTGCTGATCCCTCATCATCGACATACCCTCCATATAAACATCCTCGCTCGTGCCCTGCTTTATGGCCCTGGGAGGACTCTTGAAAACGTACTTACAAAACTCTTTTTCTGTGGCATACTTTCAGCTGAAAAAAATATAAATTAACTACATTTATATGTTGCAGAGATTGTTTGGAAATTTTGGATAATGACCATTTTGTTAAATAGTATGCAATTTATGTAGAGAGAGAGAGACTGGCATTTACATTAGTGTAGTTACACTGAATATTAGTTTGGAAGCCATAACAAACTACTGCTACTGATGATTATAATAATTTCGTTTATATATTTCAGACTTCGCTAGCAACAGATGGACAAGAAGAATTATTCAGAAGGAGCCTCTCCCAGATGACCTACACCTCCCTCTGCCTACCTGAAAACATTGAAGCTAGAGGACTGGAATCCGTCCCCAACTTTTATTACAGAGATGATGCACTGAGGCTGTGGAACATCATCACCAGGTGAACTGGCCTTGCTTGTATGAACACGGGATTAAATGCATGGCACACTAGATTTAATTGCAGCACAAATGCTACTAAATGAGCATTAACATTTTGGAAATATAGTCTTTAATCAACAGCTTTAAAATCTTGTAAAGCTTTCTAACTATTGTAAATCGTAATTCAACTTGAAAATAAATTCAGCATTCTGATACTGGTATCCTTACTGTATCCTCAGCTTTGTCAAGGCAATTGTGGCATATTATTATCCATCTGACAGTGAAGTCTCTGCAGACTCTGAGCTCCAGGAATGGATCAATGAGATCTTCTACTACGGGTTTCTGGGAAATGCGGATTCAGGTATCTCAATTATAGCGACTGGTCTATTCTCCACCTCAAAAATTCTTACACAAAGCTTTAGTATGTAATTAATTGAGGCCTACGCAGGATTCCTATTTCGAGCAGACAGGCAAATCATGTCTCACCTGATCTCTGTCATTCATTATTTTTTAGCTATAACATTCGAAGTAATCCTTCTAGCCTTGTTTGAATTGTTCATACTTGTATATTTCTTACAGTTTAATTGTCAGTACTTTTATTATAGTTAAATTAATATTTTCTATTCTCGTTAAATTGTTAACACTTTTTTATATTTCTCTTGTTTATATTGTTTACCTACTATTTATCTACTGCCTATGTTAGTCTATTTCTTCAGTACACAGCTATTAGTTTTATTCATTTCAGTTTGCGAAGAAAGTCAATTTACAAAGATAAGATGCTTGCCTGAAATAAGTAATCCATCATTTCAAAAGTGTCAAGTATGTTGATCAGAGTTGCAGGAGAAGTACACATTGACTCAGTCCCCATTGTATCTTGGGGCTAAAACCTTTTAACAAACCCATTCCTATGGACAGAGAAGGAATACATTAAGCTGAGGATACAAAAAACAAATATGGTCCTTGCACAGATTAAAGTTGTACAAATGGGGATGAGATGCTTTAAGAATTAGCTTGACGGTGCAGTAGATTTATATTAACAAGAACATTCCTGACAGGAATCCCTTCAAGCTTTCGAACTGTGGAGGAACTGATCAAGTTTGTCACTATGGTGATCTTCACGTCATCAGTTCAGCATGCTGCAGTTGGCGGCACACAAGTAAGCATTTTGTAATGCTGAGAATTAATATCTGTTGCATAATTGGAATAACAGGAAAAAGAATGCTGTAATTGAAAATCTAAATTAGCCCTTCAATGTGTCTGCCTTATGAAAGTCTTTAAAGTTTTTAAACTTGGTTTTTGAGTTTCTGTGAGTTGCAAGTTTAACTTGCCTTTTCTTGAAACAGTAGTTGAAAATTAAATATGAAATTCAAGGAAAAAATTGACATTTTGGGAAATGTGCTTAATTGACTGATACAGCTCATTTGTACAGCAAATACAAAGCTGCAGCTGCAAAAGTAATGTCATGAGTAATCTTTTTTTTTTCTTTCGATAACTTGCTCAACACTGTCAGATTAATACAAACTTACCACATTGAAATGAGGATGATATCAATTTTCTCATCAAAGTGTCTGCAAGAAAGCACAGAATCATGTCTATTCCTGTCCTTGTACAGCTCAAGGTCCATACTGCGTGTTTTAATGGTTGTTGCACCTCTTCTCAAGTTTGATTTTCAAGGCTGGATTCCCAATGCTCCAGTATTCCTGCAACAAGCTCCACCAACAACAAAGGGACGGTCGAGCATGATGGCCATCTTGGCGACTCTGCCAAATAAATTAGTGGCAGGACGTTCTATGTCTGTCATGTGGGTGCTCAGCAGGAAGTATGAGGACTTTGTAAGTTTGACATGTAGTTTTTGTCCTTTTTGTCCATTCAAAACTGCTACAGGTGGAAGCCCAGCAATTCTGCCTTTCAAAAACTGTCCATTACCCAAGATGATATTTTGTTTTTGTCTCCGTCAGGTGCCTCTGGGTACTTACCCCGAGCAACGCTTTGATGAGCCTGCGGCCTTACAGATGATCAATGATTTTCAGGCAGAGCTGTCCTCCCTCAGTCTGGCTATTACCAAGAGGAACTCGAAGCTTGAGCTGCCTTATTATTACTTGAACCCTAAAAAAGTAGAAAACAGTGTAACTATTTGACCAAACAGGCAAAACAAGCTGTCAAAGCTCTGTTGTCTGTTGAGACACTAATTCTTGTACTGTAACTGTCACTCTCGGTTTATCCTCAAAGTAAAGATTCACACATTTACACGGGTGATGTACTTTGTTCCATTAAGTGTGTGTTGTGTTCTGTGTAAACCAGGACATGAAGTCACACAATCGACTGTGGTGTGCACTGTGCATTAAGGCTCCAAAACAAAGTTTAATTTGATTTCTTCGATCCTCAGCATATGCATTTGGGAACATTATTTGTATACATGAAAAACTGATTACTTTAATATTTTTAGTTCAAGGAAGAACCAGAAGAAAGAACCAGGGAACTCTTAAAGTGGAACGAGAAGTAGTTTTGCAAGATAGTCTGAAAACATATAGAAAGGCTCTCTGTAATGCCAGAGCAGCCAATTACTCATTACTAATAAAGGTAAAATGCATAACCCCAGATTTATCCTAAAACACAGGGACCTTGGACACAACTGTAAAACCTGTTCGAAATTAGGCCATTTTCCTCTCATCTACCTTGACCAACTAACTTTTTCAACCTGTGACTTCTTCATCTAATGCATCGACCTGTCTCTTAGACCCCATATCAACGCTACAGTGCTGTAGCAAAGGCTTGGCTGACAATAGCAAGATAAAACCTTTAAACCAGTTTACTGAGAACAAGGTGCATCTGTCATGGTTGAAGGGCTCATTGTAAACTCCCTCAAACAGACACCTGGAGTGATTTGATTTTAAATATCTGAATTCTAATCAGTGTTTTGCATAACTGAATCGAGCAAACTATGAACTTCATATCCATAAAGCGTTGTATTTACAGAGTTGTATCTTTAAGTAAAAGCTGTCTCTTAACCAGTTGTGTGTGTGTGTGTGTGTGTGTGTGTGTGTGTGTGTGTGTGTGTGTGTGTGTGTGTGTGTGTGTGTGTGTGTGTGTGTGTGTGTGTGTGTGTGTGTGTGTGTGTGTGTGTGTGTG
>JBBMOC010000006.1:8849990-8874168 GCA_037975185.1 Centropyge bicolor
AAGCAAGCAGTGAGTACCAAAGATTAGCTGATAACGATTGTGCTGCCAACAGGATTTCCAGCATGCTTTCATACTGTTGAGGAAGTGATCAAGTTCATAACTATGGTGATCTTCACAGCGACAGCTCAACATTCTGCAGTCAACAATGGACAGGTGATTCAATGATTAGCTTGGAAAATCTGAAAGCATCTTCGAGTTTAACCAAGCCTCATAACTGATCCAACACTTTGATGTATGACAATGTATGAAATAAGCCGTAGATCTGAAATGCTTTCTTTTCAATATTATTTCCCTGCAATCAAAAAGGGCCAGGTAAGGCAATAGTAAATAGCTTATTTTAATAATTTCCTTTAGTATCAGCTTTAGAGCATTAAAGTGGTGCAAAAGTTGCAGATTCTATGTAGGTTGTGGGCTCTGTGATGTTTAAAATTAGCTTCAGTTTAGTAAATTAGTTTGGGCCTACAACCCCACAATAAAGAATATAATAAAATATAATTAATAAATTGTGATAATAATAATAATAATAATAGAGATTCATATTGAAGCTTCTTTTATAATTTAGTATGACTACTACTCCTGGGTGCCAAATGGCTTGATCCTGCTGCTCAAAGCTCCTCCAACCACTAAGGGGCAGTCAAGCATGAAGACAATTTTAGAGACCCTCCCAAATGTTGGAGAGACAGTCAGCTTTGCAGCAGCAGCTTGGTTGCTTTCAGACAAGTACACTGATGTGGTAAGTTTGGTGATGAGGAGCACAAACATAAAATAAGCTGATTGTGAAGCATCTGCATTTTCAAATTGCTTCTAAAAACTGTATCACAAACAAAATACTGTTTCGGTCCAATTTCTGGTTTCATTTTGGCAGGTTTTCTTGGGCACATACCCTGAAGAGCGATTCAATGAGCCTGCCCCAAAGCAGATGATTAAGGAATTTCAAGCAGAGTTGTCGTACCTCAGTGAAGAAATTACAACAAGAAACTCACAGCTTGAAATACCCTACACATATCTGAACCCTGCTGAGATAGAGAACAGCATAACTATTTAAGAATGTCTGAGGGAGCCTGTCTGCATTAGATAATTATATCTATACATTTGCCAACACCTGTCTTGCATGCTGGCAGGTGTGTTATACTTGGAATTTAAGTGAATGTTAAGAGACAATTAGTGAGGTGTTGCATGCTGGGATGCTAATTAAGATGATTTTAATCATATCAGAGTTCTGGCTTAGAGCTGAGTTCCTCTTTATATTCTCTATCAACTTTCAAAAACAACTATTTAAATTCAGGGTTTTTTTTACATTCCTATAAAGCATCAAGATAGATAATGCTGTATGGCATTCATACATTTATGTCATCAGGGGGTTTAATTATGTGTAATAGAAATGCAAGATCATTAATATCAAAATAAAGAGGAACTTATATGTTCTGTGTTGCCTGTGTGCTATCACACACTCAGGTACACACATACACTTCTGCATATTTTCTGTAGATCTCCTACAAGTGCCTACTTCTACTTCTGAGCCTAAATTATTGTGTCTATTTTTATATTTTATATTTTTTATTTTATATTCTATTTTATACTTTGTATTCTATATTTAAACAGTGCAATATACAAGAGGTGATCCTCCCAAAGGGATTAATAAAGTACTCTGTCTAGTCTGTCTAGTTCCATAGTTTTACTACATGACTTCTTAACCAGGGGCTTCACAGTAGCTGAGTGGTTAGCACCGTCGCCCCACAGCAAGAAGATCGCCGGTTCGCGTTCTGGTCAGAGCGCTTGGGAACTTTCTGTGTGGAGTTTGCATGTTCTCCCTGTGCAGAATGGGTTCTCACCGGGTACTCCAGCTTCCTCCCACAGTCCAAAAAGGTTAATTGACTAATCCTGTAGGTGTGAATGTGAGTGTGAGTGCTTGTTTGTGTATATGTGCCCTGCGAAAGACTGGCGACCTGTCCCCAGCCTTCGCCTGAAGTCGACTGAGATAGGCTCCAGCCCGCCCCGCGACCCTGCGGTAGATAATGGATGGACTTCTTAACCTTAAGAGCAGTGACTTGACATAAGGTCCCCAGAGGTTCACTCAAAATCTTTAGGTAAGATGTTCTCAAAATTTAGCCGTGCTTTCATACATGTTGATCTGTTATCTCGAACATAACCAGCAGGTCAGGTGTGCAGCATAAGTTAACATGGCAATGTACCCTGGTAAGAAGTGAATCACCATCTTTACCCTGAAAACCCTGCTCTGAACATGATCACTTCACAAAACAAATCTCAAATTATCAGAATGGACAAGATGTTATTGAGCTAGTCGATATTTAGAAATGTGCAATTGAAACTGCAAAATACGTACCAAATGAAGTAATAAGGTAAACAATTGTAAAGCAGGGTACTAGAGGCCAAATGTTGAGAAACTTCCAATCTACAATACAAATCTCTCTCACGTGCTGCAGTGAAATACCACCTACCAGCTGTAACACAAGATACAACTGTTAATTCCAACCATCCTGCACATCTGAAACTGTTTCGCCTGTTCGTTTGCTGGCATGCAAACACTTTTAGAACGTTTTTAAATATTTAAGAAGCCAAAGTTTAGTTTACTCATCATACATTAACTAAGATACCACATCTGACCAGGCAGATAAGCACTTTAGGCTGGTGGGCTGGCACCTGGGGTGGCCAATCTCTGGTTTTGATTCGGGCCATCTCCTGGACAAGATGTATGGTGTCTGATAATTCTGACAGAGTGAGACCTCATTGTTTGTACCCTCTCTTTGCAGCAAACCATCCAAAACACGATACGATTATTTTTAGACTCCACCACCATACTGTCTATCGGTCACACGGAGTGGTAATAAAGGCTATAATAACTCAAGCCGGCCATACTAAACTATTGAGGACGCAGATTTATGATCGATGGCTGCGACAGTGTTATTCAGATTCGGTGTCATTCTCACTCCGGAGTCTCCAGACGTGGAGGTTTTCGTTTTGGGTTCGCGTCCTGAAATGGGCCACTGGGACCCGGGCAGAGCAGTTCAGATGAGGGCCTCCCACAAGCTCGTGTCACCGCAGGAACCGGCTCTGTGGATCGGCGAGGTGCAGCTGGAAGAGCCGGTCAAAGACACGCTGTGGTTCAAATTCATCAAAAGAGTCAGAGGCGATTATATCTGGGAAGGTATATACTTTAATATTCGCTACTCTTTACGCGCCGACACGAGGATGCTGATTTCGAAACATATTTAAGTCAAATCGAAATGTTTCAGACGAAATAAGAAAAGTCCGCCATGTTTGGTTCATATTGTGTAATGTATCCTTACTACCACATGATGGCGGTAAAGTGCCATTTGTCATTTTTTATACACAGGTTTATGAATTTCAGTGCACCTGCACATTTGAATAGAAATGGGTTTTTCTCAGTGGTAGAAGAAGTAGTGAAGTACCACATATCCCTCTGAATTTCTGTGGAGTTGGAGTATGAAGTAGCAGAAAAGTAAGAAAATTACAACTACTTCAAAAATAAATTCTGTTTCACGCCAGTAGTGGATGTTAGGATTTTCTCCTTTTGTATTTGATGCTTAAACAGTTCCTTCCTGTTTAATGCAACAGGAGAAAAATAGAGGCATCATCTGCCTGTACTTGTTAACCTTAATAAGATTTGTCCTTGGACAAATCTTGAAAAAAATAATTTTAAAACTTACTGGTGTACTGTTCCAAAACAACCTAAAAATGTATTTTTGGTCACTGACCTGCAATCAGGTTGTCTTCTTTGTCACCAGGTAGCGGCCCAACCCACGACAGATGCTGTTCATATGATGACAGGAACATGGTGGATGGAGTGTACTGCCACCCGATTGGTCACTGGATAGAGGAAACAGGACACACAGATGAGATGAAACACACCACCGACTTTTATTTCAGTGTGGCTGGTCAGCAGGCCATGCATTTCTCCAGGTAATACGGTACAATAAAAGCCATCTGCATGATGTATGGGAGTGACTGTCTAAATTTCATGGATCAAATAAAACATGACAGTTTCAGCTAAAAGGCAGTCTGAATTTAGAGGTTAGATATGGAAAGTCAATTTTGCAAACCGAGTGTAAGGTAGTTTTGCTAAAGTAATTTTATTGTTTTCAAACCCTTCATCTGATTCAACGAAACATGACAGCCCTTACAGCCCTGCAATGTTTATGAACAATGACGTGTCATTACATGAATGCTCCCAGCCAAGAAGTAGTCTGACAAATGACCCCTCCTGTAAAAACCCAACCTGTCATTTTTACACTTTGTCTTTTGTATGGATTCATCAAACAAGATATAGTTTCTTAATTAGTGAAAGGCAAGTTGTTTCCCCCCACTGTTTTCATACTTAGCTAACTTGTTATTGATGGCAGCATATAGATATTCTCATCAAGTCACAGCAAGACAGCAAATTATATATATATTATTTTATTTTTTTTCCTGGCGTTGAACTGTTCCTTTAAGGGTTTTCTATTGATTTTGACATTCTTTACCTCACATCTGCCATTTCTGATAAAAAGGTGTTTTTTATAATCTGAGATCCGTCATCCCCCCCACCCCCCTAATGACATGTGACGCTTGCTGAATTTGTCTTTGTGATGTGAACTCTGATGTGTGTACTGTACCATATTTAATAATCCTAAAAATTAATGAGGTCCCCTGGGGCCAATGACTTGCCATGCTGAAGTGGGATTGTTTCTTGAACACTGAGAATCCCATCAGCTCATCTTCTCTAATCTTCCTTACTATTTCAAACACATACGACCATCTTTGATGAGGCTTGTGCATTAATCTATATTGTCAGTGCAAGTTTTAATTCTGCTTTGTCTTGATACTACATCTGTCAGAGAGAATTCATCGTCAGTACTTCAGTTTCCTGCAAAGAGGGCAGTGCAGTCATGTCACATTTCCCTCTCTTGATGAAAGTCTAAAAATTTTACCTTCCTCTATTATAGGGCAGACAAAAGCTTCACTCATCCTCTTATGCCTGATCACTCCTTTGTTTTTTAACCTTGCTCTTTCCCATTTAGATATGATTGCTGTCTGTCACTTGAAAATGACCGTCCCTTCTCAAAGTAGGGTACTAGCAGTTGTATTATCACCTCCTCGACCTTGTTGGCGATCTCAGTGGAAAGGAGAGGGGGCATCAGTCAGAATTCAATTTTATTCTTACCGCAACCTATACATTAAGTGATTGTCATGAAATCTGGTACAGAAATACATGGTGTCCAGAGGATGAATGCCTGTCTTTGGTCAGCCATCCACTGGGCAAAAAAACAAAAGTTTAACAGACTCTATACAACAGACACAAACACATGTGTGACATAACTTTTATGATCAGTCAAAGCATGAATAGTAGTCACAGACAGGCTCAGAGGACTAGATGTGATTTGCTTAAAAACAAAACAACTCAAATTGATGCTCCAGACGACACGTGTTCAAACGGATGAGCAAATCATCACACAACACCCAGAATACACTTGATCAACCTACTCATGCATGCCTTCCTTTTGTAAGGTACATAGTCGGTGCCATGCCATACCAGGCACAGCAGAAATTAGCCCGGGACCCCTGAGGCAGTGAGCACATAACTTGCATAAGAATGAGCAGGCTTGGCTGGTGCCATCAGGTTTTAATTTGTGTCCGAAGACTTTACAAGGCTTATGTCAAGGACCTGTGTTCGGTAGGAAGCACTGTGCCCTTGTATCTTGCCTATTAATAGCTTTTTAAATTAGTCTCTCAGACCTTGCATCCGTGTAGCCCCAAGTATCATACACACTCACCTCTGCAGTAACTCATTATATGATTCAAAGGGACTTTAACTCACTGTCTAGCAGGTGCCTCATCTCTCATGCTCATATTGAGAAAGGTGGAGGCCTAAGGGTTATGTAGCCATTTGTGTAATGAGTTTTTATTACTGTTGAGCTGAACAAGTCTGGTATTTCAACATGTGGAAACCTTTGCTTTACATTTATGAGTCAATTTATAAAATCAGCCTGGAAAAACTACACACTCAAGACAAAACAAAGTGAATAATGAAAACAATGTTAAATGAGAAAACAATATACTAATTTTGTGTGTAATTCTTTATCGGCAAAAATGGACAGTTGATTCACAGCGGTCATCTGATAAAAGCAAGTCGAGACCGGACTTTCACTACAGTGCCACTCTGGGACGTCACAGATTAACAGCGTCCTTCCTTCCTTTTACGTGTCACCTCTTCTGGTTGTAGACTTTATGCATGCTAATGAACACTACATGGCAGTCTGCCTCAGATCATAGTGGTCAGGAAGAAAATTAGACGGACAAGAAGTCAATAAATATCACTGCCATGAGCGAGAGAGGGAGGAAGGTAGCAGGAAAAAACAGAGAGACAGATGAAACCTTTTGCTTATAAGTGACCTGCTAAGGCCAGGTTTCCTCTTAACGGTCTGTAAGACATTCTTCAAAATATAAATTATCATTTTGCTCAGGATTGACTTAAACTTGCTCCTATCCATGACACTGGCCAGCAGAGTCTCTCTCTCTCTCTCTCTTGCTCTCTTAATGCCTTTTAAGCCACAATATTCTACAGTACAGTTGGAACCATCACATTTATTTATTCTATATTTTCCCTTTGCATCCTTTTTATCTTAACATGATCCTTGAAATGTGATCCTGTGTCATCTGATAATATTCACTTGTATATCTTGCAAATTTCTTCCTCAAGCTCCCAAACTCAGCATGTGTAGCAAATAATAATGACCTAAAAAAACAAATCAAACAGATTAATGCATTCCTGTGTATTGCCCTCAGGCTGCTGCAACGTGTTTGGCTGGGCAGCTGCCCTCGACAGGTGGAACATGTGACTATAAAGATGAAGCATGAATTGGGAATTACTGCAGTGATGAATTTCCAGACGGAGTGGGATGTGGTGAACAACTCCAGCGGCTGTAGGCGCAACACAGCAGAAGCCATGACCCCAGAGACCATGATGCATTTGTACAAAGACTGTGGCCTAGTCTATGTGTGGTTACCCACACCTGACATGAGCACTGAGGGTAAGGAGGATTTTGTTGATATACAAGAATAAATTCGGAAATAATAATCGTATTTAGTTAAGTAAGAGTGAGAGGACAGACGCAGCTTGGAGCTGTTAGGGACTCAACATCTTTAAGACACTTTCGCAGTGCATATACAGTGCAGGCATGAGTCTGGGTAATCCGGCTGAAAAGCTCTAAACTTACCCACTACACCAAACTTCACTGCATCATTTTGGGGGGTTTTCACCTTAGAAAGCTAATTGAAGCTTCCATTCAAATGTTTCAAAGCATGAATGCTTTTTGGTAACAGTTTCTAGAACTAGATCAAATGAATAGCCAAGCATGAGCATAAATCACCTTCAAAAGTTTCCTTTAACCAGAAAGTTAAGAATGAATCACACAGAACTGTATCTCATTTTTTCTCAGTCAAAAACAAAGTGCTGCTTTCTTCCAGGAGTTTAATTAAAATTTAAAATGAGAAAAAAACAAAGTTAAAACAAATTTACTTGAAATAGCCTTTGTTGTGAGTCCAAGTATATACACACAGTGATCCTATCACATGTACCTGTCAATTCTTGTCAATACAAAATCACCAAATGTTTATTAATCCACAACTGAATATAGTCCCCATTAAGTGCACTATTTACTTGTTTGGGAAATGTTTGTAAAAATCTTCATTACTGGGCCTTTAAAATAAAGTATAACTCCTTAAGCTGTTTATAAAGATTGAATTCAGTAGGAATTAATGCTACAGACTAGGGGCATCACAAAGTTTCTAAGTAAACAAAAACATTGTTGGTTTTGGTCTTTACATAGGATTTAGTGAGATAAGATAAATACAGAATATCGCCAGCCTTCTCCTTTAAAGTATATGTGTGTTATTGTCTTGTTTTGCAGGTCGGATCAGGATGCTTCCCCAGGCTGTATTCTTGCTTCATGGCCTCCTGGAGAATGGCCACACTGTCTATGTTCACTGTAACGCTGGAGTCGGCAGGTCGACGGCAGCCGTGTGTGGCCTGCTCATGTATGTCCTCGGCTGGAGCCTGAGAAAGGTGCAGTACTTTGTTACAGCCAGGAGGCCAGCAGTGTACATAGACGAGGAGGCTTTAATCCACGCTCAGGCAGACTTCATCCAGAAGTTTGGACAACTGCAATCATCCATGTTATACCTAGACACATAAGAGATGAGCGCCCTCACAGTGAAGTCTTCGAATTTGAAGCAGAATTTACAGTAGCGATAGTAGTGGAAAGCCCCACTGGACTGAATTTTGTTAAGTAAAATAATTCCTGACACTATGTGGAGAAAAACATACAGTATAGTCTGTGTAAAAGGTGCCACAAGGTGAAATAACCTATAAGAAGAAAATGAACTTCTTTTCACTTAAATCTAATGTTTGTAAATGACCCACTTCAGCTGAGTGGCTTTCAAAAATCAGGTTGATCCCAAAGTATGTGAAGAGAGTTCTACTGGCTGCCAGCAGAGATGGTGCAAGCAATTAATCCTACTGTGATGTGCTGGCTTTTAACTTCAGCAATTACTCTCTGCCATTTAGCATATACAGTTGCCAATCATGCACCTGGAGACGGCTGCGGACGTTATTAGCAGCTTTCAGTAAATGTCTGCAGGGGTGTTTGGAAAGACCTTTTCTTTTAACTGTATTTTGTGATGATCAATGAGTAGAGCTGACATTTTGAGAGGGCAACTTTTAGCTGATGTGTTAAACAGCAATGAATGAGGGGAACACAACCAACACAAACAAATATCACCATACTAAAATCCGAATTTAACAACTATGCAGGTGAGATATAGTGCTTTTTACTCTCCTCCAGCCTGCTGTGTTCCCCAGTAAAGGATTATTCCACATTTGCTATTGAATGACTGTGTATCAATTTAGAGAATCCCTCCTTTTATTTCAGAAGGGAAAATTATGTGTTTTTCTTCTTCTTTATTTTGGAGAGAGGTCTTAATGCTGCATGAAAATAGAACTCCTTGCCAAAGCAACAAATCAATTCCTGAAACCAAAAAAAAGGGACAATGCCTCTCCCCGTCTGTCAGAGATGTATTCAGTTCCCAGATATCAAAGAATACAGCCCCGCCCCATCTCTCTCAGAGAGCTTGATAGCATTTCATCTTTATTTATTCGACAGATGCTATTCCGACCTATCTCCTAAATAATGAAAACAACATCCCTGCCAGACAATTTTAATGCATACATAATAAGACATTATTGGAATACTGTTTGTTGACGATTTTGAACTCCTGCCGAGACTCCTATTGAAGATATATTGCTTCTTTAAAAGATATATCATTCTGGTTATGTGTCCCTGATTTCAGAAAGTTAGTGGGTAAAGATTTTTCTCCTCCAACACATACACACACCTTCTCATTATTTTTCAGAGTCCCTTCAGAAAACAGCACCTGATGAGGGTATCAGTAGGGATAGGTGGGTGGACTGAATCATGTGTGTGCTGTCATCATGGATTTCCAAACGTTCTAAAAATATTCACAAAAACTGAATGCAAAATGAGTGAAATTCCTTTCTTCTTCTTTTGAAGAAGCAGAGTGTGTACTGGTTTGAGGAAAATAACGTCTGTACATACAGTACTGTATGTGCGTGGGTGCTGGGGTTTGTCATTAATGGATGCCAATGTAATTGGTAAACATGTTGTATTTATTCCAGTGGGTTATTGTCAATGATTGATGTTCAACAGTATTTATAGTCCACATGATTTCCCGGATCTGCCAATCACCTACACCAGCTCCCTCTGAGCTTTGCATTTAAATTAGAGTAAGAATTACAGAGCATTTGCAACTATCAAAGAGACAGCTTTTTATGGTGTAGAACATTTATTCCATGAGGTATCCACAAGTATATCTCAAGTTCCATTAAGCCAGAAATGTGCTGAGAGGATAAACTGTTTACCTATGTTACACCTATTGTTTTAGTTTGCAATGTCCCTGCAAGGCGTCAGCTTGTATTTATTCCCCCTGCTTCTTCTTTTACAGACACATTCATTCTGCTGACTTAAAGCGTCACAGATCCATTCTTTAAATTTGCTTCTGCGCTACACCTTCTGTTTTCCATTAATGGATCCATCGACTGAGACACACCAGTTTCTCCCTCTCCTCTAAAGTGAAAAATACAATAAATAAATCACAGTGTTTTGTTCAATTACACCATCTAACAGAGTGTCCTCAATAATGCCCAGAGGAGAGGATAATACTTTAACAAAGAAATTCTTAGTATAGTCCTCAGTATGCATGTACTGTATATAAAGTACTCAAATTAACATAAGACAGTAACCTGTGTATAAAGTACAATAACATTACTACAGCAGTGTTAATGATTATTGTAACCAGGAAATGCTGTTCTGAATTTATTTAGGTCCCTGTCAACTAGGGCTGCATCAATTAGTTTATTAATCTATTAGTCGACTGCGAGAAAATTAATTGTATATCAATCACTTGCTGATTCTAACTTCTTAAATGGTGGGATTTGCTATTTTTTTATTGTCATTTATGACAGTGAATGAAGAGTCTTTAGGTTTTCGACCAACTCAAAAAAATCAATCAAAACATGCCACTCTGGGCTCCATTAAAAGTAATTGGACACACATGATATTTTGTGTAAATATAAATCAATGTTGATTTTTCCACACATGCTATGTTGTGTCCATTCAAATCAGTACAATTAAATGACTGTGTCACAGCCAGACATTAGCAAAGAGACACCAACAAAGATGAAAACAAAATACCAGAGCTGTGTCCAGGACTTACTGCCAAGCCTCATAAATAACATCTGCAGAAAGTACAAAATGGCAAATTCCACCAGCTGTGGAGCTTGTATTCTGTCATTCTTAGCAGTGGGAATAATGCCCATTAGTGTATCAAAGATGGCAAGAATTCTGGAAAGCCCTAGCTGAAAGATCTACCTGAGCTGTACCTGGAACCAGGAGGATGCTACAGACTGTAGGCTGATCCACTGACTGCCACATTAACCTGAGACATGCCACTGCTGGAAAATAAAATCACAGGGGAAAAGAGTGGGTCCATCTCATCATAAAAATATGTCATCTCCGTCAGCTTCTGTGTTAAAAATGACTGTATGATAACTATACTTAAGTTTATTCCCTAACTTCAATTCACAGCCGGCTCCATATTCCTGCTTGTGTTGCTTGCATATCATTGAGAAACATCACCTGTGCAGTGCAGACATATTAATGGTATATTTATACACTACTGCCAATCAAGTTCTGCATAATTCAACCACATACTCATATAATGTAGTTCCACTCAGACAGCAAAAGCAATGACCACATACCTAATAAAGTGAATACAGCAACCTGAGTGGGTAGACCAAGGATTTGCAATACAGTATTGGATTCTTCCCACATCATATGAACTGTGAATTACACAAAAACATCTCAACATTGGAAAAGTTGCTTTTTGACAAAACAAACACTTGCACACAGTGCAAGTAGGCAACACAAGTCAAACTGTACAGTACAGTATACCACTCTATATTGAAAGATCAATATTTTGTATTCCATGACTCATCGCAACTGCTCATTTCATCCAATAGTTTGGTAACGAAGCTGTTTCAGTAACAAGCCAGACGCCCAGTCCACATCTTGCCAAGGCTCATTAACACCCTTCTGTTTTATTTTGCATATCTGTGAGATGGATGAGCAGAGCTATTTAAAGTCAGTAAGGCACACTCACAAGAAGATATTATTTGTTTACTTTCTGCATTAGATATTCATATCTAAATACAGCCAGAGTCCATTTTAGCTTTGGGGAGTGAATTTTGCTTTTGTCCAATAAGCCTTTGTTCCTTTAAAAAGCATGATATTTCTAACATGAACTCTGCCCTTTGTAAAACGTTTACCATTCGTCTTCCATGCAGTTCTATTAGCTGGACCAGTCTGCACTGGGCATTCATTCATCATAGAGAGGTAAAGCTTTTTCAACTGCATAGACCATCCGACAATTCACACACACAAAGAGCCACAAATTATTTATATTCATCCCATAAGTCTGGACACCCCTGTTCAATTTACTTAATAGATTCTGAGTCCAGCCATACCGTTTGCATGGTCAGGGCTCACTGTGTGCCTGAAGAAAAACCAGCAATGAAGACATTGCTCTTGACTTTGCTCCCGGGCAGAACTCCAGTCACCCTGGCAGGTACTGACTGTAGAAGGAAAAGTGAAGAGATGAGGTTTGACCAAATAGCTCCAGATTTACAGGCTTATTCTGCAATGCATGTTTCAGTAGCTTGCACCAGCAGCCAAGGGACATGAGGGAGGTTTATCTATGCAATTCAAGGACTTCTGACAATGAGACATTCTGTGCAATAAGACCAGGCATTAATAATGTCAGATAGTTGGAAATGAAGTAAAAAAATGTCAATAAATGCAAGCACAATGTAACAGTGATAAAAATATATCTGAGATTGCAAGATGTCGACTGACTGTGTAAGGCTGGATAGATTTTTTTTTATTTTTTACCATGCCAAAATATGACATGTGTTCTTTCAGACACACCAGAGATGAGACTTAATAGACATGAATTCTGTATTGACACAGACAGCATCATTTTCCAACAGGTTTTGCTTGATGGAAAATGCTTCCCCACACTACATCTCTACTGCAGTGGTTCAGAAGGATGCTCTTGGCCAGAGAGGACCAAGCAACTCAATTTTGTCAATGTGATCCAAGCTGAGCCCATGATGTGGTGATAGCAATTTTCAAAATATCTGTTGGAAATGTTGAGAAAAGTCTGCTTAAACAGGACCTCAATCCAATTTCTTGCAGTTTTCCATCACAGACCAGCAAGCATTCAGTTAGCTGGGTAGTTTCACTTATGTTGCTATATAAGGATTTGAAAGTACAGAGTCAAGGCAAGGGAGCCTTCAGAACATCCATCGCAGCCAGTTGGGGGGATTATCCAAGCAGCCAACATCTGTGAAGCTGGTCTATTGGCCAACCGATCTTTAATGCATTATTTGCAGTCTGAGTCATCCACAAGCAGCTAGTGGCAGTGCCGTACTGATATTCAATAATACTCAGCCTTTGTCCCTGGAGGCCCAAAACAATGACTGGGCTGTTATATGCAGACTTGATATTTCTCTAAATAGGTGCATTCATCACACATTACCTAATCATACTCATCTAAATTTCTTGTGGCATATAACAAGCCTTTCAAGCTACAACACAAACAGCAATATGAAAGAAAGGGAAATAACTGTCTTTTCTATTATGTTTTATTTTCATGTATTTAAAATTATATTACTCATTGACTACTGTATACGCATATCCTTTGCATGGTTTTCAATCAGCTCCTGGTAGTCAGTCTCTTTCACATTTCTCTTAATGCCAGTAACTGTTCTCAAAAATAAGTTTGCTTAGCTGACTTAAAAAAGCTTTGGCTGACACATGTAGCCAAGAATCAAAATCTGTGAATCTGGTTTGTGAGTTTTGACAAGATTAATCTTGATTGCTTATGCTCTCACTACATGCATGTCTGAAGTTATTCAAAGTAATGGCACCAGAGCGTTGCTCACTGTTGCTGGACCACAAAGAGATCTTTTAATTTCACGACACAGCTTCAAGCAATATAGATGATTGTTGGTGGTTGGAATGATTGCCCCCGTTTATGATACTAAAGCACTGCATTCAATTTGAGCGCATTACTGTTCATCACAGAGAAAGGAAGAGTGGTGGGTGAGGGAAATGGATGAAGTAAGTCATTTGCTTTGACAAGCCCCCACCACAGCCAGTCACTGTGCGATTATACTGACTGGCTTCCTGTGAAATCCATTCTTGCTGTCAATACCTCTGTTGTTCTCTCCATCTGTCCTGTTGCCACTGACATTGATCAGTGTCAGCAGGACAGATTCTGATATGAACAAGGGAGGAGGATAAAAAGCTGTTGTGCCACAGCAAATAACAAGAGTGTTGGTGTGTGACAGAGAAAAACGTGAGTGCAAGGGTTGTGTGTTGTGCACAATCCTAGTCATAATACTAATGTTTTTATATATGCTCTGCTGTGAGTACAGTGAATCAAATTCTGTCATTTATTGTCCTCAGCACAGAATGACAACACTTCACAGGTGGACACTTGCTTCAATGACCTTGGACTTGGCTAATAAAGATATATCCCAAATCAATAAATTCCATCTGTTACCTGGGGCTCTGCCCTGGGTCTGTGCACAGTCCTGTTTGGGCTCTATATTTCACTCTCTTCCTAGAACTCATTTATCACATAAGAGACTATGAAAAGATTTTAAGTCACATGGAGGATGAAGGCAACATTTAAGGAGCTACATTATGACGTATTTCTGGTTGGTTAAGATCTGTCACTAATTGTTAGCTGCAAACTACAGCCACTAATTATTGAATTTGATTACATTTATATTTGTTAACATTTTTTGTTTTCCACAAAAAGCTATAATGAAATTACCTACTGCCTGTTAAAAATGATCAAAGGTTAAACAGCCCTTGTATTTTCACAAGGGCAAATGGAGCATTATTAGAGGACAATAACCATGGTATTGAATGTTTTGGACAATTAACCACAAACTTCTATTTGCTGTCCATGACAGCAAACATTTTGACAGCTGTCAAAACTACTGCTGTAAAATCTATGCTATTGTTGCAGGCAAGAACCTTTTCCGAAACTGTCCTTAGTAGTGCATTAAAACACAGTCCAGCAAACACCAAAAATAAATCATACAGCAACTCCTCAAATTGAAAAGGTTCAAGTTATGATTTGCTTAACAAATATCCTACCTGATATTTTTTCTGTCTTCTAATCAAAGTAAAATGTTTTCGATTAGAGTATTAATAAAAATTGGGATCGATGAAAATATTTTTGTCTAAATGATTCATGATGCAAGCTCTTAATGTGTGAGGGTAAAAGATGTAGAGCTTTGTTTCTGTGCTGCAGATTTACAGCATAATTAATCTGAGCCTCAGATTGTCTAAGATAGTATCATAAAACTGTTGTTAGTGGTAACATTCAACACTGTTTGTCACTTCATCTTATTCTGGGGGTGGATAGGCATGTTTGACAAAACAATTACTCAGTTGTCTAAGTTCTCCAAATCATGTCTAATGCTTTTTTCTTTCAATTCATTTTTGTAAATCCTCTCCTGATCCACTAATCCATCATATTGTTTTGCAGTAAACAACACTGGTGACATGTGAAAAAAGAGAGATCTCTCCATCTGAAAATGTATGTGTATGTTGTCTGTGAGTGTACAAACTGTTTGTATTCATATTTGTCATCTTGCTTGTACTAAACAAGACTGGACAGGTATACATTACTTGGTGAAGGGAGCTCATTTGAAGACATTTTTAGCATGTAATTAAGCCGACTAGCTTTCAGAGAAAGACGATAGAGATTGTGTGGCCATGCATGATAAGTGGGCCTGCCTCCCTAGTTTCTTTCCCCCTGCCTGAATCAGTGATGCCAGATGCCAAAGCTGACAGCTCAGTTAACATGGTAATCATGAGATCAATGAGTGCTAAATGATCCAATGAAAGACACGTCCATCATTTTAGCATGACTCTGCAGGGAAAAGGTTGCCATGTGATATGCATCAGTGGTTTACTCCGAGCTTCTGAACATTAACTTTTGTTAGGTTATAAATCCTGTCCTCTGGCTGACAGTGGAATTGCACCTGCATAAAGATAAATTATGCTTTGACAATAAGAACCCAAATAAATTGCTTAATTCAGTATATGCATTGGAAGTTGTCCTAGTTTTTCTACCTCGCTTACACTTTCCCAACTTGTTGTCTGATCAGCAACTTGGTCAGTACAACAGAAAATACCAACATTTGGTACAACCCTACTAGTTACACCTTTAGAATATAATCAACTTAATCTCTGTTCACACTTTAGACTTTAGAACAGAAAACATGTCCCTGAATGTCCTTGTCCAGAGATGCAACATGGCTGCCCTGATCCCATCTGATGTACCAGTATGCCTCACTTGTGTGCGTTCACAGGGACCAGCAGGCCACTGGGGGAAGGAGGGAGTCCTGAAGTGGGTTGACAAGGGACAGAGCGTGACTCTAACCCGTTTCGTCACACTCACACTATTTGACATGGACTCCCTGCCACAACAGATAACATTAACGAGAGAGTAGTGAACAACCCGGCACAGATGGACCAGAGTCCAATACACACACACACACAAACACACACACACTGACCTCTTTTCACCACTGTGGATATTCCTGTATTCACACGGAGGAGTTGCTGAAAAGTCTCTGCTTAATTAGTCCTCTCTAATTATTTAAAGAAGAGCTCTCAACTGACCAGAGCCTGAAGATAAGCATTTACAAGGTGGTGTTTGTACCGATTTATGCAAATGTATTACATATAGCTGGGGTATTCACTGTGCTGAAAGCTAATGATGTGCATCTTATCATTGACATGGTGTTAGGGCACTAACCAGATAATGAGTCACTCAACACAATGGCAGAGCGCATTTACATTACCCACCAGCTAATGGACATCTTTGAACCTAATATGATTTTCCCTCTTTCAACCTAATGCTATGCTGGCTGATGGATAATTGGAAGAAGGTAATTGCTCTGTCCGTGTTTGGCAACACAGCAACCCAGAACTGCATTATGGAGCTTTTTTGTTTTTTTCACAAATCGAAGTCTTTCTGTTATGCTTGTTTAGCCGAGCTGAGAGTTGAAGAGAGGAAAAGCTCTGGTGCTGTGGATACCATTAAAAGTTCATTCCGTGTGTTTATTGTGTCTTTGGATGATGAATCCAAACATTATTAATAGGATGGTCCTGTGTGTGTAGGGATGAGCAGACATATGGCTGCCAGTACCCCGGACCGCTAGACTCATAAATCAGCAGTGACAACACATAATGAATGCAGGCCTATCAGAGAAGATTGGTTTGCCCATCTCTATATCAGCTCTGTGAAGTGATGGTAGAATTTATATTTACAGGAAAATTTATGCTCAACATGAACTACACAGGCAAGCATTAAAGTATGAATAAGCGCAACAGTACATGACAACTATAAATTAAAGCTTGCTTGTTTAACTACTTTATTTTGATATGAATGTTATGGTGGCAAGTTTAGCAGATGTACATTTTTTTAGCACATTTAGTTTACAGCTCAGTGCATTTTGCATGTCCTGAATTTCTGCTCTTCCTACCTTCATTACTGTTACCTCGTCAGCACATCTGGGCCCCACAGCCAGACAGATGGAAAGTAGATGAGGTCTGTCTTTAGTCTAGGGACTAAGCCAGCTGTTCAAAACTTACTTCAAGAATATATTGGTATGATCAAGTCCCGCAAGATATGAGTAAAGGCCTTTGGCAGAGCCTTAGAGGCTTCAGTGTCTGATTGGTGAGTCTGAATATGATTGCAAAGCCTTGAGGCAATATTCAAAGGCAAATTAGTCTTGCAAAGCAGGCTAACATTATACCACAAGTTGTCATATACTGTTAAAAAAGCTGACATACTAGAGGAGGAATGTTGGTGAAGTTCATATAGTAGTTAATGAGGCACTTGAAGAGTTTACCTTCACTGTCAAATCACTTGCACTAAGACTGGCCTATAATGACTTTGCAAATGAAGCAGTATCAGGAAGAAGTTTGTGCTGTTGGACTCCACCTATCTGTCTTTATCTTCAGAAAGAAAGTTCCATTCCATTCAATGTCAATCTTTCAACCTGAGTCTACGAGCTATCTCTTTCTCATTCCTTCTCTCACACACACACACACTCACATGCAGATGCACACACAAGCACACACAATTTCACTTGAAATCCCTACCTAAATTATCCTGTAACTCTGGGGGGCTGTGAAACTGCCAAGTTGATGGGAGGGCAGAAGGGGATTGTGGGTAATTTCATGTCACATTTCCAGCAGACTGATGTCTCTTTGGACAGATAATAGCCTACAGCTCACAGTGACAGAAAAGGCAAAGTCATAGCGCACCCTGTCTTCAAATATACTACTTTTCCACACATTTCCCAGAAATGGTTTAATGTATTATTTCTGAGGGGTATTTGCAATTTTTCCACATTTATACATTTGCATAGGCATATGGAAATTACTTGTTTCTCTGAGTACTGAGGTTACTGGCTTCCTACTCCCATTGCCTCCATATAATACATCACGAGCAGCATGGATAGTTAAACAACGCACTAATGCTTGCATTTGATTTCTTCCATCAATAGGATAGAGTGAATTTTACTTCCAACAACCTCTTGATGACGCCACCTTGACGAGACAACAATGGCATGAAATTTTTGCTGTCGACGCTGATTCTTTTTTTCCCTGTGGATGTATTGATGATTTGTCAGGAACAAGCCAATGCATATAAAAACGTAAGAAGAGAAGTTCAATACAGCTCCAAAAGTGCATATGAGTAAGAAGGCTAAGGTATAAATTCTGTTACATGTGCTGGGCAATAGGAATATGCTAATTAATCAACTTTTTTTTTTTTTTTTTTATAAAAGTGCAAATACAATCTCCAATTTAAATAAGTTCACTTCCAGATTCTGGGTCAATTCTGGATTCTGGATGAATTTGGTAACAATTGTGTTTTGAACTTTTTAACCTTTGATTTACACCCCTGACTCACTTCCTTTCCTGCTACTGATGATTTTCAAAACAGAAACACACCAAAGTCACGATTGGTTTTTGAACCCCTTCAGATAGCGCTTCGATCTAACCCCCATACACAACAACAAAGCCAGCTTATTGGAAAACAACTCAAAGAGCCCAACCAAAGCAAGGAGGAGCTTCAAAGCAGTGGTGGACAGTATGTAGTACAGTGGTAAGCGCAAAGCCAGCACTAACAAGGCTGAAAAGTTAGGGCTAATTAAAAATAATGATCTCTATCGGCTGTCCCTCTACCAGCCATTATAGCTACTCACATGAACCTCATGAAAAATCATATTTACTTGCAGCTCCCTGACAGTCTCAACAATACATTGACAAATTATTTAAAAATAAGAAATTGTGTCCAATACACCATGCTAAGATGTCTAATTGTGAAGTTTATTATCGATTAAGGCTAATGTTACTGTTTCATGGAGGCAGCAGCAGATGGGAGATACTGCGAGAAAGAACATGAACTCTTTACAGGCGGTATAGTCCACCATCTAGAAATCACCCTTTTGTTATGTTTGTTAGTTTTTCCTGAGCTTTATCAATGCCATTCTACTACCTGTATCTGCACTACCAGTTGTCTCCAAATGGCTATCACTGACAGAGAATAGCTGCATACAAATGTAATTTGTATGAAACAGGGCTACATCATCTTTACCCTCTTTCTCAACTCGTGTTTTGCCCTTTGGTCTCTGCAAAAAGCTCCATTAATTTTAGTTTCCACCACCCACCATACACCGCTCTCCCTCTTCTTAGTCTCAGCCTTTTTATCCAGTCATTTTTTATAAATTTCTGAGGTAAAAACAGTAAAGTTTGTGATCAAATCTGGGCCTTCTACTGCCTGACAATGTTCCCTCTCATCCTGCACCATTACCCATCCCTTACACTTACACTACTCTCTTCACTTGTCTCATCATTCTCTTCCCTCATCCCTTATACTTTTTTTCTGACACTTTCCCATCAGCCAGTTCTGTTCTTGTTTTCTTCTATCTTTGTTAGACATTATACCACTGCATTGCCTGGCTGATAACGCGCCCTTTAAAAAGCTGTATCTTCGAAACAAACAGATGATTTATAATGTCTGTTAGTCAGAAGACAGTCAAACACTCAAGGAACAACACAAAACCGGTGAGTGCCTCATTCACGGCAAAGGTTGATGCCACTGTCTCATTGTTTTGTGTCTGCTGATAATTTAGTTTGGCATCTTCGCGAGTAGAAAATTGGAAAATGTTTGGGTCTGTGCTTCAGTGGACACAATAAACGGTGCATCGTCACACACAAGCAGATGCAGTCAAACATGAAAATCACCACCTCTTCCTTCAAACCCCCACCCACATCCCACACATCCAAGCATTTCAGTCATTGGCATGAAGGTGGCCATGGCATTCACAATCTCATTTTGTCAGTAAAAGCAGAAATGTTTGTCACTTGCTCACTGGCGTGGAGGACAAGATAATGAAGTGTGCCAAAATTAATATAAAAGAGAGACTAGGTTAAATCCCTTCTGTGGTTTCAACCCACAATGCTGTCCCCATTCCAAAAAATGCAGAGGTCAACAGTTTGCATCCTGGGTCGTAAAATAAGCCTTCCAGTGAGCTGAAATGTGGTGTCAATATGGAGTGGAGTCAGACAAACATTATGACACAGCAAATAATCATGAGTGAACATCAGATTTATGGGTACATTTTACTTCTCTCAACAAAGGCCTGGCCTGTGTTTTCAATAACCAACCATCATTCTGATACTCCTTGACAAGCAAAAACAAATAGACAGAATTCATTTTCGGCACGGTTGTCTTTTTCTCAGAAGATGCGTCACGCACCAAGGTTTTATGGTATGCTGTATTTCAAACTTTCGAGGCATAAAACAAAACTTCCTCCCAAAGCACTTGTCTTTCAAAAGTTCTGCTCTCCGCACACTTTCATTTGCACACAACAGAATAAAACATCCTCAGCCTTTTTTTTTTATGATGTATCCCTCTCTGAAAAAAAGAGCAGGTGTGCATTCCAGACAACTACTAGCGCTGATGAAATCCAACTGGCTGCATCTATCACTGTGAGAACCCCAGAGCATCATGTTCGTTGGGTCGGCTCTAAAATCCCACTATAAACTCCAGCCCACGAGCTGAGCTGTCAGGACTCTTGGCCCGAGCGCTCACTCTCACTAACAGCCATCTCCTTGGCCCACTATGAAGGGTAGCTTTGCTACTTCAGCACTCACGCTGCTCTGTCATGTCCAGCTCTCCACTTGCTTGTCGCCCACTGCCGTGCCAAATATTCCCCCTACTTCAACAGCTACCCTTTGACGGAAGGAAGACTTTTGGCTGAAAAGAATGAGAGAGAGATAAGAAATTGGATAGAGCTGAAGTGTTTATATATGGTCTTTACACCCATGTCATGATGCTATAACTTGTCCTGAGTTACCACCGTGTGAGTGTGTGTCTCTCTGTCCTTCTTCAGGCGTTTGTAATAGTGTTCAAGTCCCTGCAAGAGCAGTCACATCCAATTCCCTACTGTCAGTTGTAAGAACTGGGAGACGGCACAAGTGAGATGCATTTGCAGGACAATGTCACAATCACACCACTATGAGATGCTGAAGTTTTTTATCACCCTGGGCATGTAAACAACAGCTCCGGAGCTATGAGCTCTTGCATAACAATTCTCAGCAGTCCTGTGCTTCATTTAATAAACAGTCTTGTGTGGCAGCTCTGAAAATATCCTGCAGGCATCACGGTACGTTGAATGAATTTCCCTAAGTAGTTCTCGTATTTTCAAAGAACAAAAGAGCGTTGTTTTGGCGAGTGAGATTAGCCATTAATCAGAACAGAGCAGCCTGTTGCACTTCAAGTAAAATCAAAACAAGATTGAGCTTGACACATATGTTATATAAATCCATATTTATTCATACCAACAGTCTCATTTCTGTAGTTGAAGGGGAAGGAGGGTTTTTTATTCAGTACATATGTACATAAACCCACCTGCCAGCTGCCTACTACAACCTCAGTCATTAAATAGTTTTTCTGGAGCTGTTTCCTGTATATATCAACTGGGATATTCTGGCATAATTACCTTAAACAAGATCATGGTATCTGACTGGTACCCCCACTCCTGTGTTATTGGTGTTGCTAAACCAGGACGAGCTTTTCATTTGCTTACTGTTGCATAGAGAATGTTGTTCTTCTTCGATCAATTCATAACTTTTTCCTCTTTTATAATGTTTGTGAAAAACTTTCCTAAAGAACATAAACATGGTTCTTTGGGTTTTTTTTTTTGGTTGGACCTTTTCTTGGTTCTCCATAAATAGACTGTTTGGCTTCTGTGTGGATTTTTGGTTTGGTCTGAATTTGCCCTTTTAGGGCGAGTGTGGAAAAAAATAATTGCCACAGGAAAACTGCAAGCATTTTGCTCATTAACTAAAAGAAAGCTATTCATCGGAACTCTGCAAGAATCTTAAAATAATTCAAGAAAAATTATGACGATAAATGAATAGAGTGGATGATGTAATCTCTTGGCACAGGAAACACTTACAATGAAAAACAAAACAAATACCTTACCTAGTTACAAATTGAGAATCAAGTTTCATTAACAACAACTTTAGATGTGACGGTTGATCAGGTACTGCAAACATTCTCTGTTTTAGAGCAAGATATGACAGGGAGGCAAAGTCGGATGAAAAATAAGAGATGCAAATAGATCTCATCTTAGAAGAGAGAGACAACTATCAGACACATTTCATCAACACAATGCACTTCAGAGTGATTAGGAAATGATAGTCACCACAAAGCTGAAATGAAGAATCAAACAGCGTTGTACCATGATGATGAGTGTGAGATTGGTTTTATCCATTTGCGTAGCATTTGAAAAGAGAGATCCATCCAAAGGTTCACGAGAAAAGTGCCCGTGATTGAGTTCAGTAATTTGGGGGCAGAGACGATTTTAGGCTTTGATTGCCAGGAGGCATAGAGACAAAAGAGCGAGGGGAGGAAATGAAGAAATGGAAGAACAAGAAGAGAGGGCTGATTTTGATTGGGCTTGGCCCCACGGCTGTCAGCCAATTTCATCTAAGTGAAGCTTCTGATGACTGACTGATGAGCAGAAGTTCCAAAATGAAAAAAGGGAAATAAATTTGGGCAGCAAAGGGTAAGAGTGTGGCCATGATGACAGAGAAAGTTAGAAACCTCTCTTTACAACATTCAGAGGACTGTCAATACTCCAGGAACACTGAATGCAATGGTAGTGATATTCAAGCAGATTTAAGTGATCTGGTAATGAAGTTATTTAATATGTGTCATGAAAAAGACTAGAGCGTTTTTTTCTGCTGCTGCTGTAAAACAATGAACATGACAGCCTTTATTAACGGACATGTTTCCCCAATTTCCTACTTAAGCCTCTATTTTCCTCCTCTGAAATACGCGAATACCCCTTAGCTTGCATCTCTTCATTCGAATCCACCTAATAAGTTTGTTGAACTTTGACTTTAAATTGTTGTCAAAGCAGTTGGAGTTACTCCTGAAATCCATTCTCCCATTTATTAATTCTTCAGACCAAACAGAGTTTGCTTGAAATGGGTACTCCAACTTTAGACGTCTACTCAATAAATCCACAATGTCTCCACCTCTAATACCCATGAGGTTTTGATACCTTTAGATGCTGAGAAGGCATTTGACAAATTGGAATGGAATTACCTTTTATATTGTTAAGAGAAATTTGACTTTGAGAAAAGTTTTATTTCTCGGATTAAGCTGCCCTCCAGAAGACTCAGTCAGGATTTCCATTATTATTTGCATTCGCCAATGAACCCCTCTTGATAGTGCTACTGCCATAACAAATATATTTTGAAATTGTCATAGAGTCTCCTTTTACATAGATGATGACTTCCTTTTGTACATTTCCAATACGCAAAAGTCAGACTTTCATTAAGTGGCTCCTCCAAAATTTTGGAAAATATGACATCCAATCTTTCAGTCTATTAAAGGATACATTTCCAAATAATTCCTGATTGAGGCAACTTTTACAGCTTGGAGGAGTATTATATATTATAATAATAATTCAGATGTCACCTATTTAAAGAGTGTCTTTCAAACCCAGTAAGCTTCATCAGTAACAACTACACAACTTTCATGTTGCTCTATTTTGCCACTATTCTACTATCCATCTGTTGGAAATCTCCTTGTATGTTTCAGCTTTCTGATGGTGTGATGGCCGAGGCTCTCTGTGATTGTGCGATTGCATCAGGTTTTAATATCTGACTGGTGGCTGTTTTTTGTGGACAGAACACAATGGGTGAGAGAAGGAGGATATTGAATGTGTCAAGAAGGAAAGCATCTGTCTCATTTACTACCCACATATCAGCACCCAGTCCCCGTAACGAACGCAGCACATTGGACACACATACTCACAGAATTCCCCAAATTCCCCTATTGAATGTAAAAGAGACTCTGTGTGTGTGTGTGTGTGTGTGTGTGTGTGTGTGTGTGTGTGTGTGTG
>JBBMOC010000006.1:8874177-8901677 GCA_037975185.1 Centropyge bicolor
ACACACACACACACACACACACACACACACACACACACACACACACAAGCCAGCTAATACATGCGCACACAAACAGCAGCCATCAGAGTTGGTGAATTTTTACACTGAGAAATACATAAAATGACTGTGAACAGACTATTTTGTTATAAATCCTTCTAATTTTATTTTCTCTTGGCTGACAGTTCTTACAGTTGGCTCATGTAAGTGTTACACAGGCCAAAAGCAAGGCAGCAAAAGATCACCTTACCCCATAAACCCCTAAGCTGCTATATGAGACAACGCCAAAAAGGATATTCATTTAAATATTGTGGAAATGAGAGAGAATAAGAGATTAGGAAAAAACAAAGCCGTCCTAGTATGACAGACAAAAAAAGTAATCTAAAATACAAAAACAGAGATGTCACTAATGTTTCTCCTCAACATTTTTTTTTCATTATCCGAGGTGGTGCCAACAGTGGAATACAGCTTTGACAAAGTCACAGCCACAATGTGGATGTCATGAATGGCTGTGCAGGGAGGATGAGGTCGGGCCACGGTGGGTGAACAATAATTGAGTCTATAAAACAGCCAAACCTTGGTGAGGAAGAAAAGGATTCGAGAAAGTCTTTAGAAAAAAACATTTGAAAAGCAAGAGCTTTTAATCTCTGTGGAGTAAAACTGAGTAAAAGACCACATAACTTGCTGAGAATCCTTATTATTAAGTAGCTGTATAGACTCTTAAAATATGCAGCTGACTTGTTTCATTATTTTTTCATTTACCTTACGCTAAAGGATATGACAAAGAAGTTTGTTTTGGCACACAGTCCTAATCTTCGAATCCACGACAAATCACCCCCTGGTGCATCCTATAACTCTGCAGCAGTGCATATTCCTGATGCCTTTGTGAAGCCTGTTGTTTATCCCCAGGCTCCTTAAATACTCAATCATGTTCTGCAGCGACCAGGGTGGGAGAGAAAAAATAGATATGGGAAATCATATTTTATGGTTTCCGGGGAGGAAATCAGTCCCAATTCTGAATATGTTCCAGGAATTTATGTTGGATGCTGCTGAATAATAGACGGCCTTATTGGCAGTAGACACGCCACATCTCTCCTCTTAATAGGAGGACACCAGCTTGTGCACCACAGTGAATGCACACAATTATAATACTAAGAATTTGATGCCAAGACATGATTGATCCAGTAATTGTGACGCCTAAGTCATGGACGATCATTATTACTGTCCACTGAAGGTAATTTATGAGAGCCTTATTTATCTCAGGACATCACTGAATCAATACAGAGTTTATGATTTTCAGAGATGTACAATATGAGCCCATGCTATCTGTGCTGTACCGCTCACATTTCATCAACTTTAATTAAAATCTAAAATCAGCAAACATTGGAAACTCATCAACCAATTCAGGGGGAACATGGGGAAAATCTGTCAAAAAAATCTGATCTGATATTTTCTCTTAAGCAGAAGCATTTTTACTGACTCCATCAACCGCACTGAAGAGATGACTTGTGCCCTTTGTTGACAGAAAGACGAGGGTGAAAAATATTTGAAGTATTGGGATTACTCTGAGAAATCACAAACAATGTTTAATGCTTTCTGCCACTGAGCCTCATTTCTCCTTTTTATGTAAATACTGAGAATAAAATCCCTGTTTAATGAACTGTAGCTGTGTATTTGTCTGTGTATAACTGACAACCTAATCCAAGCCCATCTGTTCTTGTTATAGATCTCACTGTCTGAGCGCAGGGAACGAGTCATTCAAAATCAAGTCAAGTTTGAAGGCCTCAAATTCCTGTTGGAGGGTGGAGGCTCAGATTATATAGGCAATTTTCTTCAAAAGTTTTAAAACAGCAAATGCTATGCTTAAGATTTTAGGCATTAGTTTGCAAGAAACATATGATTCATAAAAAATGACAGGTGAGACTGCTACCTAATTGATGTCTTCTGTTTAGCATAATCTTTAAGTGTGAAAGTTAGAGCACAGAGCTGTGGTCTGGGCGTGGAGGAGGAGAAAGGAAAATCTGGTGTACAGTAAGCACAGACCAGTCAATACAGTAATATTAAAAAGCTGAAGGATGCTGTTAGGTGTCTGTGTGTCCATGTGCACCGACCCCTCTTTCCACCCATGGAGCAATGAAAGCAGAAGTCAGTGTGCCGGTGTCCTGATAGCACCCCTCTGTTCCAGGATAGTTGCTCTGCTCTCGCCCTGAGGCCCTGAGCAAGGATCTCTTTATTCTGTTTGGATCCTCTTCTCTTTGCAGCCAGCTGCTGCCCTACTTGGGTTTCTCATCCTGTGCCTATGATTGCCCCCTTTGCTTAAAGCCTCTGCAACTTCGCTCAGAGGGCTTTTTGAATCCATTCCACCTTGAATAATTGTGCAGGTCAAAGTCCTGTGTGCAGGCGCACAGTTTGAAAATGGTTTGACATGCAGGTTTGACTTCACTTTCAAGCATTTGAGTAAATTGGTTCATTTGGAAATGCTGCATATGGCAGATAGGGTCTCGGTCTGGATATAAATTACGTACATTGATTTTTCCTTCTTGCAAAGTATTTCTAACTCAGCTCGTGAATAAGCTGTCTTTTTAGTATTCAGTTTGGGCACCTCATGCAGTAATTGAACCTGTTACATCAGCATGGGCCATTTAACATTAGTCAAGCACGCATGCAAATCATTATAGCAGGCAAAGGAGAGAATGTTGAAAAAGGTGTCGCATGAAGCAGTGCATTGTTTTTATCATAAACACAATAGGTCGGAGGAGAGAAAGTGTGCAGGTGAAACGCGAGCCTTGTTATGAATTCTGCACCAGGCAGCAGATTCAGTAGAACAGTCTGTAAGGCGTCAAGACGACCCTCATTAAAGCACTCTTCCCATTATCATCAGCTTGGTGAATATGTGTAGCTGGTAACAGATGTGGCTCGGTGCTCGTTGGGCGACCTAGCGTCCATTTGTCAGGGCTTAAATGGTAGCTGTGTTCATTAAGAGCAGATAAGCACCGGAAAGAAGGTTAACTGATAGTGCAGAGGTTATCCTCTTCACAGATCCGTATGAGGTGCTGAGCATGTGTGTGTGTTTTGTTTCTTTTCTGTTTCACCCATTGCTAACATTTGAAACATGTATATGAGTATTTGCTGAGACACACACTAAGATTTACTGTGACAGGACAGGCGGTGAGTCAGACATACAAAGTAGTACAGACAGTGAGGACAGACAGGGACAGACAGAAAGTGCAGTGATGAAGAAACATTTGTTGCAGTCCCTTTAGTCCTTCACTGTCCAGCCCTGATGCAGTGATAGAGCTCCTCTCTTCTGTATAATAAGCACCTCCAGCCACTTTCTGTTTGAAATGTTTTCCCTAATTTCTCATTCTGTGCCCGTCAGAGTTTACACCTTCAATTCTACCTGCACTCTTCCCATCTCATGCAGTCTATTTCAATATTCATCAGCAGAGGAGGCAGGCTAATGTTGTTCCCACTACACCTCTTAACACTGACATTTTCCTTGCAGACTTCAGTGTGGACATAAGCTCCAGATGTGACCGCCGTGGACAAGACATGTCTATGTTTTTAAGGAATTTGTGAGTGTGTATTTTGTTGTGTTACAGGAGTGGAAAAGAAAAAGCTATGCTGGTAGTAAATGACCTTTAAAATAAATGCATTCCTTTTTCTCTGGCCAGAGAGGGATAAGCAATTCATCCAGTCAATCAGAATGAAGCAAACTTAAACTCCAAGTTAAACTTTAACTCTGAGTCTACTTTTACCCTGCAGGTAAACATGAACTCAGGGCACCGGAAACAATTTCTGTGCAGCCGGGCCTGAACACAACGTGAATGCCCGCATATACACATACACGATGCTGCTCTGTGGACCAAAATAATGTTAAACCTTTCCATTTCTTGGGCTGCTAAGCTATAGGCCTAGGTTACTGACACTGTGGGTTAGGACTCAAAATTGGCACATGCCCTGTTCTGGTAGGATTCCAAGGACAGGAGAGGTATTCTTCAATTAAATTTTTTAGATACTGAGCTGATAAGCTGCAAAGATGCAGGAAATTACCTGGCTGCCTGAATTAAGTTTTAGATTAGGATTAATGATAGATACGAAATTAGGTTTAGGAGGGAGGCAGAGTTTTTTTTTTATAAAAAAGGGCATTATCCCAACCAAATCATGTAGTGTCAGTAAAAAATCTTCAAAACCTTTAAGCCTGGTACTTACTGGTGTCCATAGGTTTTTCTTAATATTGTTTGGGAAAACCTGCCCTTCGTCAAATTCCTCCTTACTTTCCTCAGTCACAATTATGTGCTGCTGCCAGTGGGTTTGTATAAAAAGAAGTAAACACTAAAGTAGTCAAAGCTACACATTCTTGAGTGATGTCTAAATTCGTCCAGGGTATTCATATGCGATGCTATCTTTGGTTGGAAGCAATATCTATGATGCCAGCAGGCTGAGCACAGGTTAGCCAGTAAGCCAAGAAGACCAAAAAGACAAAAGAAAACAAAACAAAAAGGATCACATATGAAGAATCATTCTGGAAAACTTCAATGGAGCTGGGGGGGAAAGTCACTTAAACCACTTTTACTGGCCAAAATAATCGATTTTATTAATAGAAATATGAATGGGCTTTAAGCTTTTCTCAGTTTTGCCAGTAACTGAGACAAATGAGCACTGGTGCTGAACATATTAAGGCGAAAAAATTAAATAGTAAAATTGCACCCAAAACCCTGTACATTGTCACTAGTAATAAATTGCTTTGGTATAGTTGCGGGCCCGAAGCAGCCCAGTGGACTAGAGTCTCCCAAGCTCATGTAATATCTACTTTTCCAAAAGTTGTTAAGAACAACTTAATAAAAAAAATCCTAGTTTCACAGTTGTTTCATCTGATATGTAGCAGCTTAGTTCATCACTGATTCAGCCACTTAAGTGAACTGCAGCGACCGCTTTCTGGCATTTTGTGTTCCTCTCGCATCATTTCTCAGAAGACTGTTGCAGCACGATACGGATCAGTGAGTGTGAAAACATCCCTAAAATGATTCGCACAGTGGGTGAAACTGACTTTATTTTGAGATGGAGAGAGGAAAGGACATCTGTGAGGATGAGAGTACTTTATTAGAGCAGAGTTTGGCATTGTAATTTAGTTCCGCTCTTGCCAATGGCTCCAGGTTGCCGTGATAATGTTTCATTCTATTTGTGAAACCTTTACCAGCCATTATTTCCCTGCCTCGCTTCATTTCAGCACAGACACCAAGTGAAGTGGGGTGGAATGATCGCGGTTGGCCATGTTTGGGCCAGACTTAGAAAATCTCATTAAATTGTCCAAAAGTGGCATTAGGAACCTATTTCTGGCTGTTAACAGGGAGGATGGCGTTTGCATCCAGCCCTCAGAACGGCTGTTAGGGGTTTGAGGAAAGCCATTATTGGTCACAATAATGCCTGAAGTGAGTACACTAAAGTCATTGTAATTATTTCTTCCTTCCTGTCTTCACAGCCTGGACGTGTCGGACAGAGACAAGAGACCTATCACATTATATTATTGGTTGGCCTGTCGTGGCCTGTCGTGGCAGTAGACATTACTGTGAGAGAGGAGCTGGATGACTCAGACGCATAATAGATGCAATTAAAAATATGCGTGTGTGTTTTCATGTGTGCCACTGTGTGTGTATGCTTGTATAAATTCAATTTCCTCATAATTTCCCCATCACAACAGCAGTGATTCAAATTACTCATTCAATGGAGCTGTCTATTTGTCTCTTAAGTGAGTAAAAATGGTTGTTGAGTATTGTTACAGGAATGAATGAAACAGATGTGTCCGGGCTTTTTATAAAGTCATGACTGTACTGGAAATTCTTTAGTGGGCCTGCTGCAGTTTTAGGCAGGCAGTGGCATTTTCAATGGAAATGACAGCAAAACAACTACTGCAGCTATTTTGGTTGCGAAACAGCCTTTACACTGAATGATCACATAAAATAAAGGGAATAAATTTTGTGTAGTTCTCATTTTGTTTTAGAGCAGACGCACTGAATGAGCCCAGCGCAAACTGCACAGCGCGGTATTGACCTGCAATAAAATGTATGTGTTTCCATGCCATTAATAGTAAAGAGTATGTGCAGTATGGCCTATACCCTGTCAGAGAGCCATACAAACCAGCAGTAACACAATGGTTTGCAGTAATGGAGGCAATGTTTGAGAGTATGGGCTGTTAGCAATATTGACTCCTGTTAAAGATGTCGCTTTTGCAGCACTGTACCATCACAAACACATTGTCATCAACATTACTAACCTTTTAAATTAAAGGTGACAAGCAACCAACATAAAGCACCAGATAAGAAAGGAGATTATCAAAGGGGATTATCAAACTCAGTGTCAAACAACAAGAATATCACATCAGCATAATCAGATAAAACAGTAGTAATGAGGTACTGTATCATAATGCAAACTGAGAACAAAGAATACTTTGGTTACATTGGTCCAGTACTGAAGGCATAACAACTAATCTTAGGCGAATGAGAAACTGTAACCAATCACTGTAACTAGGAGGGACAGGAGCTGCATGCATGTCTGCACAGGATATGCATTCAGACCAGCAGTGCTTTGGCAGTCTACAAATCTACACACATACATCTACAGCCCGTTTTCACATACAGCAAAGGGACCAACACATGCTGAACCTGCTTGTTAGAAGAGAGTGCCACTATGGTGATACCTGTGATGTAGCTAGAATAGTGGTACATTTGGGAAATACCAGAAAGTATCATGAGAGATTTTAAAATACCTGCTTGTTAGAATTGCTGAGTTACTGTCTGTCAGCCTTAAAAGCTTAGGACATTGTAACGCAGGTATCAGCAGGCTCATGTGTTCTGTTTACTGTCACAGAAGATAAATGAATCTCTTGTTCATATAAAACAACCTCTCTCTGCTGTGTCTTTGAAGGCTTGTTAATGTTATTAGCAAGAGTGAGGCAAACTTTCTTGACCACTGCTCTGAGCCACCTTACTAAAAAGGTAGTCAGACAAAACTACTGTTTTATTTTGTCAGCCATTAGTAATAAATAGAGGTTTACTACCCAAGAAATGTACTTTTGAGTGTAGGTACTCTTTAAATCAGTGGTGCGCTATCCAGCAGCCACAGACATATTAAGGTGAGAGCAATCACTGAGTCTTGTACCTTCAGTTATCACTATAATGTTTGGAATAGCAGTTTTCAGGAATTAAATTTATTTTGAATGATATTGTGATTAAGGCCACTCTTCTTCTGCCTTCCTGTCATTGCAGCTGCATTGCAACTCTGAGTGAAATACCGAATAATTAAATAAAGGATCATTGTAATGATGCCTGCAAAGAAGAATGTAATTTGAATTGATTTTTTTTATATGAAATAGTAGCCCAGCATCAACAAAGCCTGAAACTGCTACCTTGCAGATAAATCGTTCATTAAGGAAAAGAGCTGGGGGAATCCAACAATGATACATACAGAAAAGGCAATAAGTGGCAATGATATATTTTGGCCCTGCTCCATGGAAGTAAATTGGATTGTTAAAGCAAGTCAGTGCCTTGGGCTCTCTCTCCAATCTAGAGAGCTGCCACTGCCATCCACACTTGCATTAAGGCACTCAAAAATGGATGATTTGTTATATTGTGGCTACCCAGACAATAGTTTGGAAGCACTATCAACTAAACATCTTGATCTCACAGAATTCCTCCTCAGAGAGAAAAAAGAAAAGACGTTTTCTCTCCAGATAAATGTACCATTATGGTTGCTTCTTATCCCGCCCTTTGTTTTATCATCACATTTATTCAATAGGAAATGCAAAACGAGGGGGGAGCAACGTCAAGTGCTTCTGTTTCGCTCCCTCTTGACTATTGTGTTTTAGCTTGAGAGATGAATTGCCTCAGGAAACTGAAACTGGCATGCTACTACAGCCATCACATCTTTTCTTCATGCAAAATATTCAACCCTCCTCTGTTTAAGTGGATTCGCATGTTCTTTGAGCATTCAAGCATGAGATAGATGGAGTCTGGTTTCAGGGATAAACAACAGCAGAACACCATCATTTGTACAGCCCACCAGTCTCAAGAGATCTCTGCTGCACGTTCTTACTAGGCTAGGACTTACTGTGGCAGGATCTATTCATGGTCTGTAACCAAGGGAGCTCCAAGGTACTTTTTCTGAAGATATAGATAAAAAATGTCACCTGGCCATGATTACTGGAGTGACTGCACCCACACATACACACAGCCACCACAGTCAAGGAAAGAATTGAAACAATGTTCACATCAGCCAACCATGACAAGCCTGACAGGTAATCTTGAGAGAGCAAAGAAAAGGGCATTCAATATGTCTCTGCCTTGAGTCTCGAGTCTGTGTGTGTAAATATGAAGATGAGAAATGGATTTGGTCATGTTGGTGTGTGGTAGAGCCAAAGGCCTCACTCAGTTTGGAGACCTTCAGTGTGAGGACTCCAAACTGCACTGAAAAACTAGGCAGGGAGAAAGATTTAATAAAATGTTTTCAAGAATCTTATGACACAAATGTTACACTACAAAAATAAAAACCAATACTCACCATCACATTAGTAATAAAACTCATGATGTTGTATATTTCATTTAAAATGTTCAAATATCTGCCGGTGCAACTCTTTCTTGGAAAAATAAATGCAATACTGCAGTAGCACAAGTTAAAAAAAAGCATCAACTACTGTACTTAATCTCACCAAAAAACCCAATATTAAATTGTAACTTTACCCCCAGGTTTGAGCCTAACTGCACAACAGCATAATTTGGAAAATCACTAAAAAGTGGGCAAGTGGGAAAACTGCAGACATAGCTCAAGCTGGGAGATGTGTACAAGCATCACGTCCACAAGCTACAAGTTTGTCTGATGAATAAATAACTGATGAATAAATGCCATAATCATATAAACACAAGCAGAATAGCCACAACAAATGTACCTTTTGGTCTTTCACAACAAATGAGCTGCTCAGGCCAAGAGTAACTGCTCACTGCTATGGGTGTGTTGTTTGCTGAGCTAGGATCGGCAGCTGTCATCCATTCTTCGGCTGAGGGCGTGTGGACTGTGATTATTGTCATTAGAGGGTGTTAACTTGCTTTTAAACTTCATGATGTAAATCAGTCCCAAACAGTTGACTCTCTGTCAGCATTGGCCTTGCAAAGTTAAGGATTATTTCAAAAAGCAGATGGCATGTTGGCCTTCACACACAGCGCATCATATTCATATTCATATAATTTATTTCACAGTTCAAAAATGGATGCTGGTGTTAATACAGCGGGCCTCCCCCATCTTCCACTTGATTAAACAGTCACAACGTGATATTATGAACAACAGAACTCAGTGTGCAGTATATTCACTCCCACACAAACAAGAACACTAATGTACATGGTTAGAAATTGAAGCGAGAGGAAAAACATCATGCGGTTATTGTCTGTGGCCCTCAGCGCTTCATGCACACATAACCAAAAACGTACATATGCACACATAAGCTTGCAACCTAGCATACATCCGCTCAGTGATGTGCCATATACCCACACTCACAGAGAGTGCGAAACTCCACGACTAATTAGTTTACCGACATCCTTCTGCTGAAGAGGACTGAGGCTTGTGGGGCGATGTGTGTAACATCAATTCATTTTTTCCCACTGAAACGGGCAGCAGGGAGGTCTGAGCCCATCCCATTAGCATGAAACAGTTGTCGACAAAAACAGCAAAATAAAGCAGCAGGTTCCCAGGCTCCCAGCACACACCACACACTGGGCTTAGTCCCATGCTACTCCACAGCTTGGCAGGAAAACAAAAACAGCACAGCAACACAGGGGTGTGCAGGTTTTCACACCGCAGTGTACACCAGAGATCCACACAATGCACCGTGTGCACACAAGGGCAAAGGCAGCACCTGAAGTGCACTTCACTCAGGAGTGGATGGGAGAAAAAAGACGACAATTTGCCATTTAGTGGTTGCATAAAAAGAGACAAACTGGAGAGAAGCGAAAGCATTATATGTGTACTGTGTGAATGAGTGTGTCTGTGTTCCTGTGTGTATTTATTTTTTTCTGATCACGGACATTGATGCACAACCTGTGTGTGTACAGAGCCGTTCAATGTTAAAATAAGAAATTAAAAAATTAAAATGTGGGTTGTCAGACCAAAATATCATATCTCACATAGACAGTAAGACTAATAGTTCTATAATATAATATAAATAGAATCAAATGTAGGTAAAATTCTTCATTTCATTCCAAAAGCAGCACAAAAGTCTGGCATTATCTACTATTTGAACATGTCAGAACCTGCTGTAATATCCAGGCAGCAGACACATAGTATCTCACAAGCAGGATGCGTCATCTACCGTATATATCTATGAGTGAGTTGAGCCAGATGACATGAGTCAATGAAGTGGTATTTCTTCAATCAAAAACCCCAAATGAGTCCGCAACAAAGAAACAAAGAACTTTACTTAACTTCACGTCTGCCCACACATCCTAGTTGGGACCAATGACTTGAATCTGGTGCATTCTGTTAGAGAACAAAGAAATCTTTTGGATTCTAGTTTTTAGTTGTTACACTGCTTCTCATGTTTGTTTGTGTAAATCACAAATAAGAGAACAACTTTATACTCTAAGATCAATATGAATTTAATATAAACTATATTGTATGATGACATATATACGGAGATTTGTATAATATGGATGTTTTGTATAGCAAGAGGTGTTATGTCCCTGCAATTAACCATTTTGGGCAAATAAAGAAAATGCTGTGTCTGAAAACATTTCTTAATACAGGGCCCTGTATGCAGCATTCGTGTCCTTTACCAGTCACAGGTCACACTTGTGGTTTTCTTAGCGATAGTAATAGACGTTTTATACTTGTGCTATTTGTGCTCTGTGTTGAAAAGTTAACGTACAGCCCTGGCGTACATACAGATCACTCTCCAATTTATATTTATGAATCTTTTCTTTCTCTCTCTGTTAATATTTTTAGTAGCATACTCGACAGAACACAAAAAAGGCCTGAAAACCATAATCTTCACACAGTTGGTCGTTGAACAAAAGCTGTCCCAGTTTCATCCCAGAACATCAGGTGCCACCATGAGAACATGCTCTGACAGAGAGACCTGTCATTGGCCGGATTAGCACAGATCAGTGTTAGCTGCTGGTTGGGGCAATTCAACTGGGCTTTCTGATACATTCTGTTGTCTTTGGTGAACAGGTTTGTACAGTCTCAGACTGAGATAATCCTGTACATAGGGGGGGATTAGCCTAAATCAATAATGACCCCACATTGTGAGTATGTCATGACAACTGGCATCTACCTCAGAGACCTGTTCCGGTACATTTACCCAGGTTTTGTTTCAAATCTGTGGAAATGAAGAGGCTGCCCAACAGAAGAGCTCCTTTCACTTGTCTTCATTCATGAGCTATAATTAGGCTTTGAATGTGCCAGTTAAAATTCCCAGCTAATGCATGCAGTTCAGCTTCTTGTCTGGCATCCACTGGAACAAAATATTCCTTTAATTTCTCAACACTAAAGCCTGCAGGCAAGTCAGTATTCTCACACATCAAGCCAACTAATCAATGAACTTGTCAATTAAACTACTACTAATGGGAAGAGTAGTAAGTCTATATACGGAGGCCTTCCCACATGTGATGTAGCATCATCACACTGCTCTCACTCAGCCTTTGGCAGTGGAGAGATGATGAAAGATAATTTAAAGGAAGAGTAGGGGAGCACAGAGGAGTTTCTTTGAGCTGACAGCAAGGACACAAACACAAATAACACTTACAATTATTAGATTGTGCTTGTATTTGCAAGGACAGAGCTAAATTTATAACCTTATTCTCAGTAGGTTGTTTTTTATTGTGTGATTATGTGATGCACATTCAAAGCCTTTTGTAGCTTTCAGCAAGAGCACTTTGGACTCTTGATTAGTTTGGTTTTGTGTTTATAGTCGTGGAAATGGAGCATCATTTAACGAAATGAGTGCTGTAAGCAGTTGTGGGCACACATTTATTAGCTACACACTATCATGGAAACTGTTTCCTTGGCTCATACTGTGGAGGTTTAAACCACTGAATAAATGTAATGCCTGTTCATATTCTACCTGAATCATGGAAAGAAGCATGCACTGCATATGTACAAGGATGGCCTTAAACAAATACGCTGAGATTTGTTCGTGCATGGAAAAGGAAAATAGTGAAAGTGAGACCAAGAGAGATGCACAATGAGACTGAAAGTGGTGCAATGACAGAAAAGGGGGAAAGCAAAGGAATCTGCAAGAGAGTGAGAGAAATGTGGGAGAGGGATTAACACAATTTTAACTAAAAATATGTGAGTCTTGAAGGTGGCGGAAGAAAGTGAAAAGGGAAGAGAAAAGGAGAAAGATTCATTATTGCAGAGGGATGGATATGGACCATTAGGTGATTGCTGCAATGTTTCCCAATAAGACTCTCAGGGCCAGCTAATTCACCTGCAGTCATTTACCCTACAGTACACAGGCACAAGGGCCGCATGGTAATCAGCATGCAGAGGAAATAAGACTCTCTGCTGAATACATGCAGAAACACATGCGTGCACACATAAGATTACATAGCAAAGGCACTGTCTCTTTTTCTCTCCCTCTCAGACTCTCACATGAGCTCACTCTCATGTTGTCTCAAGGTCATTAACAATTTTTGTTTCCTTCCTACTGTGCTATTGGTGTTTCTTCCATGCATTGTGATAATTAACAATTAACCTTTAATCGACAATGCTTGTCAGAGCTCACACTTAACATGTCCATTAGTTTCATGTCAGTGCACAGCTGATATTAGCAGCCTGCACACACTTAATATCTCACATAATCCAAAGTACACAAAGTCTGACCTTCTAGCTATTGAACAGATGATTAACCTTTATGCTCATTTAGCCTCTGGTTCGCTTCATTACTTGATGAAATTTTAATTACAAAGCTGAAATCATGTTCCGAGAGCCCTCCCTTGGAATCCATATCTAAGCTCTCCCTTGAAGACCATCGCCTAATGTGCAAATTGAATCCATCCACATGTTTTGTCTTAGTTTGCTACGAGGGACAAGGAAAGTTTAGCTTGAGTTAAAATAGGGTTTAGGAATTTGTCAGTTCAAACTTTTTCTGAGAAATCTCCCGGCACCCAAAATCATGTCAAAAAAAACCTCTTGGCCGTCAGTATTTGTCATTTTCTTAATTCCCAATGCCAAAAGTTGTGCATTATTACTGTTCAGTCGCAGCAGGAGCCCATATTAAATGGTTCTTCAAAGATGCAGAGCTTGACAAGGAATTCTCCAAAGCAGATGTTGTTTTCAATAGTTAATGGAAAGACTGAACACATACTGTATTGCCCAGAGACAAACTCCCTAAACCCCAAAGATACAGACTTGTAATACACCTCAACAATATTCAGGCCCACAACTGCACAAAGCTAAACAAAGCACTGCGTCACATCAAAGCAACACAACATATAAGGCCATGCAACTACATTCACCCACGTATTAATTCAGGTAAAAATACAAACATGCACCCACTCACAGCCAGAATGTAAATGCATTCCCACAGGGGCACACTGCTGATCATGGGGCAGTAAACAGGTTTTTGTTATATTTAGCTGTTTGCTCCACTTTTGCACTTTGCCTCGTCCCTTGTTAGCAGAGTATGCAGAGAAGACAAGGCTGGCAGCTCTGGTTTAGCTGATGCCAGTGCACAGTGCTTCTATTGTTCACCTGCGGATTGGGGAACAAAAACAAGGTGTTGTCGTGTCATCCCAGGCCTCTTACTGTGAAAGGATAACCTGCTTTCTGACTGCAATCTGTATCACACACAGAAGCTCGATTCCTGGCTAATTCTCACTAAGACTACAGCAATGGAAAGGGGCTACAAGGAAACACAGAGAGGGCCTTAAGCCGGATTGGTTTCAGCTTTATTTCCACATATTTTTAGAGGGGGGAAAGGGAAAATTGGGGCAACACTTTCTCCGGCAACTCTTGTCATCCATGAATAATGGAATACAGACATGTAGAGGGAGCGAGGGGGTGAAATCATAAGACTTAGATTCCAACCATTGGATTTTCATTTTATTTTGAAGGCTGTCATCCTGTTGCTTCATCCTTGCTTGTCTTCATTAGACAAACAAACAAAAAACGTACAGCACTACTGTACAATATTGATATGGTAAAGAGGTCCATAGTTTCATTTGAAGGGTCTACTAGAACAAATTTTGATGCTTTAATATAAAAAAAAAACACATTATTTTTCTTACAGTACATTGATGCAGCACCTCTGTTCATGCTCTGCCCAACTCCATTTTAGGCCTCCCTCCTAATCACTAATCACTATAACCCAGTCCAGCTCCAAGTCTAGCGTGAATATCACCACCATAACCACTTCTAAACCAGCATTTATGATTTGGATTGGTGATGCCAGGCTACAATTTATGTGAAGGCTATTTTGAAACAGACAACGTACCCTGATCCTTGTCAGCCATCAGTACTTCCACATTGTGTACATCGCAAATTTTATCATTATCTTGCTTAAAAGGACATTATTGTGTTTCAGAGTACACTGTCACATTTTTTGATGGACAAAGAGATATTTGACAGATGAACTCTGGTGGTTTACTTCAAGGGAACTGCAGTATAGTGAGTTGATACGATGTGATGTAGGTCAGCAACCTCATCAAGAAGTGACACTGGGAAACAGAGAGGAAGATAGATATAGAAAACAGCAAAATGGACAAACATCAGGGGTCGGCAAGTTATGACAAGTGAGCCAGCGTGGGCACACAAAGCCATTTTCAGTGGAACAAGAGAGAGAAAATACTTTACTACAAATATTGACACGTCACTGCATCGTTGAATATTATATTAGTATATTGCCACAATTACAAGTTGTCAAAGTAGGTATGTGATAAAACAGATTAAAGCAGCATAAAGAATTAGAATTGACACAATGACATGCAGAACCTGCATTTACAAAACACCACACCAATATTCTTGTGGTGTGGCAAGCAAGGCAACATAGTCTTGTTGCAGGAGGAGACTGAGCCATAAGGGCTGTATTTTTGCTGTGAAAATACAGTGAGTCAAATGTGTAGTGTGAAGCATCTTTTTGAGACCAAGCATGAGGAAAAACTTAAAAGAATGGTCAGAAAAAGCTGAGTAAATCAAGAGGGCAATTTCAATATATGCTAAGAAATATAGCACATTTAAAACATTGTAACTACAAGAATACAGAGGGCAGCTATAAAAGAGGAATGCATCGCTAAATGTGGGAAATCATTCACAGACAGAGAACACATAACGGAGGATTTCTTCAACTGAAGTTTTTGTTTGATGGCTACTGAATAAAGGCATTGTCAAGAATCTACACATCCAGCACACTTTTTCAGTAACAAATGCACTGGTGTTCAATGTTGCTAGAGATGAAAGTTTGGACGTCACTGACTGACAATAGATGGTGAAAACATCAACATACGGAGCTACAAATTAACTGAAAGCAACACAGAGAGCTTGGAAACATCTGCAGAAAGTAGGCTGGAGAGGAGAAGAAGGGGGGGAAAAAAAGAAAGGAAGAGCACGAAGAAATAGAGAATAGTAAGAGGTTGAGCACCTCAGGTTGCACAAGGAGACAGGATCACTTTTAACCAGTGGGGACTGGAAATGCCAATTTGAGAAAATGAAAACAATGAAGGCCGATGATGGATAGCTCCTGTACTCACTGGCAGATAATTGAAAGCATTATTCCTTCAGTTATTATCAAAAACTCAAGCAGAAGACTGCCTCTGTCTCAGCTCACACACTGTATTACAAAGCCAAGAGTATGAGTGAGGAATATGAATCACAAGTGATTCAGTATTCAGTTATTCACAATAGGACTGATTAAGATGGGCTGAATCTGAAGTGGCTGCCACCAGCTGTCAACTTGATTCTCTACTTACCTTTCCTCTCTCTTTGGCTTCGGCTACTTTATTATTTCTGCTTATACAGTAGAATCATTGCTATTTCTCTTGCTGTTTTCTTCAGTCTTTTTGCACACTTTTCTCTTCAAATTATTTCCTATTCTTTCTTTGCTGTAGCTGGCAAGCAAAAAAAGTTGTGTCTCAACAGCCTTGTTTTTAGAAGGACCACAAAACATTTTCAGTCTTTCAGATGACGTTAAAACAAGAAAAAAACAACTGCAGCTTTGAGGTTTTCAAAAACGCGCACACACACACACACACACACACACACACACGTACACATTCTTTAGTGACAAGTCAAATGAGCATATCAAACTACTCTCAGACAAAACTCCTACCTACATTATTCACTGACATCTTCTCCCCTGTTTCTGGTAGCATAGTTACCTGTTCCTTTGACACATGACAACTCCCCTTGCTCCCATCAAGCTGCCTGCAGAATCTGACAGGCTCTTTAAAGGCCTCTGTGAGTTGTGTTTTGATCATTAGCACCCCATTTGTCAAAAAGAATATGCATATTCTAAAAAGAACTTGGGGAAAAGCCGCATCCCATACAGCCTCTTCTCTGTGGAGCAAGTTTCCTGCTCTTGTTGGGGAACCAGATACAGTAAGTCTAAGTAGTCTAAGTACACTCACAGTGTGTCAGTGTCACCGAGGTCTGTTCCTAACTTCCCTGACGTTTAAACAAAGGTTTAAACTTACACTTGTCAACGAGTCAAGAGTAAGAAAACACCCAGAAAACAGTCAAAAAGGACCAACAAGTTCATCAATAAAGTTAAACATTGCCAGAAAAAATACAGCAATATATAAATCAATATTAAATGTGTACATTAATAAAACAACAAGTTTAACTGACTAGTATTTTTGGTGCCAACTAAAAAGGGTAGCATCGACTCATTGACTAATTGCACAAATAAATAGTGTACTTTCAGACATATTACAAATGTGTGTGATGGATTCAAACCAATACAGATGATGTCCTAATTATCTGTATTACATTTAGAACTAGAATATAATAAAATCACCTGCAGTAGAATAAAAACAAGCTAAGCTCTGGTATCTATAGTGTATTTTCTGTGTGTCAGTACGTTAACACATCCGACAAAGAGCTTCCCCAGTGCCTGCTTCCTACTCTTACACTGCTGAAAAGTCACATTTGGGCAAAGTGACTTAACTAGGAATAAAATACTGAACAAGATGTTGACCAGTACAGGAAACCGTACTGCTTGACTGAAGTATAGATAAATTAATTAATGGCAACATTTGCACTCTATGCAATCTGGGAAGCTGTAGCTCAGGAAGTAGAGCAAATGTCCAACTAGTTGGAAGGTTTGTGGTTTGATCCCTGGCCCCTGCAGTCTATGTGCCAAAGTGTCCTTGGGCAAGATACTGAACTCCAAATTGCCCCCGATGGCTGTTCCACCAGCATACAAATGTAAGTTTCTTTGGAGAAATGTGTCTGCTATATAAAATTGTAGAATCTGATATAAACAGACGATGCTGTTTTCCTGACAAAAGCTTCACACTTGCACTGTGAGGAAAGTTAATTTTATGAAAAAGTTTATATCCTTATAATTAAATAAACTCACATTATGCTGTTGTTGTGTTGTGAACATCACCGGACTGAGCTGCTCAAGAGCTGCCATTATTGCTGTCTTATGTCACATTTTAAGAAGTTGAGTGTTGGCATCCATTAAATCTAACTGAGAACACGTTGTCATAAGCAAGCTGTATTGTGGTCAATCTCCCTAGGCTTTTCTCACAGCAGACATTTTGATTTGTCACAATAACATAAGCATAGATGTTACTCATGACTTAGACGATGGCATTGTTTTGTTTAAGTGCCCCAGTAAGCCACAACAGCGTAACAGTGAGCCAGCATGCATGATAACAGGACCATGAAACCAAAGCAGCTAAATGGAATTCAGCCATCACTCATTTTATTATTTACATCTGTGCTTGTCTTCATATGACATTTTCTGTAAAAAAAAAAAAAAAAAAACAGGTAATGCACTGAAACCACAGATGAACCCCCACGGCACAATCATCTCAGGTAACAGCAATCAAACACAATGATGGTAGGATGATCTAAAAATACAGATGTCTAACTTCTATCTCTTCTTCCCTTGCTTTTACCTGGGCTTCATACCCATTCAAGCTTATTTTCTGTAAAGCACTTGTGATGAAACTGTAATGATTTTGAGGTTTCCTACAACTTCTGCGGTACCTGCTGCCTTCCCTTTGACACCAAGCTCTGCTCGCTCACCAGAACAGCCTGTCTCTGGTACAGTAGCCTTCACTGTTAATAGGCAATTATAAGATTATAAGTACATCCATACTACAGACAGAGAAAGGGGCCACATCAGAGCCAAAGAAGCACATTTTTAAATGAATTTAAAGAGCGTTTAACTGATCCTGTTTAGCACAAAGGTATCATCAACATCAGATTTACTACTGGCAGGCGCATTTCATTTTATAAACATGAAAAACATTGTTTACAGCCAGGGTTTCACTCACTTTTGTTTGAGGTATTCTGTGAAAGTGACAATGAGCAAACACCTGCAGTTCAGCCTTGTTTCAACATCAGAACATCATCTGCATACCAAGCATCTATCATTATGCAAAACTGATCAAAAATCGTTACAACTGCAGTATCAGAATTTTTTTGTATTTTCACAGCACCTCTTATTCAAAATATGGATGACAACTCAAGGTCAGACACACATTTTCTTTTAGTGACTCATCTCAAACTCTGCCAATTCTACTATAACTTGTGGATACTTCATTCAGTCCATTACTCTAATCAACATGCTGATGTTGTGGCGACTGGGCTCTGAGCACCATGGCCAAAAGCAATCTTTCAATAATTTAGACTGCTTCTCATTCAAAATCTGCAAGATTGTGGCAAAGTGTCGTGGTGCATCAACCACAACCTGTCAGCCACACAGGTGTGATGAGCATTAGATTTGCCTCTGGCAGATGGTTTTTTATGAAAGTAAAGGGTGTGAGGGAAAAACACATATTTTGTCACAACTTTCCAATTCACACATTCAGGGAAAGATGCAAATCAGACTGCAATTGTTTGTTGCACAAACAAGAGGTGGGTAATGTGGTTATTATTTTCCTATACACAACACAGCAACAACCCTCTACATCTAATACAAAATTCCCATCAAATTTCATTAGAGTCTGTGTTTACAAGTGGCCTGATTGGTTCATACTGGCGTCGTGGCAGCAGGGCTATAAACATCGTGAGCAGGAATGTCAATGACCTGCCTGCAGCTAATGGTCCATGCTGTAATGAAACTGGGAAGATACTGACTGATTCCTTGCACACCTCCCACTGCTCTAATTTCAGACACACCGATTTCAGTTTGTCTCCCTTCATTAGTCCTTGGCCCTGACCAGGCATCATGAATGAGCCTGTTACAAAGAGGTGAGGAACATATAATCATAGGAAGCTTGTTACAGTAATCTTGGCTTTGGAGAGAAATGCAGGTGTAATTTGTGGACTGCAACGATACGAGTGCATGTGTATTTGTTATCATCATGTAAGTGCAAAGAGGGATGATAAACATTAGCAAATGAGTTGATGCTAATGACTGCCTTTAAATATGAGTCTAAAGGAGGCAGGAAACTGATAGTCTAAGGATGACATTACTCACAAGAAAACAGTGAAGTAATGAGACACAAATCAAAATGAAAATGAGGGCATAAATTTGAAAGAAGAATTATACAAAAAGTTAAAGGAGGACTGAGGTCACAACTTGCAAAGTTCTGGATGCACTGTGCCATATTAAGGCTGGCTCTTAATGAAGTACATAAAAGTGATATAAGAAAGTGTACTTGATATATCAGGCTATGCTCTCTATTTCTTTTTTTAAAGCCCACAGAAAAAAAAAATGCTGATACGGGACAAATGCCCAGAATATTCCCTCAAGTATCCAAAATTAAAACCCTAGGTCGATGCCCTGCCAGAAGAAGGTCCAGTGCAGTTAGCTACTTAAAAATAATTGTCAAAGAGAGAGCTAATATGGTGCTAATGCTAACTCACCATGTGCACTCAGCATATTCTGGCGATCTGGAGTGCACTGAGGACAATAAACTGCAACAGATAAGTACTGCAAGGGAACTGTTAAAGCTGGGAGGTTCATTAGGATACAAGTTTAACTCAAGTTTGTGTGAGCTGGAACATTTACATAGAGGAGCACTGTGTAAGCATAACAGAGATTCAACTGCTGACATAATAGCAATAATGAAACCTGGCTATTCTCCTGATTTGTTTTTGCTTCTCCCCTCTAGGTTGCTTATGTTGTATTCATACCTTCCTCTCTCTTTCCCTGGCTACAGACTGTATCCCATGTCCCACACAGGTCCTGCAGGGTCCTGCCTCCCCCTCTCCTCAACATCTGTTCCCTGTCCTTGCCTTGTGCCAGGGTCAGCTACCCGCCAAGACACCCATACCACCAGCTCTGCCGCTGCCTGCCAAGCATCTGATCAAAGGGGACAGCTGTCGAACGGATCTGCATGCCAACCAGAATTGCTGCATGAATGAGAAATGGGCTGAGGAAGGGAAAAAATAAACATCCAGCGCCATCAGCACCACCATCCCATCAAGTAAAAATGAGTTGGTCGGTGGACAGCTGAGGCGACATGGCCAAAGCCTGGAGGAATAGTCGTAGTCTGTTTTTACCCACAGCAAAGAGAATTAGCAGATCACAGATGGTGATGCTCAGAGGAATATAATGACAACATGACAAGGAAATTAAACAGATTAGATATTGTCTGTTATCCTGTGAGAGGCTCATATTAACAGGACAATAGATAAACTGTGGTACAGTTTTCTCTGGATGTAGAGCAGTACTGACAAGGCCAGGGTAGAGATTTGATAGCGAATGAGGTCACCGATAGTAAAAAGAGGGCATAAGGGGTCAGGGAAAACCACTGATGATTCTCTGTGTTAAAACGGATAGAGAATAGAAGATTATTCATCGCATTCATTGTATTAGATGTTTTTTTAAGCTGCTCACCAGGGACCCAAATTTTCTAGCCATGACCCTTATAAACACCTATGGGTTTACTTGCATCGATACTTACATGTGCATGCATGTGCAGTTGGTCTGGTCTTAAACACCTTGCCTGAAGTTTGGAGTCGAAGGAATCAGGCGTCTTGTCAATGGTTTGGGTTTAATCTAAATGAAATGTAATAAAATTAGCAGAGCAGATCTGGACACTGTGCTTGTGCAAGTACACACAGAGTTTCATCTTCATCTTACTGACTGATTAAACATGGGCTTTATGAGATTGCGTTTAATAAAATATCCAGCTGTCAATAAATCTATGAAATTAATGAGTACGACATAAATAAATTCTCACACAACAATGGCAGATGCATGATGACTAACAGGACAACATGTCTGAAATGTAATAATTTCAATATGCATCTGTGGGATGTTTTGTAATAAAATAATGTAATGAATGTGAACAATTAATGTAAAAACATGCATGAAATAGTGTGTAAACAGCCACACCAGCAGTTCTGTGAGGTTGTATTTAGCCGCAGCTGTGTCAGCATGCTTACATGCTCACAGTGACAAAGCCAACACACTGATGTTTAGAGGCAAATATTTACCATGTTGAACATCTTAGTTTAGCATTTTAGTCTTGTAACGTTAGCTAATTAACAGTAAACACAAAATGCGAGGCTGGAGGGAATGTGAAGATTAAGTATTTGGTCATAAACTAAAGACTAATGATGATGGAGGTAAAAGATCTCCTGGTGATTATGGCTGGCTGTTCAACATTTCATTATAATCAATCAAACAGGTGCTGGGATTTACCAGTCTGAAACAAAATGGCGGAGTATACCTCCAAAGCACAGACTCTATAAAACATCCATGAAATCCAAAGTGGCTAAAAACATGAAACATTCAAATTAAACTGCTGGACAAAAGAGCAAGGGAGCTCAACTACTCAAAGAAAACAAAACTGAGTAAAAAGAACTAAATATGAATCTGAGCTGCACATCCCTGAATGAAAATAATAAATGGGGATGCTACTTAAATGAGCTATCTGTTAGCTTACCTTTAAACTAGCATATTACAGCAAAACGCTATTGTAAACAAATATGCTTGTAAATGAAACAACAGAGGCACAGTTGGAGGCCGAGATATTCAAATTATAGCATTGTTTACCTTCACCTTCATATTTCTTCAGAAAAGCCTCCAACTGACTGATGAGTCAAAGTCAAACGGCTTCAGTTGAACCGGCGGTTTCCGTTATTTTCCTCGGTTATTAAAAATACAATTTCTCCGAATGAAAGTAAATCTGCTTTACTTGCTTAGTAAGTCCGGCTGTTATTAAATGTCCGTCAGGTGTATATTTACAAAAATAGATTTAATCCAATTTACAGGTCGGTTTTTAAATCAAATTTAAAATCCAAGATGGCGCCGAAACCTCGATTTGCGACTGCGACACTGCTCTTAATGCGCCCACCTGTGGCCGGAAGCAGTATTGCAACAACACAACACCTGGTATGGTTTCGTCCTATAAATCTGGCAATTATCTCAAATTGCTTAATGATGATCTATGATATGATTGTATAATTGGACATAATAAAAGTATCGGGTTCCAAGTATTGCCACTTGTCATAAAAGGTATTTCAATAGTAACCTGATAAATAATAAATCTTTGAACATGACCTGGGCAACTCCATTACTCAATACAGCAACTACATTAACAATATCTTCCTCCATCTACAGAGGAAGATATGATTGAAAGCTGCACAGTAACTGACTGAAACTTGTGATAGGATTATTTTGTCCTCTGCTGTTTCCAAGTTCAAGGACAGGGTCAACCTTTCAGCCAACATGGACGGGAAGTCAGATGCTCAGATGAATGGACATTCCATGACAACTTGACATCTCCATCTGCTGAGGATCATATAATAGAATTAGAGCTCCAGTTACTAAACAGGCCTAGAATTAAAGTCATTTGGTTACAACATCCTGCGCCTTTGAGCCAAATCGTCACATTTTTTTTGCCTCAGTAAAGTCGTCTCATCACTCTTCTTCCATTCAACAATTTAGTTTGTTGGTCTGTAATGAGCATTAGAGCCACAGGAGGCTGCCATGGCAGTCGGCCTGTGGTCTCGCTGCCTGATTAAGATTGAGGACATGGCTTGCAGGATGCTGTTGATTAGAGTTCCCTAAGGTTGAATCTTCCATGTCAGCAAGCATCTGTCACTGCCTATCAGCTCCAGGGCTGCACTGCTCTGGAGCTGAGCCTGAACTTTGACCTCCATTTTAAAGACAGGAGACTTCCATTGATATCATACAATATTAAAACGCTCACGAGATAAATTGTGTTTTTGTCGATCTGCAGAATGCTAATCTTTGCTCAGTCTAGCAAAGCAGACTCCACCTCACTGGAGCTTGACAGTTTAATGTGTTAAGTCACAGAGAGCTGCGTTTGAGCAGGATTAAAATACTTTGCAGCGATTGCTGATAACTCATGCAATCTTGTTTTGAATACGTTTCATACGAGCACATTAGATTATTAAGATAATTAAACCAAATCCGTCCTCCCATCCAGACTAATTGCCACATTAATATTAATAACAATGCCAGCACACTTCTTTCTGTAACGGGATCAGGTAAAGGAATAAGCACCACCTCTCCCTTGTGTATGCTGGTTTGTTACTTACAAACTTCTTTTCCCTTATACACAAGCTGATTCCTGCAGTGCATTACCGAAATGGGAGTGGTAGACTAATTAAAGCACCTCAGGGAGCAAAGAGGATGTGAGCCCGCTGTCTATAAGGAGTATGTACAGTAGCCCCAGATCCAATTAGGATGTACTACCACTTGGCTGCTGCTGCATTATTGAAGCGTGTTATGGAGCGGCTGGACCGTAGATGATAGGGAGTGCAATTAAGTCAAAACTTGCCCAGTACGGAAAAGTTACTACTTTAATTTGTGTCCAATTTGCACAGGTGACCCAACAAAAAAATGATGAGCAGTGGCAATGATCTGGGGGCTGGTGTGTCAGTAATCACAGTTTCTTCTCAACCACAGTGTAGAATCACAGTTATGTCCTGCCTCTTAACATTTTGTGATTAAGAAATAATGAAAAAAGGTGACATGAGGTCAGGAAGGAGCAGTTAAAGGGAGGAAAAAAGCTATTTGAGTTCGGTGTGGTCTAATAACTGCAGCATTAAGAGTACAGACAATTTCCTGTTGGCGACATAATTTAATCTGACAGGTTGCTGCAATGAGCTGATTTTACACCATGAAATTACTTGTGCGGTCAGATATGATTTATAACCAGCAATAGGGGGACAGGAGGGCCAAGCAAGTACAAGGTAAATATCTTTAATCGAACATCAGAGAATCTTGAAGAATAATCAGTGCGAGTGAGTAATGCTGCTCAAATGAACTAGGTTTGAAGGGCTGGAGTAAAAGGCGAAGAGGCAGATGACCTTTCATCATTCATTTGGGGCTCTCAGTTACAGCTCAGCATGCTCGCTGCAAACATGTAATAATGATACAGCCACTTGCTGCGTGATCAATTCCTTTGATAAATAATAATGCGAAGGCGCTGGCTGGGTGACACTGAGGAGTTTGCTGTAATGAGGCCTCTATTCCTCACAGGTGTAAAAGATGCTTTTAAATGCAGGTCAAGTGCTGCATATGAAAACACTTTTGAGTAGTGGGATGAATTTTTGATGTGTGTTTATGAAAATCTATGAAGAGATTCATCTATATCACCTTTAAATATTTACAGGCTGAAACATTACTCTGCAGCCCGAACAGGGCAAAACAAGTAAAATAAATAAATAACAGCAGACGGGATGCATACTTGTTATAAAAATTTTATTTAGAATAAAACAACGTAGCCATATTACACGTAGTGTGGTCAATCTATTTTACATACCTCAGGAGAAGCGACACAGTTCTGCCATGGTCATCACCAACATCATCATTAGTCTACAGTCAGAGGAGGTTATAGTAGTGTTGTTCAGTCTCACAAGTTTTACAGGATAGCAAATAGCACAACAACACAACGCAGTGAGGGACCAGTGCTAGAAGGCCAGTGGAAAAACCAACAACAGATAAAGTAATACTCGTCCTAACGGGCGGCTAGCTTCAGCAGGCCACAGACCCATTGTGGTACAGTAATAATAACTTTTTTTTTTTTACTTGGTATCTCCTCATTGCAGTGTACACTGATACAGTAAGCTAAAGCTCAGAATGCTAAACCAGGCTGTTCTTGTTCTGTAAATGATCACAACTGTTTCAAACAAGTTTACAAACCACGAAAACAAAACTGTGTCTATGAGTCTGAGGTAGCAAGGCAATCATGGCTTTCCTCTGATTTCTGAACATACAGTATATCTTTTTTTAAAAAAACCTATTCTACAGAATGATGGCGGGCCTCTTACAAACCCAAATTCAGAACGACTTTAGATTTAAATCTTTATTTTCCAAAATGTCTCTCTTTATACACACATCCCACTTTAATTCACCAACTCTTATCTCTGTCTTCCACACATGGAATGACAAACTGTATAGGCACAGAAGGGGTAAAAGTTTACATTAACAAATCGCAGTCGGCACAAAGTCTGCCGGCATATCAATGCTTTAAAGGGGAACTTGACATCAAGCATGCTACAAGATAGATCTTCAAAACAAATCAGACGCTGTGAGACGTGACAGTTTTTAAAATGATCCTTTCAGCCACTGGATGTTATTACTCAGGAACTGTGCGTGCTCCCAAACATGGAACAAAACCTGTGGCTACTTCCATTGACAAATAATTTCAACTGGGGGCTGGAGGATACGAAGCAGTGGAATGACAAAAAAAAAAAAGTAACAGATTGATTCCCAGTCAAGGCAGAACTCAACAAGAACAAAACACAAACCTCCCTCTGAAAAACAAAAAAAAAGCATATTTTACTGTACAAAGCCCCGTGTCCATATACTCATCTGCATATCTAAACAAATCACTGACAAATGTTAAACCAAGTTCAGGTACAATCTACAGTTCATAAAATGTACAGTTTGCATAGTACAAGACAAGGTGGTAAAAGTAGTTAAGTTGTCTGGTCCTGTGCGTCTTTGGGATTTTGGGTTGGGGAGATTGTTTGTTTGGGAATGGTCTTGTCTCTTGCTGCACATGCACACTCACATGTGTGCAAACACAGGCCCTCCTCTGTGGTGACCGTCCTCACATCACCTGCAAAACAGAGGAAACGCAAAAATATGAAATCATCACGTTGTATCAGACAAACAAAAATTATACCTTTTAAAGCACAGTGGTGCCTGTCTGGGTTCAAGTAGAGCCGCTGAAAGGTAGTACTGCAGGTAAACCGTCCTCATTTCTCTTCATCGAGGAGCCACCGAGTGGAAATATCACAGGTTTGAACAATGTAATCGGGTTTGAGAGCCGGTAAATAGACCGCAGTCCCTCAAGCCAGTTACAGTCCATTAGGAGGTCGGTGTGGAGGAAAGGGAGGAGTTGGGCGTGGATGATGCAGGGGAGATTTTTACAAAACATAGCTGTCTCCTTAGAAATGAAATTATGCACTCAAACCTACTCAGCCATGTCTCTGCGTGAAAACCAATGTGTATGAAACAGTGTTTGCCAAGGACAATGGGGGGGGGAAAGAATGAAAGTATGGCTCAAACAAATACCAGTAAAAAGAGACTGAAGAGATGTAAGAAGAGTGTGTATAACGAGCATGAAAGAGATTCATGATGATCTGACCTAAATTAACACACAGTTTAAAAAAAAATTAAAAACACATGATTGTATAAAGGTTATTACTACATGGGTTCAGGAATCCTGCTTAAACAACTTTTCTTAGTAACAGTGTTGTCAATTCAGATTGAGTGTAAAATAAGCTGAAATGCAATGGTTATTGAAAAGGAACGTAGAAATCAAAAGGAAAGTAGTTTTGCAAGAGCCACCACAAATGGATCCACAGCCAATAGGCACTTTAAGTGGTGTGTAAAGGTATTAGCTGTGAGTGAAGAGACGAGCTGAGCGCTTTAAAAAAAGACAGCGAGAGAACGGGGAGAATGGAGTGAGCGGAAGGTCACCAGAGCGAGGTAAAAAAAATTACAGGGGGAAGAGGTCAGTGGCAACAGCTTTCCTCAACACCTCTGTCCCAAAAGCACCTTGGCATCATACGGAGGGGAATGAGATGAGCAGCTAATAGCAGCCCCCAGACGTCCATTAGCCGTCTCTTTCTCAAAGGCCACTGAATGTGGAGGGCCGAGGTTGTATGGAGGGAACTACTTTTCAGCAGCTCTAATTACTTCTGTTGCTCTGCTCAAGCGTCTCTCACCTTTTGCCAGTTACTAAACCAGTGACCCAGAGACAAACAGAATAAAGCAGAAAGGAAGAAAAACAGGAGCTTCCACAGAAGCTGCAAATACACAAGTCTAATTTATTGAACTGTATTTAAAAGTGCGGAAGAACTTCGCCTTACCTGCGGCCTTGAGGAGAGGCTCGAGGCTGTGGGAGACA